>CM065707.1:7899617-7902117 GCA_017654935.2 Phymorhynchus buccinoides
TGTGTGTGCGAGTGTGCAAACCGGACATAAAAAGGGAGAAAACTACAAAAATGCCCCCGTTCCTTGTCTTTAAAGACCCACCAGATCACGTGTCAAAATCACGGGTTTCACGTGTTTTCCCTCTTATAGCTAGTAGGAAATCATGTGTTGACCAGGTTTTACTCCCATACAAATGCCCCCAAATTGAAAACGAAACATTTTTAAAGAGCAGCCTCAATTTCAAGTTGGGGGCATTTGCATAAGGGTCACAGCTACCCAGAAAAAACCCAAGGGACTTAATCGTGGTGGGTCAGTGAATCGCTAAGACTGTCCGACCAATTGACATAGGCTAGAACACCAAGGCTACATCCAAATATTGTTATGCTATGCACAGTTTTGCGGGGATTGTCTCTAGCCATGATAAACTCCTAGCATAACATCATCAGTCTCCAACAATCCCCCGAAGACGGAGTGTGGCGGGGATAATAATAATAATCATAAATTAAAGATCTTTGGTTTTCAAGGTCATACGCCAAGGTCAAGGTCACGACGGCAATCACATATGCGCGGGTGCCTTCCGCTCATGGTGACACACCACCACGCAAAATGTGAAGTGATTCTGTCAAGCGGTTCGGGAGATATCCTTGGGACAGACAGAAAAAAAACAAAAACCCCCCCCCCCCCCCCACACACACAAAGAAAAAAACAACAACAAAAAACATACACGAACGAATTTATACTCCTTTGCAATCGTAGATTGGCAAAGGACAAAACCATCCGTGTCACACACGTGATGTTCTCATCCGCGTATGATGCATTTATTTCATACCATAGTACATTGTTCAAGTGCTTCGGCTGTTGGGGATGATCCCTGGAGTCTTTTAGCCAGAATACTTCAACAACAACAACAACAACAACAACATAAATTATGAAATTCTGCTTAACGTCCTCCGGTCTGGAACAGACACATAATATGGGACATTAATAGTAGATATAAAGATGGTGGGAACGATCCTGGAGGCAATGCCCTGGAGGCAGTGCAACACCAGGAAAGTCCCGATTTTTTTTAACAATACAGATGTAAGGTTACAGAAATGTCTCGGCGGAGGTAACTTCTTCTTCTTCTTCTTCTTCTTCTTCTTCTTCTTCTTCTTCTTCTTCTTCTTCGATCACTCAGACAGTTTCCTGTCAATTATTAGCGCAGCTGCATCATGCTGCCGTTATGCGCCTAAGTAAGAAATTATTGGGCCCAGCATGTCCGACTTCGGCTGGATGAGGAAATCTTTCTGAAAGTGTTTCTTGAAACAAAAAAGGCAGGAGAATGTTGCAGGCAAGAAAGACTTCCAGGCAAAAAAAACACTCCCAGTGTTTTTTTCCTAGGCAAAATGCACTCCCTGTGGATTATTTTCCTAGGAAAGAAACACTCCCCTTAGGTAAACAACACTCCCGTCACGCAGGGAAAAAAATACTTCAGGAAAAACACATTCCCCTTTGGTTTAACCCTTTCACCGCCAGCCATCTTTGAGCCAAAATTTCCCATGAACTTACTTGGCTTCAGAAAATATTTCGTCTAAAATATTGTGGGATTTCTCTGTGACACATTAAGAATGGGGTCAATCCTTACTGCCCAGAGTTACAAACACAATATCATTGAATAACAGACTCTGGTTTCAAGGGTTTTAATGACATGGGTGTTAAATCATTGTGGTGCAAAAATGCGACATTGGCGGTGAAAGGGTTAAAACAAAATCTTACGGAATTTGATATGACAATAGCCGTAATTGCTACCACTACCCTTTCCCCCCCCCCCCTTAAATCACGATTTTACAGTTATTTGGAGAGAACAATTCAACGCGGTTTGAATTAATACCACTGAGTAGAATTCAATGTGTTTCAGTTGCTCTCAAATAAGCTTTCTTATTAGGCTATTTCACAATGCATATTCAGAAGTTTTTAGAAGACGGATTTTACCCCAACTGGTGTCGGAAGAATCGCGGCACAAAAGCGAATTGGCGACGGATGTGTGAAAAATACGTACTGCACGATGGATACTTACACAAGAAAACGAAAAGAAATGGTGCAGGTAGGTTCTATTTGTCTGTGTGTCTGTTTGACTGCCTGTCTGTGTGTCTGTCTGTCTGTCTCTCTCTCTCTCTCTCTCTTCTCTCTCTCTCTCTCTCTCTCTCTCTCTCTTTCTCTCTCTCTCTCTCTCGGCGTCTCTCATCTCTCTCTCTCTCTCTCTCTCTCGCTCCTCTCTCTCTCTCGCTCCCCGTTCCCCCCCTCGTCACTCTCCTCTCTCTCATCTCTCTCCTCTGTCTTCGCTGCCTCTCCTCGTCTCCCCCCAATAAAAACTCTCTCGCTTCTCTCCCTCTCTCTCGCTCCACAGCCATGAAAGAAAAAACGCTCACAATAGAAACACTGATGAAAAAATCTATTCGGTAAATATGTGTGCCCATTTTGAAAGATGTATTTCATGCTCAGACGAAATCAAAAACACAGCCATGAAAGAAAAAAACGATCA
>CM065707.1:7912117-7922117 GCA_017654935.2 Phymorhynchus buccinoides
TCATCTCTCTCTCTCTCTCTCTCTCTCTCTCTCTCTCTCTCTCTCTCTCTCTCTCTCTCTCTCTCTCTCTCTCTCTCTCTCTCTCTACTAGAAATGAGAACACGATTCATAAACTGTCTATATCATTATTTGTATAAGGCCTTTAAGATTAGAAGTGTTGCTTTGTCATAAGTATTGTATTGTTGCTAATTATTGATGTATTGATAAACCGCTTTTTTATAATGTTGACACACACCCTTCCTAATGGGGCGATGCCTTTTCTGGAATAAATATTGTCATTGTCATTCTCTCTCTCTCTCTCTCTCTCTCTCTCTCTCTCTCTCTCTCTCTCTCTCTCTCTCTCTCTCTCTCGTCTCTCTCTCTCTCTCTCTCTCTCTCTCTCTCTCTCTCTCTCTCTCTCTCTCTCTCTCCCCCCCTCTCTCTCTCTCTCTCTCTCTCTCTCTCTCTCTCTCTCTCTCTCTCTCTCTCTCTCTCTGTCTCTCAATCACTGCTCCTCTTCACTGTCACAGCATGACAAATGCACCTTTCGTAATACACACCATCCTTCATGCATGGAGGGGGCAAACTGTAAAAATGCAAAGTTGGTTCTTTTCTTTCTTCTTCCCCCTCTCACCCTCCCCCCCCCCCCCCCCACTCATGAAACGTGAATATGAAGGATGTTGTTATGTGATGAATATGAATATTAATCTTGGTGCCAGAATGCTTCTTGAAGTTGTGGAGTGGTGCCACACACTCGGAGCTGTGACGACAGATGCCGAATAAAAAAAGGACTGGTTGGGTGGCTGGCATCTTGGAATCCAGTTGATTGAAACTATTCTTTTTTGTCCGTTGCTGTGACTCGTTCAAAAAGGTGCCCTCTCTGTGTCTCTGTCTGTTTGTCTGTCTCTTTTCTCATCTCTCTCTTTGGTCTTTGTCTCTCTCTCTCTCTCTCTTTCTGTCTTTGTCTCTCTCTCTCTCTCGCTCTCTCTCTCTCTCTCTCTCTCTCTCTCTCTCTCCTACTCTCTCTCTCTCTCTCTCTCTCTCTCTCTATCTCTCTCTTTCTGTCTTTGACCCTCTCTCTCTCTCTCTCTCCCTCTCTCTCTCTCTCTGTTTCTCTCACTCTCTTTCTGTCTCTCAGCCCGGTCGCTTCTCTCTCTCTCTCTCTCTCTCTCTATCTCTCTCTCATCTCCTCTCTCTCTCTCTCTCTCTCTCTCTCTCTCTCTCATCTCTATCTCTCTCTCTCTCCTCTTCTCTCTCTCTCTCTCTGCTGTCTGTCTTTGATCTCTCTCTCTCTCTCTCTCCCCCCTCCTCTCTCTCTCTATCTATCTCTCTCTCTCTCTCTCCCTCTCTCTCTCTTTCTGTCTCTCTCTCTCTTCTCTCTCTCTCTCTCTCTGTCGATCTCTATCTCTCTCTCTTTCCCCCACGTACTCCCCCCTTTCTGTCTCTGATCTCTCTCTCTCTCTCTATCTCTCTCTTCTCTCTCTATCTCTATCTCTATCTCTCTCTCTCTCTCTTTTCTCTCTCTCCTCTCTCTCTCTCTATTTCTGTTTCTATTTCTCACTCTCTTTCTGTCTCTCTCTCTAGCTCCTCTATAGTCGCTATCTCTCTCTCTCTCTCTCTCTCTCCTCTCTCTCTCTCTCTCTCTCTCTCTATCTCTCTCTCTCTCTCTCTCTCTCTCTCTCTCTCTCTCTCTCTCCTCTCTCTCTCTCTCTCTCTCTCTGTGTTGCACGTGCTCTTTGTGGCCAGTCGATGCAATATATTGATTATTGAATGATGTCATTAACTCTTTTAGTTGCGTTACTTTGGCGCAGAGTTAGAAAGATAGAGGGAAACAAAGTTCAAGCTTTTAGTACTTTCAAACAATAATTGAATTATGTAGGCCCACACAACGAGCCCACCTACCCAATTCAGCAGAGCCGTATTCCGTAACCCTTCCCTTACCCCATGGGTGTGTTTGCACCCATACTTTTACTTTATGCTTCATAGTTCCCAAACCGTTCATCGAATCTTGCTAACATTTTATGACTTTGTCAATGAAAGATTCGAGCATGTGCACTCCACAAATCAAGCATTTGTGTTGAAAAACAAGCGAGTAAAATAAACAACAAAGTCGTCGTTTAAAGTGGCAGTTACAGTTCTTTGAACCAAAGATGTCTTAGTGCGAGTATTGTTTGTGTCTTGAAAAGTATCAAGTTCTTCTCTACCCTTCCTCCCATCCCATCCCAGTGAATATCATTTTAGGGGAAAAAACCCAACAACGATTAATTGAAAATGAACAACAATGACAAACACACAAACAGCAACAACAACAAGTTAAAGATCCTCCAGATCACGTGTGAAAATCACGGGTTTCACGGGTTTTTCACGTGTAGCTGGTTCTCTTGTACCATGTTCGAATCCCATGCAAATGCGCCCAAGAAATCTTGTTTTGACCAGAAGTTGGGGGCATTTGTATGTGGGTCCATACAAATGCCCCCTAAATTAAAAAATGGTGTTTTACATCATCTTCAAAAGAGCAGCCTCAATTTGAAGTTGGAGGCATTTGTATATGGGTCACAGCTATCCAGAAAACAACAACAAGGGACTTAATCGTGGTGGGTCAATGTGTCTTTAAAGTTAAAAGTTAAGTAAGTTAAACGACGACTTTGTTGTTTATTAATTTTACTTTCTTGGTTTTCAACACAAATGCTTGAAGTTTGGGGTGGACGGGCTGGATTCTTTCATTGACAAAGTCGTCAAATTTCAGCAAGATTCTATGAACGGTTTTGAAAATATGAAGCAAAAAGTAAAAGTATGGGTGCAAACACACCCACGGGGTACGGGAAGGGTTAAGTCCCTTGATGAACGAATGGACTCTCTAATCTATCACTCTCTTTGACTCTTTTGTTTCCCGTTTCTTACTATCATCAAAGACTGTATAGGGGAAGACAAGCATCCGGTCTCTTTTCCCTATATGAGTAGTGAGGACAGGAACACTGGTTATGTCCCTTTTACACGTGACACATTTACACGTCGATAGGCCAGTTGAATTCTCCGTTCAAATTCCAGTCTGAGTTTTTGGATAGCCGCCGCTGTGAATGGTGTATAACTACCCCACTAACGATAACTCTATCAGCCCGGTTCGCTGTAACTGTTAAGTAGTCCATCTTACCATTTTAGAATCTTTACTATCATCTTCGATTTGTCTGATTTAATGGCCGATTCTTGTGCCTTTTTTCTTTAACACCCCCCCCACCCCCCCACCACACACACAGAATCTTCCAAACACATTTATTCTTTTGAGCTTCTCTAAAACCGGAAGGTGTCGGCAGCATGCAGCGGGGAGAACCAGTGAAATCTGAAAACCGGACACATGCGTACCCTGGGACCAGACGATTATGGCCAGAAGTGGCACTGGGAACGCAGAAAGAAGAAGAAGAAGAGGAAGAAGAGGAAGAAGAGGAAGAGGAGGAAGAGGAAGAAGAGGAAGAAGAGGAAGAAGAGGAAGAAGAGGAAGAGGAAGAAGAGGAAGAAGAGGAAGAGGAAGAAGAGGAAGAAGAGGAAAAAGAAAAAGAAGATGAGGAAGAAGAAGTAGATGAAGAAGATGATGAAGAAGAAGATGAGGATGAAGAGGAAGAAGAGGAAGAAGAGGAAGAAGAGGAAGAGGAGGAAGAGGAAGAAGCGGGAAGAAGAGGAAGAAGAGGAAGAAGAGGAAGAGGAAGAGGAAGAGGAAGAAGTAGAAGAAGAAGAAGAAGAGGAAGGAGAGGAACGAGGAAGGAGAATAAGAGAATAAGAAGAGTAGAAGGGAAGAAGAAGAGGAAGAGGAAAGAAGAGGAAGAAGAAGAAGAGGAAGTAGAAGAGGAATAAGAGGAAGAAGAGGGAGGAGAAGAAGAAGAGGAAGAAGAAAAAGAAGAAGAAGAAGGAGGAAGAAGAAGAAGAAGAGGAAGAAGAGGAAGAAGAAGGAAGAAGAGGGAGAAGAAGAGGAAGAGGAAGAAGAGGACGAAGAGGAGAAGAGGAAGAAGGAGAAGAAGAAGAAGAAGAAGAAAGAAGAGGAAGAGGAAGGTAAGAGGAAAGAAGAGGAAGAGGAGGAAGTAGGAAGAGGAAGACGAGCGAAGAAGAAGAAGACGAAGAAGAGGAAGAAGAGGAAGAAGAGGAAGAGAGAGGAAGAGGAAGAAGAGGAAGAGGAAGAAGGAGGAAGAAGGAAGAGGAAGGAAGAAGAAAGAAGATGAGGAGGAACTAAGAAGAAGAAGAGGAAAGAAGAGGAAGAAGAGGAAGAATAGGAAGAGGAAGAATAGGAAGAAGAGGAAGATGAAGAAGGGAAAGAAGAGGAAGAGGAAGAAGAGAATGAAGAAGAAGTAGAAGAGGAAGAAGAAGAAGAAGAAGGAAGAAGAGGAAGAAGAGGAAGAGGAAGATGAAGAGGAAGATGAAGAAGAAGAAGAAGAGGAAGGAAGAGGAATAAGAGGAAGAAAAAGAAGAGGAAAAAAAAGAAGAAGAGGAAGAAGATGAAGAGGAAGAAGATGAAGAAGAAGAAGAAGAGGAAGAATAGGAAGAAGAGGAAAGAAGAGGAAGAAGAGGAAGAGGAAGAAGAGTAAGAAGAGGAAGAGGAAGAAGAAGAGGAAGAAGAAGATGAAGAAGAATAAAGAAGAGGAAGAAGAGGAAGAGGAAGAAGAGGAAGAGGAAGAAAGAGGAAGAAGAGGAAGAGGAAGAAGAGGAAGATGAGAACGAAGAGGGAGGAGGAGGAAGAGGAAGAAGAGGAAAAAGAAAAAGAAAAAGAAGAAGAGGAAGAAGAGGAAGAAGAGGAAGAAGAGAAATCGTAGGCTCTTTCACAAGCCATAATACCAAAAAAGCCTAACATTAATGTTACAAAGAGTGATAGCTTCGCCGCCTACCAACCTTTGCAAAGAATGAAGCCAAACTTTCTCACTTCCCACCAGGAAAGGTGAAAAAGGTGAAAGGTGGTGGAAGCGTTATGTGTGTGGTTTGCAGGCAGTGAGTGGAGCTCACATGTATGGCATTCCAAACGTCAAACAATTATTTGTAGGGGTGCACAAAAACGATTTTTAGTGGTAAAATGAGGCATTTTCCTCATTCTGTGCACAATAATTCATCCATGTTCTTGTGGGCACACAGAATTCATTCTGGTTAGGACAGAATTCATTCTGTAGGACAGAATTTCATTCTGTGGCACACACAATTCATTCTGTAGGACAGAAATTCATTCTGTATGACATAATTCATTAAATTGATATTAAATACCACAGAATTAATTCTGTGCACAAAATGGGTCCATTCTGTGGACGGGATACACATTTCATTTTGTGCGCAGAATGAATTATGTGAGAATATTTCCCACAGAATAATTTTGTGTGTCCTACAGAATGAATTCTGTTATCGTACAGAATTAATTCTGTCCGACAGAATGAATTCTGTTTGACAGAATAAATTCTGTCCGACAGAATAAATTTCACTCCCATAGAATGAATTCTGTCCTCTAAAAAAACTAGAAAAAAAAATGTAAGGGAAAGAATGACAGTGGGAAACAACAATTCATTCTATGGAGAACCGATTCTCATTTGCATATGGTGGTGATTGTAGGTACCTAGGTAGTGTTCATTAGTTTAGAACTGTGTTGTTGGAAATGTATGACAACTGTCTTAAAACTTAAAAGAAACTCAAAAACTTTACTATAATTATTGTAAAAACAGTGACGGTGTGTATGATTTTTGTAATTAAGATCCCCCCCCCCCCCCTTTTCTTTTCAAATAAAAGAAAATAATTATATTATACGAAGACCTGCAAACAATAGTATAGCTCCTCTTATTTTGGCCTACAAAAGCAACGCCGACATTTCTTGGTGTACGATCGATGACAGGAAGACCAAAAATTGATCTAGACGTTGATCATATTGAGGAACACATTTTTGAGATCGACTGCCGTTGTCAAGAGTAGCGAAGTGAGTTTGGGGGGGGAGTGAGTTGTCAAAAACTGTCTACAATCGCCTACACAGAATTAAAGGTAGGCAGTTTGCCCCCCCCCCTCCTCTCCACACACACACACCCACACACACACAGTGACGTCATATGCAAATGAGCCTCATTCTCCATAGAATGAATTGTTTTTCCCACAGAACTCATTCTATAGGACAGAATTTATTCTGTAGGACAAAATTTATTCTGTCGGACAGAATGTCATTCTGTGGGGGGCAGAATTCATTCTGTGGGGGGGGGGCAATTCATTCTGTAGGACACAGAATTCATTCTGTGCACAAAATTAAATGTGTGTCCCACAGAATGAATTTTGTGCATATTTGGTAAATAACCCTTCAAAAAAATTCTGTCTCTACAGAATGAATCGTTGTGCCACATAATGAATTCTTTTCTACTGAATGAATTATTTCCTACAGAATAAATTTTGACCACGGAATGAATTGTGTGTCATAAATCATGAATTTTGTTTTACAGAATCCTTCCTGTGCGCATCATAATGATCCCCGTGCACCACACTAGAAGGAAAGTACCTGATATTACCACTAAAAATAGTGTAAATAATTGTTTGACGTTTGGACTCAACAGAACAATGATCCCCCACCTGTAATATAGGTGAAAGGTTGGGAGCACAAAACACACACCCGGGCTTCAGTCAGCTGCGGAGTGCGAGCTCTTTGCATATTCAGGCTTTTTGATCATATTTAACCCTTTCACGCATTTTAGCACCACAGTGATTTAACACCTATGTCACTAAAAGGCATCAAATTGGTGTCTATTATCCAAAGACCCTATTGGGGGGTTGGTTTTGGGAAGTAAGGGTAGACCTAATTTTTTTCTATGTCACAGAAGAATCCCCAATATACTGCAGATGGATTTTGTTCTCTAACCAGGTACATTTAAAGGACATTTTTGGCTGAAATATGGCTGGCGGTGAAAGGGTTAATCGCAGAGGGTACAAGTAGTTGGGTACCGTTTTTTGTTCTTTTCCGATATGTCCAGTCTTTGATGACTATTACACGAATAACATAATAATTAGCATAATCGAGCACGTGCAGGTCGTCGAAAGCATGTGCCGTTAACAAGCCTGGACAACAACAATGCAAGGCTTAGCAAAGCCGCGCAAAAAGCAGCAACCCATACTACTTTTCCCATCAAGAACGCCACGACTGTCCGGGTCACGACTCTCCGATTCTTTGATCTTTTGTGGCTCCGTATTATTAGGTATTAGGTACTTTATAGTCACAGAGACATCTCTGTGAAATACAGGTTGCTCCCACCTGGAGAGCGCGTCGCAGCCAGAGGGAGCGCCACCCAATATTTTTTGTTTTGTTTTGCATGCAATGTTTGTGCAGCTGATCCCCCTAAGGGAAAAGGGGGGGGGGGGGGGGGGGGGGTGTTAAAATTTGACCAAAATGACAACTTTTTCGTTGCCACTGGGTTTAACGTGTGCTAACTGCATGGGCACACGGGACCTCGGTTTATCGTCTCATCCGAAAGACTCCACGTTTCAGACCGTAAGGACTAGTGCAAAGTGAGAGGAAAAATCCATCCCATGTACACAGGTTCGAACTCGGGTTTACTTGACACGAGGCGAACGCGCTACCCCTGTGCCACTCTACACTCTACAACTATAGTGACGTCATAATCACCAAACTACTATCACGTCTGTTAGAACGACAGCTTCACGGCTGTCCGAATACGCGGCAACGTTTGCAGTGTGTGTGTATGTTTGTATGAATGTATGGGCCTGCATGTGTTTCCATTTAAATGTGTACGTTGACGTGTGTGTATCTGTATGTGTGTACATCAAGTTGTGCGTACTGTACTTCAGAGAGAGAGAGAGAGAGAGAGAGAGAGAGAGAGAGAAGAGCGAGAGAGAGAGAGAGAGAGAGAGATGAGAGAGAGGGAGAGAGATAGAGAGAGAGAGAGAGAAAGAGAGAGAGGAGAGAGAGAGAGAGAGATAGAGAGAGAAGAGAGAGAGAGAGAGAGAACAGTTGTGTGTGTGGTGATGTGTGTGCGTGTGGTGTGTGTGTGTGTGTGTGTGTGTGGTGTGTGTGTGTGTGTGTGTCTGTGTCTGTCCTTTCCTAAATTCTAAACAGCCGTGCTCTGGTGTGTGTGTGAACTAGTAGTGTGGTGTCTATCGACACCATGTAATAATATCTGTGTGCACATCGAATCAAATTGCTCTGAAAGTCATATCCTTACTTATCCCGCCCATAATTATCTTCGTCTTTGCATTGAAGGTGGGGGTGGGGTGGGGGATGATGGGGAGGGGCTGGAATTCGAGGGAGGGAGGGAGGGAGGGACTTATCTTTCGGCCTCATCAAGAACACAGTGGACTTCCTTATCTTCTCTTAAGAAGCGAGAGGGGGGGGGGGGGGGGCAAAACTCTTTATGAAAAGGGGGAAAAGGAAATCCATTGTTTCAAGTTAGCACGGTTCCCTCCGACAGCCGTTTTTTGTTTTTTTGGTGTGTGTGTGTGTGTGTGTTGCCAATACCGGACAAAGAGTACCGTGAAATGCGAAATGGTGATTTTTTTGGGGGTCTCGAACTAGTAGTCGTGGTCGGTCCCCCCCCCCCCCCCCACCCCCCCCCCCCCCTCTTTCCCCCCCCTCCTCGGCTCGTCCCTCGTCGGTCCTCCCTCCGATCCGCCCCCCCCCTCTCTCCATCCCCGTCTCCCCCATCGACACATTACTCTTTTTGGGGTCACCCCAATCCCGTCTCTCAAATAAATCGAGCCCATCTTCAATTCATACCCTCTCACCCGACGCAGAGTAATCTGCAGTCGCAACCTCTCAGCTCTCAACATGACAAGAAAACTCAACCAATCTCTCCTTCCTCCCTCTCCACCAACCCTCCCATTCGCCCCCTCACGCATCAAACAGTCGAATCAAATGCGCTCGCACTGAAGTCGTCCAAACACTGATTATCCTCCTCTCTCTCGAAACACCCGCTAATTATCACCGCACTTCATAATTATCTTCGTCTTTGCAGTGAAGGTGGGGGGTGGGGTGGGGGATGAATGGTTTGAGGGGCTGGAAAGGAGGGAGGGAGGGAGGGATGGAGGAGAGGGAGGGAGGGAGGGAGCTTTATCTTTTGGGCTCATCAGAAAAACAGATCTGGACTTCCTTATCTTCTCTAAGATCCGAGCTCTCTATCTCTCATCGGGGGGGGGGGGGGGGGGGGGGCAAAACTCTTGTTAGAAAAGGGGGAAAAGGAAATGCTGCTCTCCCTCTCTCCTCTCTCCTCTCTCTCTCTCATTTGTTTCAATTCACTCTCTCTCTCTCTCCTCCCCTCAGCACTCTCTCTCTCTCATGGTCCCCTCTCTCCCCTCTCTCCCTCTCTCCTCCCTCTCGTCCCCCCCTCCCCCCCCTCCTCCCCCTCTCTCCCGTTACTCTCTCTCTCTTTACCAAGTAACCCGCCCCTCGTCTCTTTTTTTTTTTGGTCCTCTCTCTCTCCCCAGTGTGTGTTGTGTGTGTGTTGCAATTTTGCAAAGAAAAAGAGTACCTTGAAATGCGAACTATAGGATTTTTTTCTCCCTGGGGTCTCGTTCTCTGTCTTTCTTTCTCTGTATCTACTGTCTGTCGTTCTGGTCTGTCGGTCCTCGGTCGGTTATCTCTCTCTCCTCTCCTCTCTCTCTCTCTCTCTTCTCTCTCTCTCTCTCTCCCTATCTCTCTCCCACTCTCTCTCTCCTCCCAAAACCTCACGCTCTCTCTCATCTCTCTCTCTCTCTCTCTCTCTCTCTCTCTTCCACTCTCTCTCTCTGCTCTCTCTCTCTCTTCTCCTCGTCTCTCTCTCATCTCCACCCCTCTCAGTCTCTCTCTCTCTCTCTCCGTATTCTCTTTCCTCTCTCTCTCTCTCTCTCTCTCTTCCTCCTCCTCCTCTCTCTCTCCCTCTCTCTCTCTCTCGATCCCTCTCTCTCTCCTCTTCATCTCACTCCTCTCTGTCGACCTCTCTCTCTCTCGCGTCTCTCTCTCTCCTCTCACTCTCTCGGCTCTCTCTCTCTCCCCCTCTCTCTTACTCTCTCCTCTCACTCTCCCTCCTCGGTCTCGCTA
>CM065707.1:7944617-7947117 GCA_017654935.2 Phymorhynchus buccinoides
ATTCTGCAGACAGACAGACAGACAGATAAATAAACAAACATAAAAACTATGTATATGTGCAATAGCCCTCCTCCCCATAGGTGGCTGAGGGTTAACAAACAAGTGCAAATGATTATTACTGGCACAGATGTAAAGCGTTCGCCTCGTGCACGATAAACCCGAGTTCGAACCTGGGTACAGGGGATTTTTTTTCTCTCACTCTGCACTAGGCCTTACGGACTGAACGTGGAGACGATAAACCGAGGTCCCGTGTGCCCATGCACTTAGCACACGCTAAACCCAGTTATCATTTGGTCAAAATTTACCCCCACCCCCCGTCCCCTCTCCTTCCTCATCAGTCACATAAAAATCGCATGCGAAAAAAAAAAAGGGTGGCGCGCCTCTAGCTGCTACGCGCTCTCCAGGTGGGAGCAACCCGAATTTCACAGAGACGCCTCTGTGACCATGGGGGGTAGGGTTAGGTTTAGGGCTAGGGTTAGGGATAGGGTTAGTATTCCAAAAAGGTTATTAGCTAAAAATGTTCATAAAATACAGCTTTATGTATGGTAAGAAAGGCAAAAACGGAAAAAAATACAATTAACCGAGAAATGCTAAATACTAAATAAATACTAAATACTAAATTATCATCAGCATAAGCTCGTGGATGTGACGAGGTAATGGGTTAAAAGGCTAAGTCCCTAGGGAAGACTTTAGAAAATTTGCCTTTAGCCCACTTCTCTAGGGTATGGGAGATGAGCAACTTTCCCGGCCCCTTTTCATCTAATAAATTTATATTTGTGCCCGGGTTCTGGCTCGTCAGATGGTTGTAAGAAATACAAGTGGTTGAATTGCTCTAAATGGCAGACAGAGAGAAGTAGGGTTTTACATGAAATTACAAGACTCCCACTCTCATCAGTCTGACCAAAGGGTTCAGGATTATTTGACACTTGTATTTTATTTACTCCCAAAATCTGCATAAGATTATGCAACAATAATAATAAAGCAGCTCAATGGCGCCAAAACAAAATATGGATAAAACACAATGAAATCCGAAAGGATTCACAAGACTTTTGTCTTTCTATAAGGTTCGCCCCATGCCGGAAGGGTTACTAATTATCTTCGGTGTCCGTAGGAAAGTTCAAATGATTGGCGCAGTCAGGTGGACTTAGCTGTTTGAAGTTCTGGGCTTGCTCGTCAGGTGAGAGTAGCTCCCAGTCGTTCCGATTACGGCTTCGCGGGATGGCACGGTTCAGGCGTGGTCTCCTCGCGGATTCTGGGTGCGGGTCGTCTTGGCGGCGATCCCGTCTTGGTGCTTGGTGGAGTCCGGGATAATCTTCCGGCCCACGATGCCCTGCTGATAATCACAGGAGAAGGTGGATGTAGATCTCTATGGCTTAGAGACAAGGGGCTTCAGTCGGCAGGGAATTAGTGAATCCCAACCGGCTTGAAGGCTTCCCTTGTACAATAGCACTACATGTAGTTAATAAATAAACTGAATTTCAGTTAACAAACTGAGATCAGTAAAACATAAAAGGGGATCAATCCATCATCATTCTCCATCCAACACCTGGAAAGGAATGGTATCATAAAGTGCAAGATTGCGGCCCATAGGTTTCCTACTAAAAATAGTGCAAGATTGCGGCCCATAGGTTTCCTACTAAAAATAGACAAAAGGGTTAGTAGGCATAAACTCCGGTTCTGGTACCAAAAGTGTTCAAGTCAAAAACACACACACACAAATAATCAGTGCACATAAATAGAATAGAATGTTTACCACTTCTTTTCTATAACATATCTATCTACTCCTTATTCATCATTGAACATAGGATCTAGATCAAAACTAGAGTCAAACAAACCAGATCTCAATCACCTGCCATCAATAATACTTACTAGTGGGCTTATGATGACTGGTTGTGAGTGTTGCTCTAGCTACGTTTCAGCATCTTGTGTGACAACTTTTTCTCACCACTCCAATTATAGCCTTCACTTTCAAACAATGAAAGCCTGCTATTGGTGTATTACAGTCCACACGTCACAAGATTGCTGTTCTAAATGTACCGAACAATCACGCGCCTATTCCATCCTTATCACATTCCTGACATTCCTAACCTTGTGATTGGAAAAGCAAAACCATCTTCAAAGGGAGATAACCGTGGTTGTCACTTTCTTGTGATGAGACGGTAGAAAAGGGGGGGGGGGGGTGAAGGGAGATAACCTCGGTAGGTGGTACGTGCTGACCGGGGAGACAATTCGAACTTCAAACAGACAACGCCCTTACTCGGCGTTCTCTTTGAACGCGGGATGGCAATTAACGTGGCGGCCGGACAGAGAAATGAAAAGGAGAGGGGGGGGGGGGGGGGTGTGTAGATAAGAAATAAAGAAAGCGGGTCGCGCGGGACACTTACGTCACAGTGTACAATATGTCAAAATAGTGTATATTACATGTGACACCACCTGCGTAGGTGTCAATGCTGCCAATGAGTTCGCTTCTCATTGTCTCATTAGTTTCATTTGTCTTTTG
>CM065707.1:7952117-7957117 GCA_017654935.2 Phymorhynchus buccinoides
AAGAATAGTACATTGTAAAGGCTATTTTTTGTATACAGCTAAGAGGCCAGTACGGTTCATGCTTTTATTAATAATCAGTTTCCTTTCATAAGTATCGCTTGTGCAAGATCGAAATAGCTCACGACTTTCTAACTTGGAGAACTATATTATGTGTGGATGATTTGAATTTTCTTGCTACGGTGAAGTGGTTATAGTATTATTCAGATCTGCATGCATGGCGTCTCGCTTCTTCGTTGCGTGTTTGATTATCAGCTGATTTTATCTGAAAGAGGCAACATATCGGTATTTAATCGTTATTATGACTTCGCTGTGGGGTATTGCTTTTATCCTATCTGTGGAGACAAGTCTCTCGAGATAGGATAAAAGCAATATCCCACAGCAAAGTCATAATAACTGATAATGTCCGTATACATTTTATGCATATTTTATTGTTATACTCATGTCAAAACGTGCTCCTATTCATGCATGCTGAATGTCGATGTCTTTGTTACGGCTCCCCCCCCCCCCCCCCACCTGCGTGCGCATCTCGACCCTTCCAACGGAAGTGTCGCCATCTTAGTCAGAGTTGTGTGTAAACAGCATCGATCTGGCATTTTTCAAACAAAGTTACTGACTAAGATGGCGGTCTCCCATAATATGGCACGCTCCTTGTGGCCGGATATGACGACACGTGGGTACAAGCCATTCTGGCACCTGAACAAAATTTCTCCTTGGGAGATAATAAAGTGAGTTTGATTTGATTGATTTGATCTCTTCAATAAAATAACGTCACTCGAACTGCACTTGTTGTGTATATTTTTGAGTGTACTGTAAGTCTAAAAAAAAAGTCTGCTTAGATTTAAGAATTTGTTTTGCCAATCTCTCTCTCTCTCTCTCTCTCTCTCTCTCTCTCTCTCTCTCTCTCCTCTCTCTCTCTCTCTCTCTCTCTCTCATCTCTCTCTCTCTCTCTCTCTCCTCTCTCTCTCTCTCTCCTCTCTCTCTCTCTCTCTCTCTCTCTCTCTCTCTCTCTCTCTCTCTCTCTCTCTCTCTCTCTCCTATCTCTTTCTCTATCTCTATCTCACTCTCTCTCTAACATTGGTTCGTTCGTTCTCTCCGTTTGCCTCTTTCTCTCTGTGTGTGTCTCTCTCTCTCCTCTTGTCTCTCTCTCTCTGTTCGTCTCTCTCTGTCTCTCTCTCTGTGTCGCTCCCCCCCCCCATCCCCTTTATCTCTCTCTTCTCCACCCCCACCGCCCCCACCCCAACACCTCTCCACCCCCCCTCTCTCAGATCATCCTTCTGAAAGTTCTCGACCTCATTCACCTTCCAACACCACACTCTCTCCCCTCACCCTCACCCTTATCCTTCAACTTCCTTTTCCTCCTCCTCTTCTCTTCCTCCTCCTCCTCCTCCTTCTCCTCTTCCTCCTCCCTCCTCCCTCCTCCTTCTCCTCGTCTTCCTCCTCCTCCTACGCTGTCTTGTTCGCTCGCGCCGCGTGATAAGTTCTCTCGAATTCTCTCTCTACTCCCTTTTTTTGTCCCCCCTCATCTCTCCTCTCTCCTCTCTCTCTCTCATCCGTCTCTCTCTCCTCTCTTCTCTCTCTCTCTTCCGATCGTCTCTCTCTCTCTCTCTCTCCTCTCTCTCTCTTCCTTCTCTCTCTCCTCTCTCTCTCTCTCTCTCTCTCTCTCTCTCTCTCTCTCCTCTCACATCTCTCTCTCTCTCTCTCTCTCGCTCTCCTCTCTCTCTCCATCCCTCTCTCCCTCTCTCTCTCTCTCTCTCTCTCTCTTCTCTCTCCCTCTGCTCTCCGTCCTCTCTCTCTCTCTCTCTCTCTCCCTCTCTCTCTCTTCTCTCTCTCTCTCCTCCCCCCCCTCTCTCTCTCTCTCTCTCTCTCTTCTCTCTCTATCTCTCCGGTCTCTCTCTCTCTCTCTCTCTCTCCCCTCCTCTCTCTCTCTCTCTCTCTTGTTTCGGCCTCATGCATAGCCTACATACTGCTTGCTGACAAGGTTGACGTCCCCTGACGGCCCCCCACCCCCACCCCCCGAGGCGGCCATGTTGCCACGCATTAAGCTGATTGGTTGAAACGAAACCTTCTCGAGCTCTTTCGCGCCCGGAGGAAGGGGAAGGTTGACCACAGCCGCAGCACGAGCTCAGCTCTGGCTCCGCCATCAATTGGATTACGTCCCTTCGGTGCTGCCCGATTTCTATTATCTTCTTCTTCTTCTTCTTCTGTCTTTCTGTTCTCCGGTTTCTGTTTTTTAGTTCCCGAGTGAAGCTTCCGGAAGTATTGTTTTCGCTTCATCCGTCCGTCCGTGTGTGCGTGCGTGCGTGCGTGCGTGCGTGCGTGCGTGCGTCCGTCTGGCCGCGTTTTCTTGAAAACCATTCAGTCTATTTCAATCACTATTATGGTGTACAAGTTTTTAGAGGATATTACCTGTTGACTGACTGCTTTAGTTTTATTACAAGGTTAAGGTCATGCTGATTAAGGAGTTGAAAACCCCCAAAACACTTAGACGCTAATGCCTCGCGGACTCTAGCACATATTTCAATGGGTTTTTTTTTGCAACGTTTTCTGATGAGAGGGTTATAACATTATACTCATGAATTTGTCTGTGCGCTTGTGCGCGCGTGTGCGTGCGTGGGAATCATGGTTTTGAACCTCAAGGCTGTATCTCAAGAACTGTTGCATGGAGTCGCTTCAAATGTACTGTGCTGATGCATCACGGTACACTAAAACTCCCACGCAAACGTAACTAACCGTGGTGACCTTGACCTTGAGTTTTACCTTGATAACATAATTTCTCATTGCGGCATATCATTCACATCGTTGGTCTTACAATGTTCAAGTTTGGTGTGCAAATTGCATTGGCTTATATTATGGTTATTCTGAACATTTAGTACCAGAAAGGTCAAGGTCAATGTCACTATGGTTACAGTCTGTCGATATGACCATCCGTAACCGGTCATTTACAACCACACATTCTTGAGACATTTTTTATTATTTTATTTATTTTGGGGGGGAGGGGGGGGGGGGGCAATTCTCGTTGCTTGTCAGTGGAGCGCCATATGCGTCAGCCGCTCGGAACTTATCTTTCCGCTCGACGTGTTGGTGTGTGTGGTGTGTGTGTGTGTTGTGTGTGTGTGTTGTGTGTGTGTGTGGTGTGTGGTGTGTGTGGTGTGTGTGGTGTGTGTGTGTGTTGTGTGGTGTGTGGGTGTGTGTGTGTGTGTGTGTCGTGTGTGTGTCATGTTTCTGGTTCTGTTTTGTCTAATGTTTTGTCAATGTTTATGTCTGTCTGTCCGTCATGTCGTCCGTCCGCTGTCTGTCTGTCAGTCAGTCTGCACACATGTACACTCATCCCTCTCTCTCTTTTTCTCTCTCTCATCTCTCTCTCTCTCCTCTCTCTCCGCTCGGTCCCCCCCCCCCCCTCATCGTCTGTCCCTCTCTCTCTGTCACTCTCTCTCATCTCTCGCCTCTCTCTCTCTTCTCTCTCTCTCCTCTCGCACTGTCTCCGTCACACTCTCTCTCATCTCTCTCTCTCTCTCGTTCTTGTCTGTTTATTTCTCGTTTTCTCTGTTTTCTTTATAGATCTCTCTCATAGATTCACACCTGATCTGTTTCTGTATCGGGTTTCTTCTAATTTCATGTCTGAACTGTCGTCTCTCTCTGTCTCTTTGTATGTCTACCTGTCCTGTTCTGCCGTAGCCAAATCTGTCTGTCAGCTTGATATCCCATTTTCCTGTCTTCTCTGTCTGTCTGTCTGTCTGTCTGCGTAGCTGTCTGTTCACTCTGTTCCTGCATAATGTTTGTTTTCATTTCCCTGTCTCTCTGTCTACCCTTCCTCTCGATTCTTCACACTCTACACGTGATGTGTTTTTATCCATTTATTCCCCCTCAATCCCTGGCAAGATCCCCCCCCCCCTGTCTGTCTGTCTGTCCTTCCTGCGTGGTTTAAATGATTTTTTTGTTTATTTAGCTGTCAAAATCTGCACATTACTACATTTATCTGTCATTGTCTTTATTTCTTAAGCAACCCCGCATAACGGCAACAACTCTTTCTCTTCTCTCCCCTTATACTGTGCCACTTTACTTCATATACATTTTAGCATGGCGGCTGGTAAGCACACAAGGATGTTTAAAACAATTAGAGAAAATAAGGATATACATCCCGATTTCTTTGAATCCTTCGTGAAACCAACATTCTCTCTCTCTGAAAAATGATAAATCAAAACTTTGTGATATACTTAAAACACAGAAAAAAAGAATTAAATATATACACGAAACGAAAACAAATAACATTCAGAATAAATATTAACAAAAACAACTAAAAACAAAGTCATGAAGATGATGGGGAATACAAAGCTGTGAAGTGAATAAAATACTAATTGTAAGGGTCATGAAGCATCTATCAACAGAAAGAAGTTCATGCACTGATACATTATACATACTTCACATGTACTAATGTAAACTTGTATAATACACAGAGATAAATTTTGTATGTCTGCATATGCAGCCAATTTGATTCTCTGTCATTTATACATATTTTTGTTTATACATTTCATAAACAATCAGATCATAATGTCTGACCGTCCATGAATGTAATATACTATATGTAGCTTCAAGTGCATGCTCATAATACACAAGCCGTAGCCCCCTCTCTCTCGCCCCCTCTCACTCTCCTCCCTCCACCTCTCTCTCACTCACTCCATCCATCCTTCTCTCTCTCTTTCTCCTCTCTCTCTCTCTCACTCTCTTTCTCTGTCTTTCTGTTTATTTCTCTCTGTCTGGTTGTCTCTTTCTCTTTCTCACCTACGCCTTCCCCCCCCCCCCCCCGTCTCGGTTTTACTCTAACATCTGTCTCCCGCCCCCCCCGCTCTCTCTTTTCATCATCATTAATCATCATCATCATCATCATCATCATCATCATCTCATCATCATCAGGTTTTGTTTGTTTCCTTTAATGGGCATGTATGTGGGTGGATTTCTTACTAAGGGTTTGTTGATTTGCTGGCATTACTTTTCTGTCCTGT
>CM065707.1:7969617-7974617 GCA_017654935.2 Phymorhynchus buccinoides
TGATCTCGACGTGTTTTTTGGCAAATAAATATCGTCAGGGTGTTCCTTTAAAGTTGACTTTTTAACGCCCCTTTGGATCTGAAAGACAGAAGGAGGAAACCAATGGAAAAGGAAACGAGTTCAAGCTAACAAACCGTCCGTAGTAACAAAATGCCAAAGAAAATGTTCAGTTCAACAACGATGCCAGCAATAGTGCCACCCCCCCTGCATTTCTCGGTTAATTCTATTTTTCCGTTTTTGCCTTTCTTGCCATACATAAAGCTGTATTTTAGGAACATTTTCAGCTAATAACCTTTTTGGAATGCTAACCCTATCCCTAACCCTATCCCTAACCCTAACCCTACCCCCCACCCTATAAGACGGAAAAACGCAACGAACCACAACTGTGACAAATCGCGGTGTACTGCAGTACATAGTGGGGGGTAGGGTTAGGGTTAGGGCTAGGGTTAGGGATAGGGTTAGTATTCCAAAAAGGTTATTACCTAAAAATGTTCCTAAAATACAGCTTTATGTATGGTAAGAAAGGCAATAAGGGAAAAATAGAATTAACCGAGATAGGTAGGGGGGTGGCACAGCTTGACCTTTACCGAATTATTAACCAAAGACAAGTTTGTCAGCGTACATTTATTTAAGTAACGAAAGCGTGAAAGAGTCGATGTCATCATCAATCATCTCCTAATAGAAATTGAACAAAGGGGGAGAACTCTCTTTATAATTATCTCCCCTCCACCAAAGTTATTTATTTTATTTTTACATTGCTTAATACTAGTCCCGTCAACAGCACTGGCTTTCTCAGGGCTGTCACCACAGTAAACATCAAGCACGTCATTAATGAGCTACCAAAGTTGATTACGATACCAATCACCTAGCAATGAGTGGATCAGAGCCAAAGGGAGGGAAACAAAGCCTCACATTCTCAAATGAGTCTTGTAAATAGAGTGGTTTTCGTTTTGGTTTGTTCTTGTTTCCTTCTTTGTAGACTTCGCAATTAGCGGTACCATAGCCGATGAGGTTTAACCGAGGGCGTGGTTACTGCTACACTTATCTGTATTGTTAAAAAAAATCGGGACTTTACTGCTGTTGCACTGCCTCCGGGCATTGCCTCCAGTATCGTTCCCACCATCTTTGTATCTACAAATGTCCCATATGTGTCTGTTCCAGACCGAGAGGACGTAAAACACCATTTTTCCTTGTAGACTTTTTAGCAAAATACACTACAAATATCACTACTTGTGGCGGTGCCATAGCCGATGAGGTTTAACCGAGGCGTGGTTACTGCTACACTTATCTGTATTGTTAAAAAATCGGGACTTTACTGGTGTTGCACTGCCTCCGGGCATTGCCTCCAGTATCGTTCCCACCATCTTTGTATTTACAAATGTCCCATATGTGTCTGTTCCAGACCGAGAGGACGTAAAGCACCATTTTTCATTCTTCTTTGTAGACTTTGTCTATCGTTGTTGACTTTGGTTAGAAATCCTGTTCTGAATTGTACTCTTTGGATTGAAGTTAAGGACCACCGCCTCTTCACAAGATAAGTATCTTAGTGAGTTGAGCTATTACTGCAAAACTAATTAAACGAATGCGGTAGAATTTTGAAACTTTAAAAAAATGGCAATGGAGTTTGGACATTGCATGCACGCGCACAGATACACAGAAACAGACACAGACACACACACACACACACACACACACACACACACACACACACACACACACACACACACACACACACACACACACACACACACACACCACCACCACCACCACCATCCCACCTACACATCAACAAAACACTTATTTCAGCAAACTCAAACGCTAAAGTCTCAATTGTAATCATGGCCAGACATCATTGTCAGATTATCTCCGGAGCTTAACGAGTATTGTCGACAATTGCCGAGCACTGCCGAGTATTGCCGAGAGCTCTGAGGCTGGTTCTCTCCAGGGTGTGATCTGCTGTCAGTGCTGGAAATGGCAGGCGAGGGCTGTCTAGGGAAATCAGGGAATGGAAGGTGAACACACGGCCCCCCCTGGCCACTCCACAGTTGAAAGGCTGAACTGGAGAAATAAACTCCTACATTATGGGTCGTGTTTGCCAGGTATTAGATACACACAATGTGTACTCTCCGTCTCTCTCGGGTCTCTCTGGCTCTTCAACAGTTGACAGGCTGAACTGGAAACCCAAACTCAAACCCAACACTTTCACAGTTTCGAGCAAGAGTCTTTGCTCAAACTAACTGTGGGTTTTGTTTGCCAGGTGTCAGCCACACACAATGTGGCACTCACTCTCTGCCTCTGTCTCTGTCTTCATCTGTGTATCTCTATGTCTCTGCCCTCTGTCTGTCTGTCTGTCTGTCTGTCTGTCTGTCTGTCTGTCTGTCTGTCTGTCTCTCTCTCTCTCTCTCTCTCTCTTCTCTCTCTCTCTCTCTCTCTCTCTCATCTCTCTCTCTCTCTCTCTCTCTCTCTCTCTCTCTCTCTCTCTCTCTCTCTCTCTCTCTCTCTCTCTTCTCTCTCTCTGTTTCCGCCATCCGAAATTGTGCCATCCGAAATTTGGTCTGCAAACACATTTGAGTTTCACCTTTTGAAATGGCCCCCCATGTTTGAGGTTTTGTTTTATTCTTTCTGTTCTTTTTCTGTTGATCTCTCAGACTGGTTGTTTCCCCGCCCTGCTATATGAGGGCAGGTGCGTCATGCTGCCGTTATGCGCCTAAACAAAGAAATAGTTAGGCCCAGCAAGTATTATCTGATTTCGGCTGAAGAAAATCTTTGTAAGAATTTCTAGAACAAAGGCAGGAGGAGAATGGACCAGCTAGTTATAGACAGGAAGACAGTAGCCCCCCCTGTATTTCTCGGTTAATTCCATATTTTTCCGTTTTTGCCTTTCTTACCATAAATAAAGCTGTATTTTAGGAACATTTTCAGCTAATAACCTTTTTGGAATGCTAACCCTATCCCTAAAACCTATCCCTAACCCTAACCCTACCCCCCCACCCTATAAGACGGAAAAAACGCAACGAACCACAACTGTGACAAATCGCGGTGTACTGGCCAAATGCAGTACCATAGTGGGGGTTAGTATTAGGGTTAGGGTTTGTGGTTTAGGGTTAGGGTTAGGGCTAGGAATGCGTCTAGGGATAGGGTTAGTATTCCAAAAAGGTTCGGTTAACTACAAAATGTTCCCTAAAATACAGCTTTATGTATGGTAAGAAAGGCAAAAACGGAAAAATAGAATTAACCGAGATAGGTAGGGGCAGGTGGCCACACAGCTTGACCTTTACCGAATTATTAACCAAAGATAAGTTTGTCAGCGTACATTTATTTTAGTAACGAAAGCGTGAAAGAGTCGATGTCATCATCAATCATCTCCTAATAGAAATTGAACAAAGGGGGAGAACTCTCTTTATAATTATCTCCCCTCCACCAAAGTTATTTATTTTATTTTTACACTGCTTAAATAATAGTCCCGTCAACAGCACTGGCTTTCTCATGGCTGTCACCACAGTAAACATCAAGCACGTCATTAATGAGCTACCAAAGTTGATTACGATACCAATCACCTAGCAATGAGTGGATCAGAGCCAAAGGGAGGGGAAACAAAGCCTCACATTCTCAAATGAGTCTTGTAAATAGAGTGGTTTTCGTTTTGGTTTGTTCTTGTTTCCTTCTTTGTAGACTTCGCAATTAGCGGTACCATAGCCGATGAGGTTTAACCGAGGCGTGGTTATTGCTAAACTTATCTGTATTGTTTAAAAAAAAAAATCGGGACTTTACTGGTGTAGCACTGCCTTCCAGGCCCTTGCCTCTCCAGTATCGTTCCCACCATCTTCGTATCTACAAATGTCCCATATGTGTCTGTTCCAGACCGAGAGGACGTAAAACACCATTTTTCCTTGTAGACTTTTTAGCAAAATACACTACAAATATCACTACTTGTGGCGGTTTGCCATAGGTGATGAGGTTTAACCGAGGCGTGGTTACTGCTACACGTCTATCTGTATTGTTAAAAAATCAGGACTTTAACTGGTGTTGCACTGCCTCCGGGCACTGCCTCCAGTATTGTTCCCACCATCTTTGCATTTACAAATGTCCCATATGTGTCTGTTCCAGACCGAGAGGACGTAAAGCACCATTTTTCATTCTTCTTTGTAGACTTTGTCTATCGTTGTTGACTTTGGTTAGAAATCCTGTTCTGAATTGTACTCTTTGGATTGAAGTTAAGGACCACCGCCTCTTCACAAGATAAGTATCTTAGTGAGTTGAGCTATTACTGCAAAACTAATTAAACGAATGCGGTAGAATTTTGAAACTTTAAAAAAATGGCAATGGAGTTTGGACATTGCATGCACGCGCACAGATACACAGAAACAGACACCAGACACAGACACACACACACACACACACACACACTACACACCACACACAACACACACACACACACACACAAGACACACACACACACACACACCACCACACCACACACCACACCACACAACACATCAACAAAACACTTATTTCAGCAAACTCAAACGCTAAAGTCTCAATTGTAATCATGGCCAGACATCATTGTCAGATTATCTCCGGAGCTTAACGAGTATTGTCGACAATTGCCGAGCACTGCCGAGTATTGCCGAGAGCTCTGAGGCTGGTTCTCTCCAGGGTGTGATCTGCTGTCAGTGCTGGAAATGGCAGGCGAGGGCTGTCTAGGGAAATCAGGGAATGGAAGGTGAACACACGGCCCCCCCTGGCCACTCCACAGTTGAAAGGCTGAACTGGAGAAATAAACTCCTACATTATGGGTCGTGTTTGCCAGGTATTAGATACACACAATGTGTACTCTCCGTCTCTCTCGGGTCTCTCTGGCTCTTCAACAGTTGACAGGCTGAACTGGAAACCCAAACTCAAACCCAACACTTTCACAGTTTCGAGCAAGAGTCTTTGCTCAAACTAACTGTGGGTTTTGTTTGCCAGGTGTCAGCCACACACAATGTGGCACTCACTCT
>CM065707.1:7979617-7984617 GCA_017654935.2 Phymorhynchus buccinoides
TCTCTCTCTCTCTCTCTCTCTCTCTCTCTCTCTCTCTCTCTCCTCTCTCTCTCTCTCTCTCCTCTCTCTCTCAGATTGTAAGAATAGTTCGCCTAAAATAATCCTTTTAAATAAAGTTTTTCAGTGTTCATTGTTCAGTGTTCTCTCTCTCTCTCTCTCTCTCTCTCTCTCTCTCTCTCTCAGTTCTTCTCTCTCTCTCTCTTTCTCTCTCTCTCTCTCTCTTCTATCTCTCTCTCTCTCTCTCTCTTGTTTGTCAGGTATCAACCACACACAATGTGCACTCGTACTCACTCTCTGCCTCTGTCTCTGTCTTCGTCTCTGTCTCTCTATGTCTTTGCCTCTGTCTGTCTGTCTGTCTCTCTCTCTCTCTCTCTCATCTCTAAAAAAAACATGTCTATCTCTCTCTCTCTCTCTCTCCCTCTATCTAAAATCTCTCTCTCAATCTCTCTCTCTCTCTCTCTCTCTCTCTCCTCTCTCTCTCAGATTGTAAGAATAGCCATCGCCTAAAATCTTTATCCTTATTAAATAAAGTTTTTCAGTGTTCATTGTTCAGTGTTCTCTCTCTCTCTCTCTCTCTCTCTCTCTCTCTCTCTCTCTCTCTCTCTCTCTCTCTCTCTCTCTCTCTCTCTCTCTCTCTCTCTCTCTCTCTCTCTCTCTTGTTTGTCAGGTATCAACCACACACAATGTGCACTCGTACTCACTCTCTGCCTCTGTCTCTGTCTTCGTCTCTGTCTCTCTATGTCTCTGTCTCTGTCTCTCTCTCTCTGTCTCTCTCTCTCTCTCTCTCTCTCTCTCTCTCTCTCTCTCTCTCTCTCTCTCTCTCTCTCTCTCTCTCTCTCTCTCTCTCTCTCTCTCTCTCTCTCTCTCTCTCTCTCTCTCTCTCTCTCTCTCTCTAGCTCTCTCTCTCTGCCATCCGAAATTGCTCAAAAGGTTTGGTCTGCAAACACATTTGAGTTTCACCTTTTGAAATGGCCCCCCATGTGTGAGGGTTTGTTTTCTTCTTTCTTTTCTTTCTCTGTTGATCTCTCAGACTGGTTGTTTCCCCCTGCTATATGAAGGCAGGTGCGTCATGCTGCCGTTATGCGCCTAACTAAGAAATAGTTAGGCCCAGCATATATGACTTTAGCTGAAGAAAATATTTGTAAGAATTTCTAGAACAAAGGCAGGAGGAGAATGGACCAGCTACTTAAGACAGGAGGATAGTAGATGACAGTAAACAAAGGGAAAAGGCAGAGTCAAAGAGAGTGGCAGGTTTAAGGACGCTACAAGCACAGAAGTTCCAGAAGGTGGGGGTAACTATTTGTTTAAAAAAAGAGACCCCCACCCCAGCTGGTATACCCAAGGGTTTATTGGCGGGTTTTTTTTTACAATCAAATGACTATACTGCAGGTATCTGTATGGCTTAGACTTGAATAAACCTCACCTTTCTATTTGATTTGCCATTTAATTGCTCTTGTGTTGGTAGGGCAGGTGAGGCTGATGCGTCTCTGGTTTCCCATCAGTACCTTTGGGTGCTTCAGTTTTTTATTGTATTTATTTTATTCATTCTTCGTATCTGAATGAAATAAGAGAGTAATCAACACTGATGACAACAGACTACACTTTGCTTAATGATCCCTAACGGCCCCTAGTGTACACAAAATGAGTGGCAACTCTGAGTGGACCTCGCTTTCTTTTTTGTCTCCTGCTTTCTCTGTGTGTGGGTGTTTGTTTCTGTCCCCCCCCCCCCCCCCCCCCGTGGGGATAACCGGGGGGTCTTTTTGTATAGATAGTTCCCCCACCTTCTGGAGGTTATGTGCTTGTAGATTCCTCTAATCCGTCACTCTCTTTGACTCTGCCTTTTCCCTTTGCTTACTGTCATTCTATACTATATTTCTTTCTGCCTTACCCGGTCCATTCTCCTAGCCTTTTTGCCCACGAAACAACACTTTCAAAAAACATTTCCTCCAGCCGAAGTCGGACTTGCGGGCCTAACTATTTTTTTGTAGTTAGGCGCATAACGTCAGCATGACGCATCTGCGCTCATAATGGACATTAAACTGTCTGAGCTATCGAAGAAGAAGAAGAAGGAAAGAAGAAGAAGAAGAAGAAGAAGAAGAAGAAGAAGAGAAGAAGAAGAAAAAGAAGAAGAAGAAGAAGAAGAAGAAGAAGAAGAAGCAGAAGAAGAAGAAGAAGAAGAAGAAGAAGAAGAAGAAGAAGAAGAAGAAGAAGAAGAAGAAGAAGAAGAAGAAGAAGAAGAAGAAGAAGAAGAAGAAGAAGAAGAAGAAGAAGAAGAAGAAGAAGAAGAAGCAGAAGAAGAAGAAGAAGAAGAAGAAGAAGAAGAAGAAGAAGAAGAAGAAGAAGAAGAAGAAGAAGAAAAGAAGAAGAAGAAGAAGAAGAAGAAGCAGAAAGAAGAAGAAGAAGAAGAAGAAGAAGAAGAAGAAAAGAAGAAGCAGAAGAAGAAGAAGAAGAAGAAGAAGAAGAAGAAGAAGAAGAAGAAGAAGAAGAAGAAGAAGAAGAAGAAGAAGATTAAGAAAAGCAGACTGATGTAAAAAGAAAGACATGTTTGTACAGATTACTAGAAAGTGACAAGTAACAGAACATACATAAAGTAAAGTAAGGCATTAGCGTGTTTTATATGAGATCATCATCTTTGATTTGCAATTGTTTTCTGCTTTGAGATAATCAATTTTAATTTGATTTTTTTTTTTTTTTTTTTTTTTTTTTTACCCCTATCTTTTTATCTTGACACTCGGTTTTGTGTCATTTGTTTATTTTGATTGAAGCATGTAGTTATTTAAATCCGTCTATATTGTCTGATACGCACTTTTTCTTATACTGAGCACGCCATAAGCCTGGCTTGTTGTTGTTTCAGTTTTGTTGCTATGTATGTTTGTTATGTAAAGACAATCAAAACGTTTAAACCAACAGAACATACAAGTTCGCCAAAGTCTACACTTTAACCCTTTCGTCGCCAGCCATTTTTCAACCCAAAGATACCATTAAACTTAACTGGGTAGAGAGGAGAAAAAGTTTTCAATATTGCAAATTCCTCTGTGACATGCATAACATTAAGACTATCCTTACCTCCCAAAATTAAGAAAATAGGATCTTCGGATAATAGGCCCTGAGTCGGTGCCTTTTAGTGGCATGGGTGTTAAACCATTGTGGTGCAAAAATGTGACATTGGCGGTGAAAGGGTTAACGTCAATATGCCTCAGTGTAACATATCCGATATTTTAAGTGATTTGCCGACTATTTAATTTGCAGGTTGTTGCTGACTATTTTTCCAAGTATTGTTGAGAAGAACGTGAAGCATATTCTGAATTTCAATAGACGGATCATTATTTCATCCTCAGATTGTCTCCGGAGTCTAGCTCATTCTGGACGTATTCCGAGTATACTCGGAACAGTAGAACGCCAGTCATGGCCTAATGAGAGACTTAGTGGGATTTGTTTCACGCCAGAGGGCATGACGCTCGTGTGGGGCTAATCCTCTCTATATTCTTATTTGGGGATAAAGAAAGAGAGAGAGAGAGGGAGGTGTCCCACCATCTCTCTCTCTCTCTCTCTCTCTCTCTCTCTCTCTCTCTCTCTCTCTCTCTCTCTCTCTCTCTCTCTCTCTCTCTCTCTCTCTCTCTCTCTCTCTCTCTCTCTCTCTCTCTCTCACACTACGCCCAACTACGAAAATCGCGTGATAAGCCCCTAGTGCATTGACTGCCCTCTGGCGTGAAAAAAATCGCCATAAGTCGACCATTCTGAGGATTCTCTTCCCCTTCACTGCCAGAAAAAAAGAGAGAAAATATTGATTTTTTAGTTATAAAGTTTAAACCAAACCTCTTACACTCAATCTGAGAAAATGGTCTAGAGATATAATATACCTTTCCTGGCTTATCTAAACCAAGAACCATCATTCTAGGTCTATGACATAAAACAATTATGACATCATTAATGATGTCATCAACTACGAACGTTACTCGTAGTGGGCAGTGAGGGATTTTGAGTATAAAATAATGTCTAAATCCATGTGTGTGTTTTTTCAATCCATACCACGTTTTTCGAGTTACATCTCTTCATCACTCTTCCAGCTTTTGCTTCATTTGTGTTTGGCACTTCTATTTCAATTTGTAATGTTGAAAATGTAACAAGAAAAAGTGTGCCTCCAATACTCCAATATGTTTTCATTATCAGTGATAGTAATAATGAGACTACTGATTCTGATCATAATACAAGTAACCCCGATTTCAAAGCGAAAAAAACCCTCGGATCAACCAGTTATGACAAAACTGAATCCATCCACCCAGCACCAGAATAACTTGTCCCTAAGGGCTGTCCGCCATGAGGACGTAAAACCTCCACTCAACAACTAAACTGAATCATTAACAGTTTTGTTGCACTTCTTATTTGTTATAAAAAAAACTTTCTTTAGGCAACCCCAGGCCAGTAATGATGTTTGCCAAAGGCAGTGAAGTCTTGAAGGGGGTAACGAGCATTCCCGACTATTGCCGAGTATTGCCGAGTATAGCCGACTATTGCCGAGTATAGCCGACTATTGCCGAGTATTGCCGAGTATAGCCGACTATTGCCGAGTATTGCCGAGAGCTTTGAGGCTGGTTTTCCCCAGGGTGTGATCTGCTGTCAGTGCTGGAAATGGCAGGCGAGGGCTGTCTGGGGAAATCAGGGAATGGAAGTGAACACACGGCCCCCAATGGCCACTCCACCGTTGAAAGGCTGAACTGGGAAAATAAACTCCTACATTATGGGTCGTGTTTGCCAGGTATTAGATACACACAATGACTTTGTACTCTCTGTCTCCGTCTCTGTCTTTTTCTCTCTGTCTCTCACTCTGTCTCTGTCTGTCTCTCTCTGTCTCTCTCTCTGTCTCTCTCTCTGTCTCTGTCTCTCTCGGCCTCTTTCTCTCTCTGTCTCTCTGTCTCTCTCTCTCTCTCTCTCTCTCTCTCTCTCTCTCTCTCTCTCTCTCTCTCTCTCTCTCTCTCTCTCTCTCTCTCTCTCTCTCTCTC
>CM065707.1:7994617-7999617 GCA_017654935.2 Phymorhynchus buccinoides
GAGGATCTAGGAAGATAGACGAGGAGAGACTTCACCTGGAAGATCCAGTCTTCAGGAAATCCGAAGGGGAGGATCTAGGAAGATAGACGAGGAGAGACTTCTCCGGGGAAGATCCAGTCTTCAGGAAATCCGAAGGGGAGGATCTAGGAAGATAGACGAGGAGAGACTCCTCCGGGGAAGATCCAGTCTTCAGGAAATCCGAAGGGGAGGATCTAGGAAGATAGACGAGGAGAGACTCCTCCGGGGAAGATCCAGTCTTCAGGAAATCCGAAGGGGAGGATCTAGGAAAATAGACGAGGAGAGGCGAAAATGGTGTTTGACGTCCTCTTGGTCTGAACCAGACACATATGGGACATTTGTAAATACAAATATGTTGGGAACAATACTGGAGGCAATGCCCGGAGGCAGTACAAAACCAGTAAAGTCCCGATTTTTTTAATTAATACAGATAGGTGTAGCGGAAACCACGCCTCGGGTAAACCTCATCGGCTATGGCACCGCTACGTTAACTTTTGTTTGAATAGACGAGGAGATGATGGAATTGAATTGTACGTCCTCTCGAGTAGACGAGGAGATGATGAAAATGGTGTTTTACGTCCTCTTGGTCTGAATCAGACACATATGGGACATTTGTAAATACAAATATGGTGGGAACAATACTGGAGGCAATGCCCAGAGGCAGTACGAAACCAGTAAAGTCCCGATTTTTTTAAATTAATACAGATAGCTGTAGCGGTGACCACGCCTCGGTTAAACCTCATCGGCAATGGCACCGCTACAAGTATTTGTTGCATTAAGTGTAGACGAGGAGAGACTTCTCCGGGGAAGATCCAGTCTTCAGGAAATCCGAAGGGGAGGATCTAGGAAGAAGATAGACGATGAAAGACTTCCCCCGGAAGATCCAGTCTTCAGGATTAGCAGGAACCCTACTGTCCATAAGACTCAGCGACTAATACGAATTGTTCGGAAATAATTTATTAAGGGGGGTAATTTCACGGTGTGTTGGGATTGATCTTGCCTAATTCAATCGGTCAAACAGGGGAAGTCACTCTACCGTCAGCTCTCCTAGCCTATCGACTCTTGTGTTTGAGCGCAGACATACAGTACTTAGAACACCGTGCGTCATTCTAAAAATTGATGTCATTTATATTTTTACATCACATTTTGCAAGTTTTATCACAGTTCGTGGCCACTGGCTACCCCTATTTTTTCTATAAAAAAAAAAATGTTTGCAAGTCGCTGACTCGCATCCTGCGGTTTGAAGCTTCGACGACATTGTTGCATTGTTGCTATGGTATTTGACCGAGTAAGGGAAGGTAAACTACTCTAATTTTCACGAAGTGCTCTGGTCCCCTAGTTTTTTTCTCTCCCGAAAATCGTCTACTGGACGTTAAATTCGTCTTCACTCAAGACGAGGAGGAATCGAATGCAAGGGATGGGATTTATACCACTTTCGGAATAATGTTGGGTTTTTTTGTTGACGAGAAGCACTTTACGTTTCTCCTCGCATCATCATCGTCGTTCATCTTCTTGAAGAAGAAGAAGAAGAAGAAGAAGAAGAAGAAAAGAAGAAGAAGAAGGAGGAGGAGGAGGAGGAGGAGGAGGAGGAGGTCCGCTTATGATGCTGATCAATAAATACTGGCTAGTAGCCATGGATGGTGGCACTTTAGTGGAGAGGGGAAAAAGCCATCCCTTTATTAATAAGAGCTCCATCCAGTATAAATCATGAATCCAAAATGGTGGGCAGCAATGAAGTATAGAACCCCCAAAAAAAGCCTTTTGGGTAGAACTAGCTAAAAAATTCTCTGGTGGTAGCAACTTCTATCCGATGTTTTTATGAGAAGAGTATATTTTTTTATATTTGTTTTGTACGTTAGAACGAGTTAAACTGTATTCGAGGACTTTAAAAACTTGTTGGGGATAAACAAAATGTAAGAAGTCACGTGGTCGGTCTGAACGTTGCGGAAGAAGGTCCACGATTGAGGCCCTCGTTTTTAAGGTACGAATTATTATTTATTCAATATAATTTTATATTGTGAGGGTAACATTTAAAAACAACAACAACCAACTGTGGCAATGTTGCGTGTGTTGTTTTGTTGTTGTCTGTTTTTGTCTTTACTATAATATAATTTATTTGTTTCATTTTCTCTCTTTTTTCGTGACGTTTTGAAATTGTTCCAGTGAGAGGAAATCTTTAAAGGTGGACTTGGACGTGTTTCTTGCGAAAACTCGTCGAGATCACCAGAAAGACAGCCTTTTCAAGGATCGGAACACTCACTTTGCTCTGGTTTCTTAGAAATTAAAACCGTCAACACGGCGATTTTTCCTTGGCGGAGATGCCGGAGAGAGTAGCCATTTTGGATGGGGTGGGTGGAGGTCACTCATTGTGGTTGAAGCGTTTTCTTTTTTTTTGTAGTGCAGTAAAAAAAAAGAAGAAAAAAAAGGAGCTATTTCCTTTGTTGTGAGCGAAAATCCTTTAGATAAACTGTATAAGATAAAAGAAATTTAAAAAAAAAAGGCTTGTATTTCGAAAAGTTCGTGCAAACGATTTGGACTAAACACAGGCGGCCATTCAAAAAGAGACGGCACACGCCTTCTCTTTGGGTGGAAGAATTTGACTTCCAGCACCTCCGCCAAGGAGGAATCGCCTTTTTGACGGCTTGATTTCTGGAACACCAGAGCAAAGTGAGTGTTGCGAGCTCTGTAGAGGGTGCTTTCCTGCTGATCTGGACGTGTTTCTTGCCAAAATTCATCCGTCAGGGTGCCCCTTCAAGAAACCAACGGTGGCAATATTGCTTGGTTTTTTTGTTTTTTTAAATTACTATGACGGTGTTTTATTTGTTTCTTTTTTTCTGTGGTTTTTTTTCTTTCTCGTGACGTTTTGAATTTGTTTCAGTATTATCGTGAGAGGGAATCTTTAAAAGACCCACCATATCACGTGTCAAAATAACGGTTTTCACGTGTTTTCCCTTTTATAGCTGGTAAGAAATCTTGATTTGACCAGGTTTGACTCCCATGCAAATGCTCCCAAATTGAAAGCGGAACATCATTTTAAAGAGCAGCCTCAATTTGAAGTTGGGGGCATTCGTATGTGGGTCACAGCTACCCAGAAAAAAAGCCAAGGGACTTAATCGTGGTGGGTCAGTGGGTCTTTAGGAAACCAACTATGGCAATATTGCGTTTCCTACTACGCATTTGTATGTGGGTCACAGCTACCCAGAAAAAAACCCAAGGGACTTAATCGTGGTGGGTCAGTGTGTCTTTAGGAAACGAACTGTGGCAATATTGCGTTAGTTTTACTATAACGATGTTTTTTTTCTTTCTTTTGTTTCTTTTCTCGATGCATTTTAAATTTGTTCTGAAGCATTTTATCTTTCAATTAAAATGCAATGTACATAAATCAATGAGCAACAAATTAATTAGGGCGATGATTTGGCCGCCAGGGGGCAATCAAACCAGTCGGGGCTTAGCGCGTGATATTCTTAGTTGAGTCCTTCCCCTTCTCTCTCTCTCTCTCTCTCTCTCTCTCTCTCTCTCTCTCTCTCTCTCTCTCTCTCTCTCTCTCTCTCTCTCTCTCTCTCTCTCTCTCTCTCTCTCTCTCTCTCTCTCTCTCTCTCTCTCTCTCTCTCTCTCTCTCTGTCTCTCTCTCTCTCACTACGCCCAACTAAGAATATCACGCGCTAAGCCCCTACTGGTTTGATTGCCCCCCTGGCGGTCAAATCATCGTCCTAAGTTGACCATTCCTAACGAAAGTGAGGTCTGTCGATGAATGTTGATGGACGGAGAAACTTATCACATTCGTAAATCTGTCCACATTCGTAAATTATCTTTATATATTTTCTATTCCCTTCGTAGGGTTAGGGTTAGGGCTAGGGCTAGGGTTAGTATTCCAAAAATATAATTAGCTGAAAAGGTTAATAAAATACAGCTTTATGTTTGGTAAGAAAGGGGGGGGGCAAAAACCTGGATGAAAAATGGAAAAATAACCGATGTTTGCTGTTTTGCTATATTTGATGTTTGTTGTTTTAATTGTTTGTCTGTGTTGATAAAAAGGCGCGTTCGCCGAAATATCCAGTAGTTTTGTTTTGTCTCTTGTGAATAAAATAACGTCACTTTACCCTTGTCGTGTAGTTGTTTGTTTGTTGTATGTTCCAGTGACGTTGCAGTCGGTTTCAGTTTTTTGAGCATTTTGGAAGGTTAACCATGTTTCTTGTCCAGTGTTATTTTGAATATTTGTACCTTGACCCTGTTTCTATGGGCTAATGGCCTAAAGGAATTAAAACTTTGACGTGTTTACTTGTTTGTTTTCGTTTGCTTGTTTCTTTGCTTGAGTTTTTATTTATTGTTTGTGGCACAAACCTATATGCTTAACTCACTTTGTCGGTCTATCGGTCCAAAATTGTCGCACATATTTTAAAGGAGAACAAAATAATTGGACATAAAGTAACATTTCAGTTGTCATATCTACATATTAACGTATGGAAAGAATTATATACTGAACAGAGCACATGAATCGTCATTTTAAAGCGTAGAAAATAATAAACATACGTAATACAGACACTGCAACAGACACGACGAGTATGCGGTGCTTCTTTCGATGAGTATAAGTAGGATACATAGTTTTAAATGTTTTCCAAAAGATATAAAAAGTTACGAAATGGTGCAGAGATAACATTCTGGTTTACAGATTAAAATTATTGAAAAGCCAGGGGAAGCGACTCAGTGTATATAATGATTGCAGTGGTAAAAATAGACCGCACTTCAAATCGAGGCTGCTCTTTAAAATGATGTTTCGTTTTCAATTGTCGCACGCCACAAACGATTGCGAATCCGCGCTTGTTTTATTATTTGTATCATTTGCTAGAAGTTTAATGATGTGTTAGTTTGGCATATAAAAAAGAAAGCACAAAAAGTTAGCCTTTAGAGGGCGATGGTAAAAGTGTTTTAAAACCCAAATATTTCTTATAGGCCTTACAATTTAAACAATTTTGACATTGTCT
>CM065707.1:8004617-8017117 GCA_017654935.2 Phymorhynchus buccinoides
CGAGTGTACCTCGATGCGTGATAATGATAATAATGTTATGTGAAGATAAGTAACTGTGACGTCAGGTTTCTAGCTTAGCAACGGTGTATTCTTACACCCTTTTCTCACGTGGCATTTACACTCAAGTTATGATTTGATATCCCACTCTTGGCAGCCTTCTTTGCGTATCTTGCAGATCGGTATATTATTAAAAACAATAAATGATCCATAGCACAACATGAAATGTGAATCAGCTAGTAATGCATTAGAGAAGCACGCACACTACATGACACATTTCGATCATACAGACAATATTGCTTTCAAAACTTCACTACTACTACTACTACTACTACTACTACTACTACTACTACTACTACTACTACTACTACTACTACTACTACTACTACTACTAATAATAATAATAATAATAATAATTCCCCCGAAGGCGGAGTGTGGCTGCCCACGTGGTGGGGTAATCGAAAACGGTCACGCACGTAATGTTCTTATCCCTAGCTGGTGCATTTGTACCATAGTGTTCAAGCGCTTCGGCTGTCGGGATGATCCCTGGAGTCTTTTAGCCAGGGTACACAACAACAACAACAACAACAACAACAACAACATAATAATAATAATAATAATAATAATAATATTAATAATTAATTAATAAATAAATCAATCAATCAAAACATGACTTAAAATCTGTTGGTTTGGGAAATATATTCATGAACAATTTCAAATATCAAAATGTTCGAATAGGGCATTAGCCACGTGAGGGCGACCTTGAATTTCACTGAGTTGAATTTAGAGAGTTGAATTAGAAAGGTCAGCGTAACTCGGGCAGAACGAGTGCGGGCAAATTAGTAATCTAGCATAGAGAACGAACACTTGTGGCAAATGCCCTATTGATGTGTAATCCCTTCAGAAGTGTTGGCATTTGGAAGCGAGCAAGGAGGAAGTGCAGATTCCAACCCGAAATAATTATCTGCATTTTAGTTAATAAATAAATGAATGCAACAATCATTTCCACTTTTTTTCTCTCCCTCTTTACTATGTTCTGCTACTAAATATGAAAATGGATATGAAAATAAACAAGAAAAAAAAAATGATATAATTATAAGTTTGCGAGTATATTATAGCCGTTTAGTCTTACTTTCGGCGCTACAAGAGATTTTTTAACAAATATTCATTTTCATAACTATGAATTAACAAAAAAAAAACAAAAAAACCCTGATGTCAACCTATGATAAAAGTCACATTTTAGTAAGAAACAAAGCGAGCAAAATATATTTTTGGAAAGACAAGTTTTATTTACGATGCTAAAAAGACCTCGCTTGCAAAGTTTAAAGGCCTCGTCCGACGATGCATCCTCTCGCATGCTCCCGCTATCTCTGTCAAGCTGGTGCGAACACTCTTGCGAAAGAGCGAGTGATTGCATCGTCGGACTTAGCCTTTAAAGGGGCACCCTGACGGATGAGGTTTTGCAAGAAACACGTCGAGGTCACCAGCAAGACAGACTTTTCAAGGATCCGAACACTCACTTTGCGCTGGTTTCCTGGAAATTAAACCGTCAAAACGGCGATTCCTCCTTGGCGGAGATGCCGGAGAGAGTAGCCATTTTGGATGGAGTGGGTGGAGGTCACTCATTGTGGTTGAAGCGTTTTCTTTTTTTTGTAGTGCAGTATAAAATAAAATAAAAATAAAAAGGCTTCTATTGAGAAAATTTCGTGCAAACGATTTGGTCTAAACGGAGGCAGCCATTAGAAAAGTGACAGCACACGACTTCTCTTTGGGTGAAATAATTTGACGTCCAGCACCTCCGCCAAGGAGGAATCGCCGATTTGGCGGTTTGATTTCTAGGAAACCAGAGCAAAGTGAGTGTTGCGATATCTGTAAAGGGTGTTTTCCTGGTGATCTCGACGTGTTTCTTGCACAATACTCATCCATCAGGGTGCCCCTTTAACGGAAGCCCTTCACTAAGTGTTGTATGGACAAACACTTCAGTCAAAAGGGGGTTAGTTAGTTAGTAGTTCACGTCCGCGGAGATTTTATCGTAGCTCACACACACACACAAAAAGCACTCGAAAAGGTGTTGATCCAACTCGTTCTCTGAAGTGTGTGTATAGGGATGGATGGGGGATGGGTGGGGGGTGGGGTGGATGGGGGTTGAGGGTGGGGTGGGGTGGGGGTTGGCAAGGAGAAACGGAAGCTTTGCCGGGTTGATTGGCGTCAAGTTATGATCGAGGGACGGGGCTGAGTAGCGGGTGGGTTCATTGAGAGAAGGTGGGGGAACTATTTTTTTCACAAAAGACCCTCCGGTATCTCCACGGGGAGGGAGGAACACGATAACCTGGTGGTTTTTTTTCTCTCCGTTTAAATCAATATTTCAAACTGAGAACAACTATCTCTCGGTAATATCAGATGGGTGGCACATAATTTGTCTTACTCGTTTCAGTTCGGTGCTTTTAATTAATTAACCGTCATCCAATCTGCCAGTCTCTTTGACTCTGCCTTTTCCCTTTGCTTTCTATCATCTACTATCTAACTGCAACAAAACATACGTGTGCGCGCACACACGCGCGCACTCACACGCGCGCACTCACACAGAGACTCACAGACACACGCAAACACATGCATGCATGCACGCACGCGCGCGCGCGCACACATACACACACACACAGACGCACACGCGCACACACACACACGCACGCACGCAACGCACGCACACACACACACACACACACACACACACACACACACACACACACACACACACACACACACACACACACACACACACACACACACACACGTGCTTGCATTTAACAGCGGTGGTAGATATCGTTGATTGATTTCATTATTAGTAGAATTCTAAAGACACATTGACGCACCACGGTTAAGTCCCTTGGTTGTTGTTTTTCTGGGTAGCTGTGACTCACATACAAATTTCCCCAACTTGAAATTGAGGCTGCTCCTTAAAATGATGTTTCGGTTTTGAATTTGGGGGCATTTATATGGGAGTCAGACTTGGTCAAAACAAGATTTATTTCCAGCTATAAGAGGAAAAACCCGTGAAACCCGTGGATCTTAAAGACCCCCCACGTCACGTGTCACATTCCCCTCTCATGCTAGGAAGATTTCTTAAGATTTCCTACCAGCCATAAGAGGGAAAACACGCGGAAACCCGTGATTTTGACACGTGATCTGGTGGATCTTTAAGGTCGTGCAGCGGGAAACCCCCCTTCACATTTTCACTTTCAAACTTTTCACTGAGAAGCAACACTTTGCCATTTGGGGGGGGGGGTGGGGGGGGGTGGGGGTGGGGGGGCAAAGGGATAGGGTTAGAATCAGCCTAGGGTTATGATTACTTGTCATGAAACTGAAAGAACCACCAGACTTCGAGGTCCGAGAGGAGTCGTCGTCAACATGAGGAGGGGGAGGTGTAACTGAAAACGACAACTTTGACCCCCCCCCCCCCTCCCCCTTTGACACCACCAACCACCCCCAAAAAAAAAAAAAAAAAAAAAAAAAAAAGTCGCACCAACGACAGGCTACTAAGGCCAACTGTTACCACAATGCGGCACTTGCTACACTTGCTTGTCACTTGCTAGCAACCTGCTTGAAGTACCCCCCACCCCCACCCCACCCCTCCCCCTTCACGTGCATCCCTCTCGCTTCCCATACCGCAATCTGGTGAAAACAAGACAGATGACACGCAGAAGAGCAAACTATTCGATAAAAAAAACAACCCTGCACACCCTGCACACAACACACACACACACACGCACACACACGCACACACACACACACACACACGCACGCACGCACGCACACACACACACACACACACACACACACACACACACACACTACACCACACACACACGCACACACACGCACACACACACACACACACACACACACACACACACACACACACACACACACACACACACACACACACACACACACACACACACACGCACGCACACACACACACACACACACACACACACACACACACACACACACACACACACACACACACACACACACACACACACACACACACTACACACACACACACACCCACCCACACACACTAACACTAAAACAAATCTAAGCGACAGCCGGAAGGCCGGTCACACCCACGCGCCATCCACGTGCCTAGTCCTTCCTCATCCGGGACAACTGGCACGTGGCACGTGCCTGCCCCCTTGACGTCACTACAATGTGTGGCATGACGTAGCCAGGTTTGAGTGCCTGGGTCGCGTGCAAGCCTCAATAAGCGACGGTATGGTATACACACAGAAGGACCGCACTCTCTTTTTCAAAGGCAGGATTTTCTCGAGTGGAACTGGTTCTCTTAGCACGCGCCGGTCCATCTGTGCAAGTCTGTGCAAAAATGGTCTGTCTTTTTGGGGGTTGAAAGCTCAAAGGTAGCATAGTCCTTGTTTTGTTATGTTTGTGATAGTAGGGGAAGACGGGGTAAAAAGCGCATGGGCGGGTAAGAAGCCCACCCCAATTATCTCATGAAATAAAGTTTCAGTTTTTTGCCCATGAGACGAGCGTTAATGTCTAGCATTCGTCTCATGGGCAAATGTGACTGAAATTTTCTTTATTTCATGAGATAATTGGGGTGGGCTTCTTACCCGCCCATGCGCTTTTTACCCCGTCTTCCCCTATATTCTGGCTTTTACGTGGCTTCAGTTATATGGCCAGAGGAGAGCTACAAAAAAAAAAAGGAAAAAAAGAAAAGAGGACAGTAATGGTATTACTAATAGTGCGATCTGATGCAGGTATACAATACGAGACAGAAGGCTTAAAGATCCACAAGATCACGTGTCCAAATCACGGGTTTCACGGGTTTTCCCTCTTATAAAGCTGGAAACAAATCTTGTTTTGACCAGGTCTCACTGCCATACAAATGCCCCCCAAATTCGAAGCCATAAAATCATTTCAAAGAGCAGGCTCAATTTGAACATGGGGGCATTTCCCACATGCACATGTCCCCAACTTCCAATTGAGGCTGCTCTTTAAAAATGATGTTTCGGTTTGAATTTGGGGGCATTTATATGGGAGTCAGACTTGGTCAAAACAAGATTTATTTCCAGCTATGATAAGAGGGAAAACACGTGAAACCCCGTGATTTCGACACGTGATCTGGTGGGTCCTTAAAGACCCACCACGTCACGTGTCAAAATCGTGGTTTTCACGCGATTTCCCTCTTACAGCTTCCTAGCATAAGAGGGAATGTGACACGTGACGTGGGGGGTATTTAAGCATTTAAGCATTTCGCAGCCTATCTTGCACTCAAACACACCTGTCTCAGACCGCTGTACCTTCTTTAACGTACATCCTAAAGTACAGGCAGGGTGGGGGGTGGGTGGGAGTGGGGGTGGGTGGGAGTGGGGGTTGTTCCGGAAACTCCTTCCACAGCCTACCTTGCCTTCTAACACTCAATCACACTAGTTGCGGGGCGCTACATTGGCATGTTATTTCTATCTAAGCCAAAAATCTGAGTAATTTTCGTACTTTTCACCTTTCTATAACGTACAGAGGGTTCCTCTTTTCTTTCTTTATTTTTTAGCCGGGGGGTGGGGGTGGGGGTGTCCGGAAACCTAGTACCCCCCCCCCCCCTACCCAAGATCCGCCCCTGTATGGCTAGAGGTGAGCTACAGAAAAGAGGACAGTTGTATAGTGCGATCAGCATAAAACCTTGCATCTGTATCGCTAAAAATTCGGGACTTTCCTGGAGTTGCACTGCCTCCGGGCATTGGTTTAAACAAGAATTTATTCAAGAATAGAAAATCATAACAAAGCAGCAATACATTTATGAACTTCGAGTACAACAAGCTAAGAGCTTATAAAGCGTACTCTAATATTTGAGTTGCACAGTAAGGACTGCACACGCAAAACTAATTTAACATTGAAAAAATAATAACATAAAAGCAACAACAGTAGTAAACACTTATATACAAAAAGGAAAAAAAAGAACAGAAAAAAAGAAAATACACAACAAAATTAAGTAAATCTAATCTACATGAATTTTAGGGGCAATATAAAACATAATGTCAGCTTGCATTGAATCAGAGTCATCACAAAGCTATACCTACCAGGGCTAAAAAAAACAACAACAACAAAAAACAAATGGGATTGTAAAGTCATGTCAAGAGCAGAATAGATATTTGTTTATGCAAGCTTGCGCCCCTTATCAAAGGGAAACGACGAATCATGTTACAGTCAGAATTGATCATGTTATTGAGAATTTGTTTGACAATTGAATAAAATTATAATGAGTAGTATTCTCAATAATTTAGTTTAGGAAATGGACAAAATATGCATGGAAAAATAATTTGACATATGCATCATTGCACGCGGGCATTGCCTCTAGGATCGTTCCCACCATCTTTATATCTACTAATGTCCCATGTTATGTGTCTGTTTCAGGCCGGAGGACGTTAAACGGATTTTCATAGTGCGATCTGATGCAGGTAGTATAGTAGACCCAATACGAGACCGTCAGAAGGCTCAGAGAATCAGTCACTCGCTATAATGTGATGTACTATTCTGCCGGGGGTGGGCGGGTATTGGTGTTGATTGATTTATTGGCTCAATTTGTAGCTCGTCCCGTAATGCTAGCAGTTTAACCCTTTCCCCGCCAATGTCACATGTATGCTCCGCAATGGTTCAACACCCATGTTACTAAAAATGCATCAAATCAGGGCCTGTTAAGCAAGGATAGGCCTAATGTTATACATGTCACAGAGGAATTCCCAAATATTGCAGATATTTTGTCTTATCTACCCTGTTAAGTTTAATGGCATTTTTTGGGCTGAAATATGGCTGGCGGCGAAAGGGTTAAGGGCTAGACACACGTCCACTAAAATCGCGCGACTGTACGATACGATTCGATCACGCGGTCTCCAAAGACAAAAAAAAATGTGATTGGCGCATCGAGATCACGTGATCGAATCGTATCGTACAGTCGTGTACCGGAGGCAGTGCAACACCAGGAAAGTCCCGACATTTTAACAATACAGATATTATTGTGACCTTAAAGACCCACCAGATCACGTGTCAAAATCACGGGTTCATGTGTGTGTTTTCCCTCTTATAGCTGGTAAGAAATCTTTGTTTGGACCAGGTTTGACTCCCACCAAATGTCCCCAAATTGAAAAACGAAACATCATTTTAAAGAGCATCCTCGATTTAAAGTTGGGGACATTTGTATGTGGGTCGCAGCTACCCAGGGAAAAAAACAACAAGGGATTTAATCGTGGTGCGTCAGTATGTCTTTAAAGACCCACCACCTCACGTGTTAAAATCACGATTTTCACGTGTTTTCCCTCTTATGGCTGGTAAGAAATCTTAAGAAATCTTCCTAATATAAGAGGGAATGTAGCACATGACGTGGGGGGTCTTTAAGGCATAAGTGTGTGTGAACGACGATTCCACAATCTGGCGACGAAGAGGGCTGGGGGCTGGGGGCTGGGGGGGGGGGCTGGGGGTGGCTGGAGGGTGGGGGTGGGGGTGGGGGGTGGGGGTGGGGTGTTGGTACAAGATCTAAAAGTCACTCTGACAGTGACGGTGTAAATGACCCCTTTCATCACTATCACCATTAAAGGCACATCCCCTTGTCCCCCCCCCCCCCCTCCTCCCCGCCCTTCGCATCACCCCCCCCCCCCTTCACCCTCCCCTCCTCTCTGTGTGACCTTATTGCCCCCGTCAGCTGTCCATCCAGTCCCTCCCTCCCTCCCTCCCACCCCCCACTGACCACTGACCAGCAGAGATGGACATCTGAGCCCCGACCTCCCCTCCCCTCCCCCACCACTCCCCCTCCTCCCTACTCCTCCCCTTTGACTTCAATCTTCTCTTCTTTCACACCCATTATCTGCTCATCACCCCTCACCCCCCCCAATGGTTATTTAGCATTGTTTTAAAGACCCACCAGATCACGTGTCAAAATCACGGGTTTCACGTGTTTTCCCTCTTACATAGCTGGAAAGAAATCTTGTTTTGACCAGGTCTCACTCCCGTCTGCCACACATATCGGTATTATTAAAAATTCGGGACTTTACTGGTTTAGCACTGCCTCCGGGTATTGCCTCCCGTATCGTTCCCACCATTTTTGTATTTACAAATGCCCCACATGGCCGAAAGGCCGAAGAGGGCGTAAAACCCTATTTTCACGTTTTGACCAGGTCTGACTCCCATGCAAATGTAAACAAATTCAAACCGAAGCATCATTTTAAAGAGCAGCCTCAATTTGAAGCTGGGAACATGTGTATGTGGGTCACAGCTACCCAGACAAAAACCCAAGGGACTTAATCGTGGTGCGTCAGTGGGTCTTTAAAAGCGGCCTAGCCACCTTACGGTTTGAAGCCCCACATGGCCGAAAGGCCAAAGAGGGCGTAAAACATTATTTCTTACGGTTTGATCCCAAATACGATACGATTGTGCAGGGGTGCAACTTTTCCTGGTACACAAAGATTTCCTGTTTTTGAATTCTTACCAAAATGAGTCAAACAAGATCTTTGTCTGTCTACTGTATTTTTTTCAAACCCTTTAAAATAACCATTTGTATAAATTGTGGAAAAAGCAAACTAAAATATCTTAATAAATCAATTTTTGCTTCAGCTTCAGGGGTGTGTGTGTGTGGGGTGTGGACATTACCCCCAGACTCCGGCTTTTCAGTGAACTATACATATATTCTATATAATGACTCCAACATCTACTAGAAGTACATGTGGTTGTTGTTTTTTGTTTGTTTGTTTGTTTGTTGTTCCTTCTCTCTGTCTTACATTATAACTCATATCATACATCATTTACGCATTGGACTGTAGAGGGGAAGTATTGTTTTTTGGTTTTTTGATCTCTTTTTTTTTCTCCTTTAATTCGTTGCCTGCTTTTTGCTCCTTTTGCTATATTTGCCGTTTAATTGTTTGTCTGTGTTCATAAAGGTGCATTCGCCGAAATATCCCGTAGTTTTGTGTGTCTCTTGTGAATAAAATAACGTCACTTTGCACTTGTCGTGTAGTTGTTTGTTTGTTGTATGTTACATTATAACTGCCACTACGTGACAGCTAGCTTCCCCGTCCTTTACTTCTACAATACTGATGTTGATCCTTTAGGAACCTCACCCCGTGGGGATACCGGGGGGGTGTCTTTTGCATAAATAATTCCCCCACCTTCTGGAAGTTCTGTGCTTGTACCTTCCTCTTATCTCTCACTCTCTTTGACTCTGCCTTTTCCCCTTTGCTTACTGTCATCTACTATCTTTCTGCCTCTGTTACCGGTCCACTCTCCTGCCTTTTTTTTTTCTCCACGAAACACTTTCCAAAAACATTTCCTCCTTCAGCCGAAGTCGGACTTGCTGGGCCTAAACTATTTCTTAGTTAGGAGGGGGGGGGGGGGGGGGGGGGGCATAACGGCAGCATGACGCATCTGCGCTCATAACTGACAGGAAACTGAGCGATCGAAACGCTTTCAAAAACATTTCCTCCAGCAGCCGAAGTCGGACTTGCTGGGCCTAAACTATTGGTTAGTTAGGGGGCATAACGGCAGCATGACGCATCTGCGCTCGTAGTTGACAGGAAGCTGTCTTAGCGATCGAAGAAGAAGAAGAAGAAGAAGTAGAAGAAGAAGAAGAAGAAGAAGAAGAAGAAGAACCAACGTCCAAGTTTTACAACACTGCACGTGCAAGCCTCAGAAGCGGCCAGGACGGACTGAGTAACGACGGAGTAGAGGTCAGTTTCAGTCGGACTTGCTGTCAATCAAGTCGGCGTGAAACTGACCAACTGTCTGTCACCTCGAGTGGACACCCTATTGGCCACTGCAACTAGGGTTATTAACGCCCTTCACGGGCAAGAGCTAAGCCCTTGTTGATCTGTATACACAAAAGGGCATTCACTTTTCGCAAAAGGCAGCCATTAATTAGTGGCCTTAAATAAGGTTACTGGCGAGAGTTATTCCCTTGTTTGGTCAGTACTCAACCATCTCCCCCCCCCCCCCCCACCAAGGACATTCACTCTTGCAAAAGGTGTTCTTTGCAGTGGCCAATAGCTATAGGGGAGATCGGGGGTGGTCTGAGAACCGTAGGGGAGACAGGGGAGACCTGAAGCGCTCGCAACACAAAAGTCGACACACGACAATGTCAAAAGGGAGATAGCTCTGTCGTAGTTGCCGTGTGGCTGGGAGTGCTTCCCCCTTTGTTCTGCCCCGCCTGGTGGAGTTGCGGTCGACAGATGTTGCAGGGGAGGGTGTCTTTTTCTTTCTTTCTAGAGATGGTCGACAGCGTACGGATCAAGTTTGCCCCGTGTTTTTGAACGCGTGCGTGCATATGTACAAGGAAAGGGGGTGGGGATGGGGGTGGGGTGGAGGGATGAGGACTGAAGAGAATATTAAATTTCGAACTTGAAATAGGAACTTGAAGAGGGCAGGGGGGAGGGGCAGAGGCTTGTGTGTGTGTGTGTGTGTGTGTGTGTGTGTGTGTGTGTGTGTGTGTGTGTGTGTGTGTGTATGTGTATGTGCGTACGTGTGTGTGTGCGTGTGTGCGTGTGTGCGTGTGCGTGTGTGTGTGTGCGCGCGCGCGCGCGCGCGCGCGCGCGCGTGTGTGTGTGTGTGTATGTGTGTGTGTGTGTGTGTGTGTGTGTGTGTGTGTGTGTGTGTGTGTGTGTGTGTGTGTGTGTGTGTGTGTGTATGTGTGTGTGTGTGTGTGTGTGTGTGTGTGTGTGTGTGTGTGTGTGTGTGTGTGTGTGTGTGTGTGTGTGTGTGTGTGTGTGTGTGTGTGTGCGTGTGTGTGCGTGCGTGCGTGTGCGTGTGTGTGTGTGTGTGTGTGTGTGTGTGTGTGTGTGTGTGTGTGTGTGTGTGTGTGTGTGTGTGTGTGTGAATGCATATTAACCTCCTGGAAACAAACTTCCCTCCGATCCCCCTCTCCCTCCGGTAGCGACCGACCCTCTCTACTTTCAAATAAAGCCTCAGAACCCACCTGTTTCCCCGTCATTGAAGCTAATTCTCTATTTCCCTCCTCTCTCTTTTGCCTTTAGGTCTATTTCGCAACTGTGTGTGTGTTAGTGTTATCTTCTTCTTCGTCTTTGTACAGCGTCTTTGTTTGAATGCAGTATGAATGTTTAACGTGTGTGCGTGCGCTCCGATTTGATTTCTATCAAGATTTAGCGCCGTATGAATACTGTATGTTGTTGTTGTTGGTGTGTGTGTGTGTGTGTGTGTGCGTGCGTGTGCGTGTGCGTGTGTGCGTGTGCGGCCGCGTGCGCGTGCGTCAGTGCGTGCACGCACACTTGTTTGCTGTCAACGTTTTTCTTGTCTGTGTACATAATAACGGTACATATTGTACACATATTTATGTGAGAGAGAGAGAGAGAGAGAGAGAGAGAGAGAGAGAGAGAGAGAGAGAGAGAGAGAGAGAGAGAGAGAGAGAGAGAGACAGACAGACAGACAGACAGACAGACAGACAGACAGACAGTAATCACGCAATGACAAAGAACACCACAAAGGGAGCTAATATTTTTGCAAAGACCTGTGTCGGCGAGACAAAGATAGACAACTCTTGCTTGCCGTCTGCCAATAAATATTTGCATGGGGACAGAGAGAGAGAGGGAGAGAGAGAGAGAGAGAGAGAGAGAGAGAGAGAGAGAGAGAGAGAGAGAGAGAGAGAGAGAGACTTTGATACAAAGCAAACACACATGAAAGCCGTAGCAAATATGGCGAATAATGCATGTTCGGTGTCGCCGTCACTGGAGCTAGACGGAGCCATGTTTGACCGTTTCACTCTGGGATTTATTTTATTTGCACTGCAGAGGGCAACGAAAGGCTACCTGCCCGGCCTCACTACATGGCATACGATTCGATTGTGACGATGTCTGCGAGTCATGATTCACGATTCGCTGTAAATACTTCCGTCTGAGAGAGAGAAAATGGAGTTTGACGTCCTCTTGGTCTGAATCAGACACATATGGGACATTCGTAAATACAAATATGGTGGGAACGATACTGGAGGCAATGCCCGGAGGCAGTACGAAACCAGTAAAGTCCCGATTTTTAAAAATTAATACAGATAGCTGTAGCGGTGACCACGCCTCGGTTAAACCTCATCGGCTATGGCACCGCCACAAGTAGTAGGTGCAAATTATGCTCAAAGGGCAAGAAATGGCGTAAAAGGGCCGCGAGGTATTGAGAGAGAGAGAGAGAGGGGGGAGAGAGAGAGAGAGAGAGAGAGAGAGAGAGAGAGAGAGAGAGAGAGAGAGAGAGAGAGAGAGAGAGAGAGAGAGAGAGAGAGAGAGAGAGAGAGAGAGAGAGAGAGAGAGAGGCGTCTTGTGGCATGCAGGAAGAACAGAAGATTCATAATAAAATATTGAGAAGTCAGGGATATTTTTCTAACATTTATTACTATTTAGTTTTGTTTGCATGGATGGTTGTTTATATGGTCGCCATTTTGAAAACAAACCCCACGAAACTAAGTGACATGGCTTTGCATCTCGATTTATCGGCAAAAATGTAGATTT
>CM065707.1:8022117-8024617 GCA_017654935.2 Phymorhynchus buccinoides
ACGCGGTCTATTTTTAACACTCCAACCATGAGTCACCTCCCCTGGCTTTTCAATAATTTTAATCCGTAAACCAGAATGTTATCTCTGCACCATTTCGTAACTTTTTATATCTTTTGGAAAACATTTAAAACTATGTATCCTACTTATGCTCATCGAAAGAAGCACCGCATACTCGTCGTGTCTGTTGTAGTGTCTGTATTACGTATGTTTATTATTTTGTACGCTTTTAAAATACATCATGTTAAAGAGCGGCCTCAATTTGAAGTGTAGCCTTGATTTGAAGTGCGACATTTTGTCAAAATGTGCGACAATTTTGGACCGACCGACCGACCGACCGACCGACAAAGTGAGTAATAGGTTTGTGGCTTGAGCCACAAACAAAAAAGGCGCCCACACACAACGAATTATTAAACGCGTAATTTTTATTTTATTTTATAGCAAATCAACGCAGGACAGACATTGAGTTGAAACTTAAAAAATAAAATTAAAAAGAAATTTAAAACAATATGACTTTCATAAAAAAAATCTTTTTAGCTTGAAATGTTGACCACTAAAACAATCATTAAAAAAAAATAATTAAAAAAAAGGGAAAATTCAATCGCTATTATTTGAGAGCCTTTGTTTTCGTTTCTACAGCTCAGAAAATTAGTGATTCGTTTGTTTTAATTCAATTGGTGTTGGTGGTGGTGGACTTGGGTTTTTGTTTGTGGCTCAAGCCACAAACCTATAACTCACTTTGTCGGTCGGTCGGTCGGTCGGTCTGTCGTTCCAAAATTGTCGCACATTTTGACAAAATTGTCGCACTTCAAATCGAGGCTACACTTCAAAATTAATTGAGGCCGCTCTTTAAATTGATGTATTTTAAAAGCGTACAAAATAATAAACATACGTAATACAGACACTACAACAGACACGACGAGTATGCGGTGCTTCTTTTGATGAGTATAAGTAGGATACATAGTTTTAAATGTTTTCCAAAAGATATAAAAAGTTACGAAATGGTGCAGAGATAACATTCTGGTTTACAGATTAAAATTATTGAAAAGCCAGGGGAGATGACTCCTGATTGGAGTGGTAAAAATAGACCGCGCGCCACAAACTATTGCGATTTTGCGCTTGTTTTAAATTTAGGAGAAAAGAGTTTTGTAAATGCCCAATCCAAAAGAAAGATTAAAAGCGAAACGATGGACATTGTATTGCACGTGCAAGAAATATAGGCCCCAAGGCTCACGTGACAGCACACCACGTTCACTACTCCCATTCCCCACCCTCACCTTATCCCCACCAGCGTAAATAATAAATAAATAAATAAGCAAACAAATACATAAATACATGAATAAAAAATAATGAAATAAGAAAATAAATAATGAAATCATGAATAAATAAATAAATATGTAGGTGCCTTGTTTCAGGCTCTTTCGAAATAAATAAATGAGTCAGTAAATAATAATAAAAAAATATTTAAAAAAATAAAAAAAAAATAAAAAAAATTAAAATGAAATAAATAAATAAATTACCATTATCCTTGCGAACGCTTCATGATAAGCGGTTTTTTCTTTTCTTTCTCCAATTATTCAATTACCGTATTTATTTTTTCGGACTACATGTTTTAAAGACCCACCATATCACGTGTCAAAATCACGGGTTTCACGGGTTTTTTCGCCTCTTATATAGCGGGACAGAAATCTATAGCCGATGAGGTTTAATCGAGGCGTGGTTACCGCTACACATATCTATATTGTTAAAAACTCGGGACTTTACTGGTGTTGCACTGCCTCCGGGCATTGCAGCCAGTATTGTTCCCACCATCTTTGTATTTACTACTGTCCCATATGTGTCTATGACCAAGAGGACGTAAAACACCATTTTTCTTCTTCATCGTGGAGCGTCAGTGTACCTGAGAGGCACCCCCAAACATTTTAACAGAAAATTCAGATTTTGTTGTAATTATCTTCCTACAATATTATTTTGTCATAATTACAGTGGAATCCGTTTAATTGGCCATCGGATAATCTGCCAAAGCCGCTTAATCAGCCAATTTCCTCTGGAACGGATTTTTTTCTTCTTAAGCATGTGTTATTTTGTTCGTTTTTACGGCCAAAGCTGAAATCTTCAATTTCGCTTTATTGGCCACTTTTTCTCTCTAATTTTTCCTCTTTACCCCTTTTTGAAAGGGAGAACAACAGAGGCAGACAAACTGACAACACGCTTTTGACGTTTACATGGTTGAGTGTGAAGTTTTAAGGTGAGCTGTTGTCAATTGAAAGTCCCTGCATGGCGTTAAAATCACTCAAGAAAACAAAATCATTGTCTTTTACTCGTGCTTCTGTCAAGTTGTAGGATTAATAAACACACACACACACACACACACACATCACAAAAAGGGAAAGAATTTGAATTTGAACTGCAACATTTAATTTTGACGTCATTGCTTTTGACTTGCATAATTGCGTCATACAGTATCTCCATGTTCGTTTTATCGGCCGATTCGCTTTATCGG
>CM065707.1:8029617-8032117 GCA_017654935.2 Phymorhynchus buccinoides
CACTGGTTTAGTTAGCAAAACAAATGGACAACTTCTGACTGTCTCGCCGTGAGTTTGCGCGCTCGCGCGGTTATGTGCATGCCTATAATTATTCATCTTAAATCGCAGAACATAATTACTAATGTAATCAAGAACAAGACCTTACAAATGGAAATGACTTATAAATCCTTTTGATTCAAGCAGATATTTTGAGCGACTGCTGTTTTTCGATCTTCATCTTCTAATTCAATTATACAATGTTGTTTAAAGGGGCACCCTGACGGATGATTTTTTTGAAAAGGAAAACCTCGTTGTCCTCAACATTGACATTTGACCTTGGGTTATGTGGATGTGGGATTTTACTGGAATGGCGTTTATCACTGGTTGACATTAGCCTGTAGAAAGGGCCAATAGTAAATTAGAGCTGTACTATGCATGATTTTCGACAATATTGGAATATCATGGTACAGCTTAGTCTTTCGTGGAAGACTGTGACTCTCTAACTAGGGAGGGGGGGGGGGGGGGGGGGGGCTTGCACCGGCTCTAGTGCTGCAGCCAATGGGATTGGCTGGCCTTTGGGGACCTTCCCCAACACTGACTCTCGTTCGCAAGTCCCTTTGGCCGAGAGAGTGGGGATGTACCCTGGATGGGCAAGGCTTGTCTACTACAAACAAATTGTAGCCCAGCCCGCCGGAATAGCAGCTGCACCCCTCTGCTTTCTAGCAGTCATTGTCGGAAACGACAGACAGGCAACGACAACAAAAATGTAGATGTGGGTGAAGAAGCTAAAAAAGAAACCACCACCTTTTTTAGTTAGTCCATTCGATTTAATTCCATTTTACAGTTAAAAATAAAACAGTTGTTTATTATGATTTTGTGCTGTCTCGCCTTGACTACTGTAACTCACTCCTTGCTGGCTGTCCATCAACTGTCATCTCTAAGCTCCAACGGCTCCAGAATAATTCTGCTAGACTCATTTATCGCTCCCCTAGATCAGATCATATCACTCCGGTTCTTCATTGGCTCCCAGTTCAATCATGTATTGACTACAAAATACTCCTCCTTGTTTTCAAGTCACTGAATGATCAGGCTCCCATTATATCTCTCTGATCTTATTCATCTCCACGTCCCAGCACGCCAGCTACGCTCGTCTTCGCTCGTCTTTAGACACTCGTCTCCTTTCTCTTCCCTCCATCCGTCTCAAATATGCTGGCACCATTACTTCGGAATTCTCTGCCTCCTCATCTCCGACACTCTGACTCAGTCTCCTCATTCAAACCCATCTTTTCCCTGTAAACATTTGCTGCGCCCTTTTGTTCAGTTGTTTATGTCTGTGTGCCTGTGAGGGGGGATTGAGATTGTTTGTTTGTGTGTGTGTGTGTGTGTGTGTGTGTGTGTGTGTGTGTGTGTGTGTGTGTGTGTGTGTGTGTGTGTGTGTGTGTGTGTGTGTGTGTGTGTACGTGTGTGTGTAGTGTGTGTGTGTGTGTGTGTGTGTGTGTGTGTGTGTGTGTGTGTGTGTGTGTGTGTGTGTGTGTGTGTGTGTGTGTGTGTGTGTGTGTGTGTGTGTGTGTGTGTGTGTGTGTGTGTGTGTGTGTGTGTGTGTGTGTGTGTGTGTGTGTGTGTGTGTGTGTGTGTGTGTGTGTGTGTACGTGTGTGTGTGTGTGAATGAGTATAAGCGCATGTGTGTCGTGCATGCATGTGTGTGTGTCCATGTGTGTATGTGTGTATGTGTGTGAACCTGTATGTGTGGTGTATATGTGTGTGCATGCATGAGTGTGCGTGCGCGTGCGTGTGTGTGCGTTGTGTGTGTATGTTTGTGTGCAACTTCTGGAGTATAAGTGTGTGTGTGTGTGTGTGTGTGTGTGTGTGTGTGTGTGTGTGTGTGTCTGTCTGTCTGTCTGTCTGTCTGTCTGTCTGTCTGTCTGTCTGTGACTGTCTGTGTGTGTGTGCAGTTGTGTGTGTGTGTATCCGTGCAACCTAGTGTCTATGATTTACCGAATGTGAGATAAAGATCGAGTCTGTGTCTATGTGTGTGTGTGTTATGTGTATGTGTGTATATGCATTGCATACGCGCGCGCGCGCGTGTGTGTCACCGTGTGTATGTGTGTATGATGGGGTGTCTGTGTGTGTCTGTGTGTGCTGCTATATGCATGTGTTGTTGCTGGCTGTGTCATTCTTGAATACTATCTGTGGTGTCTGCTTATTGTTGAACACTTGGTTGTAAAACGCTTTGAGCTCATTGAGATGTAATGTTATTATTATTATTACTTTTTCATTTATATTCATCTTCTTTCTCTCTTTTCTTTTCCTCCCCCCCCCCTCTCCCTCCAGCCGCCATTCCCAAGTGCTCGGGTTGCAGCGAGCTGATCTACGACCGCTTCATCCTCAAAGTGCTGGAAGGGTCCTGGCACGCCAAGTGCCTCAAGTGCTTCGACTGCCACGCCCCGCTAAGTGACAAGTGCTTCTCCAAAGGGGATCAGGTCTACTGCAAGGATGACTTCTTCAAGTGAGTCCCATATTT
>CM065707.1:8044617-8057117 GCA_017654935.2 Phymorhynchus buccinoides
TTTGTAGCTTTTTCATTGATGATCGATCTGCTGACAGTAGGTTTTGTCAATTTTTTTATATATTTTTTTTTCCCCTGTGAAAGAAACGTGCAATTGTTGCATTTGTACGTTGGTGGTTTTTTTGGGGTTTTTTGTGGTTTTGGTTTTTTTTGGGGGGTTGTGAATGGGAAGTGCGCTATAATTTAACCCTTTCATCGCCACAAGTAGCAGATCATCACCACACTGACGTAAAGACACACTGACGCACCACGATTAAGTCCCTTGGTTGTTGTTTTTCTGGGTAGCTGGGACCCACATGCAGATGTTCCCAGCTTCAAATTGAGGCTGCTCTTTAAAATGATGTTTCGTTTTCAATTTGGGGACATTTGTATGGGAGTCAAACCTGGTCAAAACAAGATTTCTTAGTTACCAGCTATAAGAGGGAAAACACGTGAAACCCGTGATTTTGACACGTGACATGGTGGGTCTTTAACACCCATGTCACTAAAAAAAAAAAAAAGCGTTCAGAGTCTGTTTATCCCAAAGATATTGTGTACTTAATAGTTAGGAGATAAAGGAATGGCCTAATGTTGAATGCTCTCTGTAATGCTCTCCTTTCTGGCCTATCAGTCTCTTCTCTATCTTGTCTCCAGCGTATTCAAATCACGGCTGCTCGTCTTGTCCTTAGGAAGAAAAAGTTCGATCATGTTAGCCCTCTTCTCCGTTCTTTGCACTGGCTTCCTGTCGCAGACAGAATTGAGTATAAATTAAACACACTTTGCTATAAATCTATTCATAAAGCTGCTCCATCTTACCTCTGTGACAATATTTCCATCTATACGCCAGCTCGCACTTTACGTTCAGTTTCTGACCCTCTTTCTCTCCAGATCCCTAGGTATAAGCTTTCAACTGTTGGTCGGCGCTCTTTTGCTGTCTCAGGACCGACCTCCTGGAACAAACTTCCGCTCTCCCTCCGTCAGCGACCGACTCTCTCTGCTTTCAAAGCTAACCTCAAAACCCACCTGTTCCCCCGTCATTAAAGCTCCTCTCTCTTTATCTTCTCTCTCTTGCCATTAGGTCTGTTTCTGCTATATTCCATTTATGTTATCTGTGTGTGTTCGCGTTGTATTGCGTTTGTGTTTGAATGCGCTTTGAATGCTAACGTGTGTGTGCGCTTTGATTTGATTTCTATCAAGATTCAGCGCCGTATAACTACTGTATGTTGTTGTTGTTGTATGTTGTTGCTTACACATTTGACTGCACTGTGTGTGTCTCGTCTTGCCTTCATCATTCTCCTCTTGGTTGCATTCTTGGTTGCTCCTTTGGTTGCCTGTTTTTTTGTTCCAATGTTTGCTTGTTTGTCTGTGTCGATAAAGGCGCACTCGCCGAAATATCCAGCAGTTTTGTTTTTGTCTCTTGTGAATAGAATAACGCCACTTTACACTTTGTTGTTTGTTTCTTGTATGTTCCAGTGACGTTGCAGTCTGTCTCTTGTTTTTTATTCCCAGTTAAGTCAAACAGACATTCTAAGCTAAAAAGGAGAAAAAAAAACACCCCATGGCTGCCGTTCAAATGGTTAAACAAAACAGACACACAGACAAACAAACAATACAAGATAGACAGGCAGACAGACAGACAGGCAGACAGAGCATCGCATTATACAGACCCCCCTTTCCATTCTAATATACCCCCGTTCTCATAGAACTGAGAGGAACCACACAAAAAAGAGAAGAGTTGGGGGGGAGGGGGGGGGGTGTAGTGTAGGGAGGGATGGGGTTGGGTTTAGACGAAGTGGAGGGGGGGGGGGTATATGGGTGTATGGATGTATAGGCTGGGAGAGGGGAGGTTGGTGTGTGTGTGGTGGGGGAGGGGGGAGGGTAGGTCGCTAATAAATAAATGCACCCCAAATTTGCCACAAGTATAGCCCTGCTGCGTAGAAGTTGGGGGGGGGGGGGGGGGGGGGGGGGGGGGGGGGAGGAGGTATTGGTGGGAGGGGGGATGGATTGGGGGGGGATGAATAATATTATGGTATGGTATTTTTGGGGTTTTTTTCCTTCTGTGTTGCTCCTGGCATGTACCGTTTTGTCCCCCCCCCCCCCCCCCCCCCCCCCCCCACGCACACTTATATTTCATGCTTTCTTGTGATGTGTAACGGTTTGCACACACCACCAAAAGCATTTGTTTTAATATATTACAAATAATGACGGTGGATATTTGGGTCTTAAGGGCCTGTCACACAACATAGGAATCGCGCGGAGCATTCGAAAATCGCGATACGAAATGCGCGAACTACAAGATGCCGAAAAGAGCGAACAGTAATGACAAAAAGAGCGAATTTCAGAGTCGCATACAACTCAGAAAGTTAGGGATAGGGTTAGGGATAGGTTAGGGATAGGGTTAGGGATAGGTTAGGGATAGGGTTAGGGATAGGTTAGGGATAGGTTAGGGATAGGGTTAGGGATAGGCTTAGGGATAGGGTTAGGGATAGTAAGAAAGCAACAGACATTTGTTCTTGTAAGGTACTTCTTGCCCGCCCCATCCCAATCCTCAACGACCCTCTCGCTTTCTGTCAGTTGCATTCGCTCTTTCTGTCAGTGACATTCGCTCTTTTCGTACGGTCGCGCAAATGGGAATATTCAGAGAGTCGCGCTTTTTGCATGCTGCCGAATCGCGCATGAATGCGATGCGATTTCGACGACCTGAGTCATGATCCACGTGAAATGAGGCTTTATACCGAACATTCTCTGCCCCTGTCTCGTGCCCTGGGATGCGAACGCCACCTACTTTAAGATTACTCCCCTTGCCTGTCAGGAACTGATAGTATAATATAGCCACATAAAATTATCTGCTCCTGGCTCGTGTATGCGGCATCCCAGGCCGAGAGGACGTAAAAAATCTTATTTTGTCGGTTGCTCCTGACTCGTCTCCAAGGGGGCATCGGCAGTTCGGGCCTAAAATTATCGCCCTTTCAATGTCGGCAAGGAGTGATACTAGGGTTTTACGCTCCTCTTCGGCCTGTCGGCCATGCGGGGCATAACAATCGGCAAGGAGTAGTGTAAAGCCTCATTTAAGTATTGGGTCTACATAACAGTTAGGTTAAATGTGGCGGTACCATAGCCGATGAGGTTTAACCGAGGCGTGGTTACCGCTACACCTATCTATATTGTTAAAAACTCGGGACTTTACTGGTGTTGCACTGCCTCCGGGCATTGCAGCCAGTATTGTTCCCACCATCTTTGTATTTACAAATGTCCCATATGTGTCTATGACCGAGAGGACGTAAAACACCATTTTCATCATTTGCTAGGGATTGAAAAGGACAATGATGATCTACAGAGCCTCAGTCGTCAGCACCAGGTGATATTGTTCAGACTGAGAACAAGCCATTGCCAACTCCTGTCACATCTCCACAGGATAAACCTGTCACACACAAGTGCGTGCCCCTGTGGCACTGGCATCCAGACTCGTGAGCATATCCTCCAGGACTGCCCTACTTACCAAGACATTCGGTGTCAAACCTGGCCGGTGAGAGTGGAGCTCCAGGAGAAGCTGTGGGGACCAACAAAGGCGCTACGAAAAGACAGCAGACTTCGCCATCGGGACTGGGCTAAAGATTTGAACATGGCCATTGGGAACGCAGAAGAAGAAGAAGAAGAAGAAGTTTATATTTGTTGTTGTTTCTTTTGCAGACGTTTCGGCACGCGGTGCTCGGGGTGCGACAAGGGTATCCCCCCTACGGAGGTGGTGCGTCGCGCCGGGCAGGACCACGTGTATCACCTGGAGTGCTTCTCCTGCCTCATGTGCTCCCGCCAGCTGAACACCGGGGACGAGTTCTACCTGATGGAGGACAAGAAGCTCGTCTGCAAGGCCGACTATGAGGCCGCCAAGGCGAGAGGTGAGGGTGAGTGGGCGTGAGAGAGGGACTGATAGAGAGAACACAGAACACTGACCACTGAACGATTGTAATGAATAAACCATTGGGGATGGTTACAAAAAAAGGTGGGGTACTTATCATTGATTTTGAAATACATTCTAGAGTGTGAGTGTGTGTGTGTGTGTGTGTGAGAGAGAGAGAGAGAGAGAGAGGGGGGGGGGAGAGAGGGGGAGGAGAGAGAGAGGGAGAGACAGAGAGAGAGACAGAGAGAGTGAGAGAGAGACGTAGAGAGAGAGAGAGAGAGAGAGAGGAGAGAGAGAGAGAGGAGAGAGAGAGAGAGAGGAAGAGAGAGAGAGAGGGGAGAGAGAGAGAGAGAGAGAGAGGGGGGGGACACTGGACACTGGACATTGGAACACTGGAAAACTTTATTTGACAAGGATAAAGATTTTAGAGAGAGAGAGAGAGAGAGAGAGAGAGGGGGGGGGGGGAGGGAGATAGGGAGAGAGATAGGGAGAGAGAGAGAGGAGGGGGGGGCGAGAGAGAGAGGTGGAGAGAGAGAGAGGGGGAGAGAGAGAGGGAGAGAGAGAGAGAGAGAGAGAGAGAGAGAGAGAGAGAGAGAGAGAGAGAGAGAGAGAGAGAGAGAGAGAGAGAGAGAGAGAGAGAGAGAGAGAGAGAGAGTTCTACCTGATGGAAGACAAGAAGCTGGTCTGCAAGGCCGACTACGAGGCCGCCAAGGCGAGAGGTGAGGGTGAGTGGGAGAGAGAGGGAGAGAGAGAGAGGGATGAGAGAGAGAGAGAGAGGGAGAGAGAGAGAGAGAGAGAGAGAGAGAGAGAGGGAGAGAGAGTTATAGCTGATGCAAGACAAGAAGCTCGTCTTTACAGAGTACGAAATGGACAATTCCAACAAACGTCCACGCACAACCACCATCACTGCCTAAACAGCTAGAGGCTCTGAAGAGAGCCTGGTGTAACCAACATTACGATATGCTTACGCTACTACATTCAGTGACGTTACGTAGCGTTACGTCACACTTCTTTCTTTACAAAGTACGATATGGACAATTCTAACAAACCTCCACGCACAACCACCATCACTGCCTAAACAGCTAGAGGCTCTGGAGAGAGCCTGGTGTTACAACCAACATACGATATGCTACATAGCGCTACTACAATCAGTTAACGTTTCGTAACGTTAGGTCGGTTGTTGTTTTGTAAATTTCAGAGTACGAAATGGACAACTCCAACAAGCGTCCACGCACCACCATCACCGCCAAGCAGCTCGAGGCTCTGAAGAGAGCCTACAATGAGAGCAACAAGCCCGCGAGGCACGTCAGGGAACAGCTCAGCGTGGAGACCGGACTGGATATGAGGGTGGTGCAGGTGAGTGAGCACATAAATGTTGCTTTCCCCTTTGCCGATCTACGATCCGTTCGTGTATGGGTTTTTGTTTTGTTTGTTTTTTGGTATGTCCCGAGGATATCTCCCTAACCGCTTGTTTTCCTTTCGTTTGTTCGTTCGTTCATTCATTCATTTATTCATTCATTCGTGTATCGCCTCACTCGTTCGGGTGTGGTTTCAAAATCGCCGAGCCAAAGAGAAAGAGGGCGCTCGCTAAAAAAACAAGTGAAATCCTTCCTTCCTTTATGTGTTATTAATTAATCGATTGATTTATTGATTGATTGATCCATCCATCCATCCATCCATCCATTCATTCATTCATTCGTTCGTTCATTGACTGACTCCATTATTCCATCATTTTCCTCCTTCCTTCCTTCCTTCTTTTTTTTCAGGTGTGGTTTCAAAATCGTTGCTCCAAACTGAAGTGGCTTAAAAAGGACACTGGAAGACAAAGGTGGAACCCTTCCTTCCTTGTTTCCTTTTTTCCTTCCTTCCTTCCTTTCTTCCTTCATTCATTCATTCATTCTTTTTTTCCATATGTGGTTTCAAAATTGACGAGCCAAAGAGATACGGCTGAAAAAGGTCGCCGGGAGACAAAGATGGATCTCTTCTTTCCTTCCTTCCTTCCTTCCTTCCTTCCTTCCTTCCTCCCGTCCTTCTTTCTTTCCTTCCTTCCTTCCTTCCTTCCTGCCTTCATTCATTCATTCAATCATTTTTGTTCAGGTGTGGTTTCAAAATCGTCGCGCCAATGAGAAACGGCTGAAAAATGACGCCGGGAGACAAAGATGGAACCCATACTTCCTTCCTTCCTTCCTTCCTTCCTTCCTTCCTTCCTTCCTTCCTTCCTTCCTTCCTTCCTTCCTTCCTTCCTTCTTTCCTTCCTTCCTTTCTTCCGCCCTTCATTCATTCCTCCCTTCATTCATTCATTCATTTTTGTTCAGGTGTGGTTTCAAAATCGTCGCGCCAAAGAGAAACGCCTGAAAAAGGACGCCGGCAGACAAAGATGGAACCCATACTTCCGGCAGATCAAGCGAGAGGGGGACCCCGACAGCTCACAGAGCGCTGACGACCGCTCTGACGACGGCTTGACCGACAGCTCCTTCCACGGTCAGTTTCCGTGACTCCAACCCCACCCGCCACCCCCCCAAAAAGAAGAAAAAAAAGCAACCCACAAAATCGTCAATATAACTTTTCATAATAACGGTATAGTTCTGATTTTTAAAGACCTCCCCACGTCACCCCCGTCACGTGACGTGTCACATTCCCTCTCACGCTTGGAAGATTTTCTTAAAAGACCAAAGATATTCTAAAAGGGTAAGATGGATTACTTAAAAGCTCGGCGAACCGGGCTGATAGAGTTATCGTTAGTGCGGACGTGTACACTATTCACAGTGGAGGCTATCCAAAAACTCGGACTGGAACTTGAACGGATAATTCAACTGGCCTATCGATGTGTCACGTTTCAAAGGGACATAACCAGTGTTTCTGTCCTCACTACTCATATAGGGAAAAGAGACCGGATGTTGTTTATCTTCCCCTGTACAGTCTTTGAAAAGACCCAGTGACGCACCACGATTAAGTCCCTTGGTTGTTGTTTTTTCTGGGTAGCTGTGACCCACATACAAATGTCCCCTACTTCGAATCGAGACTGCTCTTTAAAACGGTGTTTCGGTTTGAATTTGGGGGCAGTTGTATGGGCGTCAATCCTGGTCAAATCTGAGATTTCTTACCAGCTATAAGAGGGAAAACCCATGAAACCCGTGATTTTGACACGTGATCTGGTGGGTCTTTGAGATTTCTTACCAGCTATAAGAGGGAAAACGCGTGAAAACCATGATTTTGACACGCGACGTGGTGGGTCTTTAAGGATTGTATAAAGGAGAATCGATGCATGAAAGGTGGCAACCCATAACACTTATAGCCGATGGGGTTTGACCGAGGCATGGTTACCTCTACACCTATCTGTATTGTTGAGGGCTCGGGACTTTACTGGTGTTGCACTGCCTCCGGGCATTGCAGCCAGTATTGTTCCCACCATCTTTGTATTTACAAATGTCCCATATGTGTCTATGACCGAGAGGACGTAAAACATCATTTTCACCACAAAGGTGGCAACCGTTTGTTTCTCCCAGATGCCTCAGAGAACTCCAGAAAATATCAGTTTCCGTGGAAACCCTTTTTTTTCTTCAAATCAATCGCTTTCGCAGAACATTTCGTGTGGGTCGACACGTTGTCTGTTTCTCGAAAACAACTGTGGGGTTTTGTTTTGCCCTGAAAATTGAAACGCAAGACATTAGTTAGGAGTAGTGTGGCACAGTGGTAGCACTTTCACCTCGTGTCAAGTAAACCCCAGTTCGAACCTGGGTACAGGGGACTTTTCCTCTCACTTTGCACTAGGCCTTACGGTCTGAACATGGAGTCTTTCGGATGAGACGATAAACCGATGTCCCGTGTGCCCATGCACTTAGCATACGTTAAACCCAGTGGCAGCGAAAAAGTTATTTGGTCAAAATTTACCCCCCTCCCCTTCCTTCCTCATCAGTCACACACAAATCGCATGCAAAAATATTTTTTTAAATTGGGTGGTGCGCCTCTGGCTGCGACGGGTTCTCCAGGTGGGAGCAACCCGAATTTCACAGAGACGCCTCTGTGACTAATACCTAATACCTAAATAGTGTAGGCCCTGTATCCTGCCTTTTTGAGCCCACGTATGAATGAAAATTTTGTCCAGATACCGTAGAAATAGGAATTGTTCGGAAATTATTAAGGGGAGCAATTTCATGGTGTGTGGGAGTGATCTTGCCTAATTCAATCGGTCAAACAGGGGAAGTCACTATGCCATCAGCTCTCGTAGCCTGTCGACTCGTGTGTTTGAGCAAACATACAGCTCTTAGAACACCGTGTGTCATTCTAAAAAAAAATGTCATTTATATTTGTACGTCACATTTTGCAAGTTTTATCAGTTTGTGGCCACTGGCCACCCCTAATTTTTCTAAAAACTGTTTGCAAGTCGCTGACTCGCATCCTGCGGTTTCAAGCTTCGACGCCATTGTTGCATTGTTGCTATGGCATTTGACCGAGTAATGGAGGTAATCTTTTTTTCTTCTTTTTTTCCACCCATATTCTCCGTTCTGTGTGACCGCAGGAAGCCTGGACGACCTTGACCAAGGGCCGCACGGGTTGCTGGGTCAAGGCCGTCTCTCGGGAAGCGACCTCTTCCACCTAGACCACGAGCAGCCCCTGGGTCCCCCCATGCACCCCCAGGCGGGCACACCCCCGGTCGACGTCTGCTGGAGCAACTTCGGACCCCCCGGGATGCCCCCGGGACACCCTCCCCCTCCTCCTCCTCCTCCTCCTCACTTCATGGACAGGAACTCTCCCGGTGGTGGTGGTGGAGGGGGAGGACCTCCTGGCCTGCCCCCTCCTCCACCACCTTCTATGATGGACCACGGAGCTCCGCCTCCTCCTCCTCCTCCCATGATGATGATGCCTCGACTCATGCCCCCTGAGGAAGCTGCTGCCGCCGCTGCTGCTGCTGCTGCTCATGCTGCTGCTGCTCACGCGTCTTCTCAGGGTTTCATGGACTACCCGCCTGCCTCTTCTCACAATCACGTGGAGGTGTACTGATCTACTTACTTTGTGGTGGTCGGTGGTGAGTGGTGAAGGTTCAGTGGAAGTTCCTTGAGAGGGGGGACACCCGCTCTATTTGTCAGTGATATAATATAATGTACGTACGTGGACGACGGGATTCTAGCCCTGGAGGAGAGGGAAAAACAAAAATACAGACTATAGAAATGTCCAGGGTCTAGTTTCTCTAGACGACGGTCGCCGCGCGCACATAACTGTTACGCTAAAAAGAAACACTTTAGAAAACGTTTGCGGAAGAATATTACAAGCTCTTGTCTGATTGGTCCACAAAAAAAAGAAGTATTATTTTAACCAAACTTCAATGGACCAATCATTCACCCCCTACTAGTTCCGGATAGAACAAAACGTCACGCGAACTATCGGCAAACGAAGGGTGTTTCTTAAGACCGTTTTTGCCGATTTGAGCGAGCGCAACGTAACGTTAGCCCTTGTGTTTCGGACCCCAGGCTCTGTAGCCACATGAATGCGAATTAGACAGCCAACACGGGGAACAGCATGTTCAATAGGAATTGTTCGGAAATAATGAAGGGGAGTAATTTCGTGGTGTGTTGTTGGGAGTTATCTTGGCTTATTCAATCGGTCAAACTCTTACTCTACCATTCAGGTAGATCCCCAGCTCTCGCCTCGTGTGTTTGAGTTGACATATAGCACTTAGAACACAGCGCGTCATTCTAAAATCGATGTCATTTATAGTTTTGCGTCGCATTTTGCTTAGTTCTATCAGTCTGTGGCCACTGGCCACCCCTAATTTTTTTTAAGTGTTTGCAAGTGGCTGACTCGCACACAGCGGTTTCAAGCTCTGACGCCATGGTTGCTATGGTTTGTCCGCCTTGGTCAAGGTAAACAAGTCTAATTTTCACGAAATGCTCTCCCCTCGTTTTTTTTCTTTTCCGAAAATCGTCTATTAGGACTAAGCTCTCCAAGCGATTGGTTGCTTAGCCTAATTTAGCCTAATTTACATGTTAATCCCCGTTTTGAATGTCTTAATACGCACTCATGACCCCAGAACCTGGAGACGGAGAAGAAGTCTGTGTTTAAAGACCCACTGACCCACCACGATTAAGTCCCTTGTTTTTTTTTGCTGGGTAGCTGTGACCCACATACAAATGCCCCCAACTTCAAACTGAGGCTGCTCCTTAGAATGACGTTTCGTTTTCAATTTGGAGGCATTTGTATGGGAGTCAAACCTGGTCAAAACCAGATCTCTTACCAGCTATAAGAGGGAAAGGAAAACACGCGAAACCCGTGATTTTGACACGTGATCTGGGGGGTCTTTAAACCAGTTCCGTTTATTTATAGGTTCAGGCGCGTTTTCTTGGGAGACAGTATACTTTGCCAGTGATATTATAATAATGTACGTGGAAGACTGGACAGATTCTGCTAAGGAGAGACAAATGCAGACAATAGAAACTGTTCAGGAGGCGGAGGAGGAGACATCTGTATTTAAGCCAGATCCTTTTTATATGCGGAATGTTACTTTTTTTGGAATGTATATATACATTAAAAAACAACGTTGAGACTTTTCCTTTCATGAAAGAAGAAAGAAAGAAGTCACGGAATGTCCTTCCATTTCAGCCGAATGAATGGAATCAGGATTTTGTGAAAACAAGTGTTGACAAGAAAGGTACAAAAACAAACAAACAAACAAACGTTGAGATGTTTCCCTTAAAGAAAGAAGAAGGAAAGAAGTCACGGACTTTTCCTTTCATTTCAATCGAAGGAATGAAATAAATCAGGATTTGTTCTTACAAGTGTTGAAAAGGAAAAAAAAATTGTCGGTGTTTGTGTGTGGTTTTTTCTTCTTTTTTTTTTCTTTTCTGGAATATGAACTAGTTGAGATTTTCTCCGTTAGAAATCATTAGAAATGTGAGAAGGACAAGACGTGTGTTTTTATTTTAATTTTAATTTTTTGCTTCTTTTTTTCTGCCCTGGAGATTAACATTGTACTTGTCTGTTACTTGGAGCGACTTCCTTACTTATTGGTGAGCTTACGTACACGAAGAAATCTGAAGCAACCCCCCCTTCTGGAATATTCACGTAGAAAAGAAATGGAGACTTGCCTGCTTAGGAATATAACGAAATCCAGCTTTCCCCGTTTAGGAATGGAACGCATATTTTTTTTTTTTTTTTTTTTTTTTTTTTTTTTGAGGGGGTGTTTGTTTGTTTTTGAGTGGGCATTTGGTTTAAACTTCTTTATTTCTTCCTTATAACGTAACAAAATAATAAATATGAGAATAAAGGGCAGCAACAAGCCTTCGGCTTATATCGCGCCCGTACACATTACACAATTTAAAATTTATGAGACGGAACATAAACAGCACATACACATTTTCCAAGCATTTCCAATCAGCATTTAGATACACCAATATATGAGTTGAGCAAAGTTAGGAGTTTCAAAAAGAAGAAACAAAAAGGGATGAACAACATTGCGGGCAACAGTGTGGGCATTTCCCCGGAAGAGAACGCGGAACAGGTTCACGACAGTTCGTAATCAGAGAAATGCGTATGCATGGCCACAGCAAAAACACGTTTGATCGAGGAAACGAGAAGGAACAAGTTGACCTAAAAAGAAGGAATGAATTATTGTTCTGAAGAGGAAAAAAGAGGGGAAGCACTTCACATAGACTACTACAGAGAATGAAATAGTGAGGCCAAGAGAGGAGATAAACGAAATTGAACAAAAAGGGAGAGAACTCTCTTTCTAATTCACTCCCCTCCCTCCACCAACGTTGATTACGATGCCAATCATCTAGCAATGCGTGGATCAGAGCCAAAGGGAGACAAGCAAAGCATCGTTCTCTGGCTCTGATCCACGCATTGCTAGATGATTGGCATCGTAGTCAACTTTGGTGGAGGGGAATTAATTAGAAAGAGAGTTCTCCCTCTTTGTTCTATTTCACATAGACTACACTTTGGACGGCAAAAACTACAGAGGAGTAAGACTTCATTGTGATGAAATTGTGAATTAAGCAACATCTGCACTGTTAAAACTTCGGCACTTTGGTTTAAATATCATTTTATTTCTCAAAGTCACAAAAATGAAAATCAACAATGATCACCTATCTATTCTTCTCTCTCTTATTTGTACTTGTGGTGGTACCATAGCCGATGAGGTTTAACCGAGGCGTGGTTACTGCTACACTTATCTGTATTGTCAAAACAATCGGGACTTTACTGGTGTTGCACTGCCTCCGGGCATTGCCTCCAGTGTCGTTCCCACCATCTTTGTATTTACAAATGTCCCATATGTGTCTGTTCCAGACCGAGAGGACGTAAAGCACAATTTTTTCATTCATTCAACAATGATCAAGTTTCAAAAGTGCACTTCGGCACTTTACCGGTGTTGCACTGCCTCCGGGACATCATTTTCCTCCAGGATCGTTCCCACCATCTTTTATAAGATTATAAGATCTACTAAGGTCCCATAACTATATTGTTGTGTCCGTTCCAGACCCCGGAGGACGTTAAGCAGATTTTTTATTCAATCCTTCTGGGTTTATTTATTTATTTATTTATTTATTCGTTGTGGTCCTTTTCCTTGGATGGTTTGTACAGAGGCTTATACACGGAGAGGGGTGGGGTGGGGGTGGGGGAGGAAAAGT
>CM065707.1:8059617-8067117 GCA_017654935.2 Phymorhynchus buccinoides
TGCATTAATATTTGTGAATGTGTATACTTTCGGTCTAGTCATGGATAACCGACATATATTTTGTGTGTGTGTGCGCGTTTTTATCGTGTGTAATAATATCGTTATAGTTAGCTGTTATTGGTTGTTGTTTTTTGTATTTTGAAAAAACAAACAAACAAAAAACGTTTTGGGGTACACTTGTTTTCTCTTTTTTTTTAACATCATAATCATTTTACCGAATAGTTTTGATCTTTCTTTATCACTCTATCTGTCTTTCTTTTTCTATTTATGTATTTATATATTTATTTATTGTTGTATATATTTATTTATGTATTTATGCATTTATTTAATTATGTATTTATTTATTTATTTTATGTATTTATTTATTTATTTATTTATTTATTTATGTATTTATTTATTTATGTATATGTATATATTTATTTATGTATTTATTTATTTATGCATTTATTTATTTATTCATTTATTTATCCGTTTACTCGTCTGATTATTTAATAATTTATTTATCTATTTATTCATCTATGTATTACTATATCTATTTATTCATTTATTTATCTATTTATTCATTTATCTATCTATTTATTCATTTATTTATCTATTTATTCATCTATTTATCTATTTATGTATCTATTCATTCATTCATTCATTCATTTATTTATTTATTTATTTAATGAATTGTTTGCTTATAAGTAAAACGCTTCTCTCTCTCCCCGAAAATGTGCGATTTCCTTTCCTGGTTTTGTGTATTATAACAGTTTCTGGGCAAAGTGCAAAAATCGAATCTGATACAACTTTTTGTTGATGCAACATGATCTCATAATATATAATGTATTAATGAATGGCATCCCCCCCCCCCCCCCCCCTCCTCCCCTTCCCCCTTTACGCTTTGACAACGTCTTTTTTATGTGGGCTAGTCAACGTATTGGCCACTGCAACTAGGGTTATTAACGCCCCTTGACGGCAAGAGTTAATCCCCTTGTTGGTCAGTATCCAAAAAAAGGGCATTCACTCTTGCCAAAAAAGGGCAGCCATTCAGTGGCCTCAAAGAGGGTTATTGGCGAGAGCTGTTATACCCTTGTTTGGTCAGTACTCAAGCATCTCACCTCCCCCCCCCCACCCACCCACCCACCAAGGGCATTCACTCTTGCAAAAGGTGGTCATTGCAGTGGCCAATAAAAACCCCTTCGTTATGTTTTTATTTGTCTCCTTTCTTTGACTTTTTTTTTCTTTGGGTTATTGCTTGAGATATAGAATTCTGTTTTTGATTTTTTTTTATATATGTCTTGTGCAATATATTGATAGACTTTATGTAATAGATTTTGTGTTGCCGTAGTAACACTATTATATGCTCATTTATGTACATTCCTTTTACAAATCTGAGGGGGTGGGGGTGGGGGGGTGGGGGGGGGGGGGGTACCTTGTGGAATAGTTTATATTTATGTTTTATTTCAGCTTATGTGTTTGTCCCCGCCTCCCCGTTTAACAAAAAAAAGGTGTTGAACGTTAAATATTAAATGTTGCGTTTCTTGGGCATTCCTAAGTTTGGGACCAATAAATATTATACATATCCCATTTCTGTGCGTTCTTTTCTTGTCTGTTTGTTTGTTGTAACGAGTGTGTCTGTCGGTCTGTTCTTGTGCTCTCTCTCTCGCTCTCTCTCTCTCTCTCTCTCTCTCTCTCTCTCTCTCTCTCTCTCTCTCTCTCTCTCTCTCTCTCCCTCCTCATCTCTCTCTCTCTCTCTCTCTCTCTCTCTCTCTCTCTCTCTCTCTCTCTCTCTCTCTCTCTCTCTCTCTCTCTCTCTCTGTGTGCTACATTCGCGCGCTCTCACTTCCCCCCACATTCGGTCTCTTCTCTCTCTCTCTCTCTCTCTCTCTCTCTCTCTCTCTCTCTCTCTCTCTCTCTCTCTCTCTCTCTCTCTCATTCTCTCTCTCTCTCCCTCTCTCCCCCCCTCTTGTGTCTCTCTCCCCCCCCCCTCTCTCTCCCTCTCTCTCACACACAAACACACAGAAATATTATACACACATACTTTCTCTCTGTCTGTCTCTCTGCTGTCTGTCTACCTCTGTGTCTCTCTGTGACAGCAAACAGAACGAACGAACAAAACGAACGAAATTTTATGTATACAGGGTAATGAGATAAGTATCCATACTTTTCTACACCCAGCCCTGATACACCCAGAGTATGATAGAGTATGATGAAATACTCAATAAAAAAAAATCCAATCAAACAACGAGCGAAGACATTACTAATCGACCTAAAGTGCAAACGCGGATGCAGCATAATATAAGCACGACCACGCATTTTCTCGTTTCATCACGGCCGTCCCTCGTATCCGAGTATGATATCCTCGCTGTGCCTTCATCGGTGGATGCGCGCGCATGTGGCTACGGAAGGAGACCAAACTCAGAAGCTGCACATGCGATTTGCATGTAGGAACATGGAACACCAGCTTGCGACAGGGACAGACGCAGCTCTGTGACACCGCTCTTTCTCTATCTCGTGTTGTTGCCAGGCGCTGCCCGGACGATCATCTTCAAAACTGAATGAATGAATGAAACATGGTGTTTTACGTCCTCTCGGTCTGGAACAGACACATATGGGACATTCGTAAATACAAAGATGGTGGGAACAATACTGGCTGCAATGCCCGGAGGCAGTGCAACACCAGTAAAGTCCCGAGTTTTTTTTTTAACAATATAGATAGGTGTAGCGGTAATCACGCCTCGGTTAAACCTCATCGGCTTTGGTACCGCCACGCTTTTTACAATCTTCAAAACTCTTCACTGCTCTCCTAGGTCAGGGTACGCCAGCTGGTTCTGTTGACCTGCAGCAGCTTCAAGCTGACGAGGCTGGAGCCCTGCCCACCGGAGGTTGGCCTGAAGATTATCATTGTAAGGGAAGACGGGGCAACACGCCCATGGGCGGGTAAGAAGCCCATGCCAATTATCTCACGAAATGAAGCAAATTTCAGTCACATTTTGCCCATGAGACGAGTGTTTAATGTTTAGCGTTCGTCTCATGGGCAAACCCGACTGAAATTTGAAAGGGCTTCTTGGAGCAAACCCTACTTGCGGCTGCCTTGTGTCAGCTCACCGTAGAGAAGCTGACGAGGGAACCTTGACTCATCCATGCAGGATGACGTGGTCAGCCCCACAAAGCTGAGCTTGGGGGATTCTTTCGCTTCGATGCTTCGTCGTGCTGACTCTGTCAAGGACCTCATGGTTGGTAACGCGGTCCTGCCACTGCATCCGCATGATTGACTGCAGAGAGCGCTGGTGGAATAGACGATTTTCTGAAGAAAAAAAAACTAGGGGAGAGCACTTCGTGAAAATTAGAGTTGCTTACCTCCATTACTCGGTCAAATACCATAGCGACAATGCAGCAATGGCGTCCAAGCTTGAAGCCGCAGGATGCGAGTCAGCGACTTGCAAACATTTTGTAGAAAAACAAGGGGGTGACTAGTTGCTACAAATTAATAGAACTTGCAAACTGTGACGTGTAAAAATATAAATGACATCAATTTTAGAATGACGCACTGCGTTCTACATGCTAGTGTGTGTCTCCTCAAACGCAAGAAGCGAGGGCTGGGGATTTACCTGATGGCAGAGTAACTTCCCCCCCCCCCCCCCTGTTTGACCGATTGAGTTAGGCAAGATAACTCGGACTACACACCATGAAATTACTCCCCTTAATTATTTCCGAACAATTCCTATTGCTCAAACTTCTTGATTTGACTGAGGTACAGAGTCCACGTTTCGCAGCCCTAGAGCAGAGATGTGAGAACGACAGCGTTGTGTAGAGGAAGACGGGGTAAAAAGCCCATGGGCGGGTAAGAAGCCCATGCCAATTATCTCATAAAATGAAAAACAAAATCAGTCAAATTTTGCCCATGTTGTTTGTTGGCTTACCCTGGCTAAAAGACTCCAGGGATCATCCCAACAGCACTCGAACACTGTGCTAAAAGGGCACCAGCTAGGGATGAGAACATTACGTGTGTGACCGTTTTTGATTACCCCGCCACGTGGGCAGCCACACTCCGTTTTCGGGGGAAAATTTTGCCCATGAGACGTACGCTAAACATTAACACTCGTCTCATGGGCAAAAGTTGACTGAAATTTGCTTCATTTCATGAGATAATTGGCATGGGCTTCTTACCCGCCCATGGGCTTTTTGCCCCGTCTTCACCTATTTATATATATACATAATGTGCTCTGTAATTATTATATGTATTATATAGCTCTCACCTTACTACAGGCTGATGTCAACCAATGATAAAATCTATATTAATGAGTGAAGGAAATACTGACCTAGATCGCAAATCGCAGACAAGAAGAAACTGAATCTGAATCTTGGTAGTTCTAGTTCAGGGGAGACAACACTGTAATTTGACGATAATGTTGGAGGCAACAGCAGTTGTCTTTCGTGGTTGTCACGCCCGAACTCCCGCCTCTTTCGTGCGTGTGTGTGTGTATGTGTGTGTATGTGTGTGTATGTGTGTGTGCGCGTGTGTGCGCGTGCGTGCGTGCGTGCGTGCGTGCGTGTTTGTGTGTGTGTACGTGCGTGCGTGTGTGTGTGTGCATACGTGTGTGTGTGTGTGTGTGTGTGTGTGTGTGTGTGTGTGTGTGTGTGTGCGTGCGTGCGCGCGCGTGAAGAGCACTCCTTCCTTATTGTGTATGTGTGTGTGTCTCTCTGTGTGTGTGCATGTGCGTGCGTGCGCGCGTGTTCGTACATACATGTACGAGTAGCCTATGTGAGCATATATTACGTTTTCTGTGTGTGTGTGTGTGTGTGTGTGTGTGTGTGTGTGCGTGTGTGTGCGTGGACGCACGAATAGGCATGTAAATACGTGACTGGGTGCTTATCACGCGCGTATGCATGTTGATGTGTGTGCATGCTGCACCGTGCATGCGCCCGTGCGCGCGAAAACAACAACATATGCACGCATGCATGTTCGTATTTGAGCTGAATACGTCTCTGCGTTTGTGTAAAATGATGATGAAACTCTGCTTAACGTCCTCCGGTCTGGAAAAAGACACATATATGGGACATTAGTAGATATAATGATGGTGGGTACGATCCTGGAGGCAATGCCCGGAGCTGGAGGCAGTGCAACACCAGGAAAGTCCGGAATTTTTAACAATACAGATGTGTATACCGAGCATCAACAGATAAGTGTTTGTGTAAATGATGATGAAATTCTGTTTAACGTCCTCTGGTCTTGAACATATATATATATATATGGGACATTAGCAAATATAAAGATGGTGTGAACGTTCCTGGAGGCAATGCCCGGAGGCAGTGCAACACCAGGAAAGTCCGGAATTTTTAGCAATACAGATGTGTATACCGAGTGTCAACAGACAAGTGTTTGTGTAAAATGATGAAATTCTGCGTAATGTCGTCCGGTCTGGAACAGACACATACATATTATGGGACATTCGTAGATATAATGATGGTGGGAACGATCCTGGAGGCAATGCCAGGATGCAATGCAACACCAGGAAAGTCCCGAGTTTTTTGACAATGCAGATGTGCATACCGAGTATCAACAGAAAAGTGTTTGTTTGTGTAAATGATGATGACATTCGGCTTAACGTCCTCCGGTCTGGAACAGACACACATCAGTAGATATAAAGATGATGGAAACGATCCTGGAGACACCTCCCACAACTTTATAAATATGTAATGTCCCATATGGTCTTTTTAAGAGCGGGAGGACGTAAAGCTTTCATTTTCTTCAAGTCCCCCTCATTTTCTTCAAGTCCCCCAAAATGCAACATTGCAGACATATTATTATACAGTTTGTGTAAAATGATGATGCACAGCTGTTCCGTCCCACACAAAATCAAGCTATTTAGTTAAAAGCCTGAATCTAGAAATCTTAGATAAAAACTGCACCAAGCTATTGTCGGTAAAGATATTTTGGCTGTATGCTCTACATAGTATTTCAAATATATTTCTTCCCTCAGATTTATGGTAAAAACTTTTTTTGTTGAGCAGTATCAATCAACATATTTAGTATAAATAATATACTTAGTATCTGAAACATAAATAAGATTGCCTATGAGTGAAATCTAGCAATATCCACTGACTATAAGTAATCTAGGCACATACTACAACATATTCTCGACTGTTATTTATGAAAAGTTACTTATAGTTAACTAAAGTTTGCTTGAAAAAACTTATGAAAATATAGATAAACTAAATGTTCCTCCCGAAACAGCTGTGGATGATATTCTGCTTAACGTTCTCCGGTCTGGAACAGACATATATTATGGGACATTAGTAGATATAATGATGGTGGGAACGATCCTGGAGGCAATGCCCGGAGGAAGTGCAACACCAGTAAAGTCCCGATTTTTTAGCAATACAGATATGTGTGTAAAAGAAAAAAACACCCATTCATTCTGAGCAACAACAATAATGCTAACAAACAGTGTTGTTTAAATCACTTTTATTTTCCACAACACAACTTTCAACTAAAAATACATAGAAAAAAGCACAATAAAAAATATTAAAAAAATTCAAACGGACATCATTTTGTTGTTTTAAAAGCTCATTACGTTTTCAAGATACACGGACAAAATAGAAAATAAATAAACAACTTTCAACAAAAATAAACAAAAATCGATTTTGCTTTCCATTGTGAGTTAAATGATACTATTTTTTTTAGCAACATTTCATTTTTTTTAACCAAATGAAATTAATTTTAAGATTAAAACCTCCCACGTCACGTGTCACATTCCCTCTTATGCTAAGAAGATTTCTTAAGATTTCTTACCTGCTATAAGAGGGAAAACACGTGAAAACCGTAATTTTGACACGTGACGTGGTGGGTCTTTAAGGCACTTGAGTGAATGAAGGTCCGCTTAACGTCCTCCGACCTGGATCAGATACATAATTATAAAACATCAAAGACCCACCACGTCACGTGTCAAAATCACGGTTTTCACGTGTTTTCCCTCTTATAGCTGGTAAGAAATCTTCAGAAATCTTAAGAAATCTTCCTAGCATCAGAGGGAATGTGACACGGGACGTGGGGGGTCTTTAATAAATACAAAGATAGTGGGACGATCCTGGGGTTACTGCAATACCAGGAAAGTCCCCCATTGTTTAAGAATAATCAATATTATTTGACGAATTTTCTTAGAATATAAATATAATGTACAGTAAAGTCACTCGAAAGGTGTGGGTGTTCGTTCGTAAGATATAACCAAAGATATTCTAAAAGGGTAAGATGGACTACTTAAGAGCACGGCGAACCGGGCTGACAGAGTTATCGTTAGTGCGGACGTGTACAGTGGAGGCTATCCAAAAACTCAGACTGGAATTTGAACGGAGAATTCAACTGGCCTATCGACGTGTAAAATGTGTCCTGTTTAAAAGGGACATAACCAGTGTTTCTGTCCTCACTACTCATATAGGGAAAAGAGACCGGATGCTTATCTTCCCCTGTACAGTCTTTGATACAACTATGTGACCCAGCACCACGAAAGGGACATT
>CM065707.1:8072117-8082117 GCA_017654935.2 Phymorhynchus buccinoides
TTCAGTGAATTCATAAGTATGGAACTCCATAGTTATTGGTTTTTTTAGGGAATTCGTAAGTATGGAAATCTATGGTTAAATTCTTCTTCAGTGAATTCGTAAGTATGGAAAGATATTGTTAAATCTTCTTCAGTGAATTCGTAAGTATGGAACTGTATTGTTAAATTCTTCAGTGAACTCGTAAGCATGGCACTCTATAGCTAAATTCTTCTTCAGTGAATTCATAAGTATGGAACTCTATGGTTAAGTTCTTCAGTGAATTCGTACGTATGGAACTATGTAGTTAAATTCTTCTTCAGTGAATTCATAAGTATGGAACTCTATTGTTAAGTTCTTAGGTGAATTCGTAAGAATGGAACTCTACAGTTACATTCTTCAGTGAATTCGTAAGTATTGAAATCTATGGCTAATTTCTTCAGTGAATTCATAAGAATGGAAATATGTGGCTAAATTCTTCAGTGAATTCTTAAGAAAGGAAATATATGGCTACATTCTTCTGTGAATTCATAAGTATGGAACTCCATAGTTATTTTTTTAGGGAATTCGTAAGTATGGAAATCTATTGTTAAATTCTTCTTCAGTGAATTCGTAAGTATGGAAATATATTGTTAAATCTTCTTCAGTGAATTCGTAAGTATGGAACTGTGTTGTTAAATTCTTCAGTGAACTCGTAAGCATGGCACTCTATAGCTAAATTCTTCTTCAGTGGATTCATAAGTATGGAACTCTATGGTTAAATTGTTCAGTGGATTCGTAAGTATGGAAATCTCTAGTTAAATTGTTCTTCAGTGAATTCGTAAGTATGGAACTCTCTAGTTAAGTTAAGTTCTACAGAATAGAATTGTATGGGTAGTCCGGTCAGTGGGTGGATGCCTCGTGCTTCCCATACGGGGAGCTGGGCGGAATGCGTAGGCTGTATGCAGTATGGAGACCAGTGAAAAATGAAAACCGGACATATAAGGTACCTTACCCATTATGGCCAGATGGCTTGGGAGCGCAGAAGAAGAAGAAGAAGCAGAAGTATGGGGAATAGACTGGTGACAGTGAATTGGTAATTGTGGAACTCTATAATTGAATTCTTCAGTGAATTCATACGTGTGGAACTCTATGGCTAAATTCTTCAGTGAATTCATAAGTATGGACAGCCATGGCTAAACATTCTTCAGTGAATTCATAAGTATGGAAATCTATGGCTAAATTCTTCAGTGAATTCATAAGTATGGAAATCTATGTCTACATTCTTCAGTGAATTCATAAGAATGGAAATCTATGTCTACATTCTTCAGTGAATTCATAAGAATGGAAATCTATGTCTACATTCTTCAGTGAATTCATAAGAATGGAAATCTATGTCTACATTCTTCAGTGAATTCATACGAATGGAAATCTATGGCTGGCAATTCTTCAGTGAATTCATAAGAATGGAAATCTATGGCTAGAAATTCTTCAGTGAATTCATAAGAATGGAAATCTATGGCTAGAAATTCTTCAGTGAATTCATAAGAATGGAAATCTATGGCTAGAAATTCTTCAGTGAATTCATAAGAATGGAAATCTATGGCTAGAAATTCTTCAGTGAATTCATAAGAATGGAAATCTATGTCTAGAAATTCTTCAGTGAATTCATAAGAATGGATAAGTCCCTTTAACCAGCATTCGCGTTGGCGCTGATCAAACAGGAATCAAACCATTAGAGGCTAATAATTGTGATGGTGTGTGGGGAAAACTGACATAAACATATTAAGTCGCTCAGAATGTTTCTCAGCAATAGCCATTTAAACAGTCAAGAACCCCTCGCCCCCTCCACCCTCACCCCCACCCCCTAAAATATATTTTTTTCTGTTTAGGGCATTTTGTATGCATTTCTACCAGTATCCATAAACATGAAAGACACAAATTGTTCCCCCACCTTCTGGAAGTTCTGTGCTTGTAGCTTCCTCGAATTATGTCACTCTCAGTGACTCTGCCTTTTCCCTTTGCTTACTGTCATCTAGCTCTCTTTCTATCTTACTGGTCCATCCATTCTCCTTCCTTTTTTCTATGCATTCTTACAAAGATTTCTTCTAGCCGAAGTCAGACATGCTGGGGCCTATTTCTTAATAACGGCAGCATGACGCATTTACGCTCATATGACAGGAAACTGTCTCAGCGAACGACGAAGAAGAAGAAGAAGAAGAAAAAGAAGAGGAAGAATGATTTTTTTGTTTATTTCATTGAGTGGTTTTTTTTCTTCTTCTCAAATCAAGTCACTAATAGAAACAAACATTTTTTATATATATTTTATGTCCGATTTCTCTCTCTTTAAAAGAAAATCAAAAAAAAATCTATGTCGAATCGAATGTCAATGTTCTTCTTGTACTGCTATTTGCTTTTAAAAAAAATGTCGTACTCCCCCCAAAAAAGTTCCCGCTACTACTAAGCCAAAAAAGAAGAAAAGATAATCAATCATGTGAAAGCTTGCCTTTGAAACATTACTTAATTATATACAGACAAGGCTTACTTTGGGGTAGGGCAATTCCCAGAAGGAACAGCACCGGAAGCCACGTCATGGTCTGTGACGTCACGGGGACCTGTGAAAGAGAGAAGTGAACGTAAAGAACGTTTAAAAAAATTAAAAAAAATTGTAACATACTTTATAGTGGAAACAAAAGAGAGAAAAAAAGCACGCACACACGCACACGCGCACGCGCACGCACACACACACACACACACACACACACACACACACACACACACACACACACACACACACACACACACACAAGGTCTATAGAGTTCCTGAGAAAAAGATAAGAGATCGGAAAGAACGTTTTTTTGGGGTTTTTTGCTTTTTTTACAACACACTTTATAGTTAAAAAAACACACAAAACAATCGTACACAATTCAATGCATTCTATATTAAAAACACTTATTATTATTATTATTATTATATTATTATTATTATTATTATTATTATTATTATTATTATTTACTTCGCCAGAAAGTACTATGAATGTACGTAGCTACTCGGGTGAAAGCCAGAAGCTACTACCTATCAGACGTCCTTTTTGTTTGGGCTTTTTTTCCATGATCGATTGATTGCTCGATTGACTGATTGATTTATCGATTGATTGATTGATTGATTGATAGAGTGAGTGAGTGAGTGAGTAAATGAGTGAGTGAGTGAGTGATTGAGTGATTGATTTCTTCCTTGATCGATTGATTGCTCGATTGACTGATTGATTTTTTGATTGATTGATTGAGTGATTGATTGGTTGATTGATTGATTGATTGATTAATTGACTGAATGATTGAGTGATTGATTGATTCATTGCTCGATTCACTGATTGATTGCTCGATTGACTGATTTATTAATTGATTGATTGTGTAACCAAAATATTTAGCGAGTACCATGTATAAGCATTTTTGCTTGCTGTACTCTGATATCAATGTTGTTGCTGCTTTTTTGTGTCATTTGGAATACTTTTTTAAAAGCAAATCCCTTTGGCCGAGAGAGTTGGGGGTGGGGGGGGGGGGTGCACCCTGAGCAAGGCAGCTCCACTATATAAACAAATTCTAGCCCAGCTTGCCGGGAATAGCATCTAGCTGCCTCCTTCTGCTATCTGGCAGTCATGGTCGGAAACGACTGACCGGCATGCACAGTAGTACCTTCTGGCTTTCGCCTGAGAGTAATAATTGATAGTGTATGCCAGTAAGTCGCTTCTCACCATGACTGCCAGATAGCAGGGAGAGAGGGGGCAGATACTATTCTGGTGGGCTGGGCTAGAATTTTGTCTATAGCGGGGATGCCTTTCCCAGGGTACATCCCTAACTCTCTCGGCCAAAAGGGATTTGAGGACGCAGCTGGCGTTGAGGGAAGGTCCTCCAAAAGGCCAACCCATCCCTTTGGCTGCAGCACCAGAACCGGTACCAAGGCCCCCCCCCCCCCTCGTTCGAGAGTCTTCTTCTTCTGGGAGTTAATAGTCCCTACCACGCTTTCGCGTATCCGGGGACTAGCGATAAAAAAAATTAGATTTTATAATAGAGATTACATAAAAGGGGGAGGGTGGGGGCATTAGGTCGGTTAAAATAGTATGTATTTATTGTGCATGTTTAAAACTGTTAAAATCTTAGAATAAAACCTTATCCGGGCCACATAGTTAAAAGCATAACAACTATCAAAGAGCAGCATAATTAGATTCAATACACTGAACAAGCACGAATAGTATATACATATATTTACATTTGTACATAAAACCCTGAAGGTAATGGTTGTGTTCGAGAGTCATGATGCAGCCATGATTTTTCCATCACTGTAGATAATCATCGATTGTACAGCTCTCATGTTACTGTTGGCTCCTACTACAGGCTAATGTCAACCAATGATAAAAGCCATTTGGATTTATAGTAGGGGAAGACGGGGTAAAAAGCGCATGGGCGGGTAAGAAGCCCACCCCAATTATCTCATGAAATGAAGCAAATTTCAGTCTCATTTTGCCCATGAGACGAGCGTTAATGTCTAGCATTCGTCTCATGGGCAAATTTGACTGAAATTTTCTTTATTTCATGAGATAATTGGGGTGGGCTTCTTACCCGCCCATGCGCTTTTTACCCCGTCTTCCCCTACCTTCTGGCTATTTGTGACCCAGCACCACGAAAGGGACATTAAGTGTCAAACTGACCATTCTGAGATAATTATACATTAGAAAACTTCAGACAATTCCCTTTCTAATGATACAAGAACCATTCTTGTATCTTTTTTCCGTTCCACAGTTATGAGCATTTAAAGTTAGTAGGGTTTGCATCGGCCATTTTGAGAAAACACGGTCTAAAGTCTAGCTTAGCTGTAGAAAATGCATTGACCTACTCGTTTTGAAGTACTTAAAAGACCATTTAGAGACCATATTAAAGATTATCCTTTAATTGACACTTTCATCGCCATTGTCGCCTCTTGGCACCACAATGATTTAACACCCATGTCAATGAAAGGCATCAAATGAGGGTCTGGTATCCAGTGACCTTATGTTCTTAATTTTGGGAGGTAAGGATAGGCCTTATTTTATGCATGTCACAGAGGAATCCCCAATATTGCAGACACAATATTTTCTCTACCTTTGTAAGTTTAACCCTTTCACCGCCAGCCATATTTCAGCCAAAAATGTCCATTGAAATTACCTGGGTAGAGAACAAAATCCATCTGCAGTATTGGGGATTCTTCTGTGACATATATAAAATAAGGTCTATCCTTACTTCCCAAAACTAAGACAATAGGGTCTTTGGATAATAGACCCCAATTTGATGCTTTTTAGTGACATATATGTTAAATCACTGTGGTGCTAAAATGCGACTTTGGCGGTGAAAGGGTTAATGGTAAATTTTGGCTGAGGAATGGCTAGCGTCGAAAGGCAACGGATATGAAAGATAAGATGTTGGAGAACACCAACAATACCCATAACACAAAATGAACAAAAAGTGAGATTTTTTGAATTTTGCAAGCCTGTTGTGAGAAACTAGCCCAGCGACTTAATGTCCCTTTCGTGGTGCTGGGACACATACACAGTGATTCACGAGTTGGTTACATTGCTACAGTAATTTGAAACGACTTTGGGTGTGGCTAGGATGGAACGAACACGATCCCGGATGATGTATCGATGTTCGGGTAGGTGGATTGAATTATATTATGGGGTAGACGACATTCCACGCCTCTCTTTCTGTCTTTCTTCTCTCTCGATTTAGATCTTGGCAATCGTGTACATTATGTCACCCCCACCCCCCCCCCCAACACACACACGCACATACTCACATATCATGTTTACGACCCTCAATCTCAAAGTCTGCTTCTCCCAGTTTTATGAAAACAACACCAGGGCTGATCCTAACCCTATTCCTTTCTCCCTAGAAAATGGCAGAATGTTGAGTCTCAGTTAAACATTTTCAATGGGAAATTTGTTGGCGGTGTAGCTAAAATATAAGATAGCCTGAATCTTTAGCATAAACAAACCAACAACTTTATAAGATAGCAATATTTCGGTTTATTTGTTTCGAACCTTCGACTGGCAAAGCACCAGGGCAACTAAAACAGCCTTTAAATACAGTGATACACGATTCAAGAAAACCCCCCACTATGATTAAAACTCATGCAAGCAAACACGAAGTAAAACAAATAAGGAGTTTTGCGCGAGCTCTTCAAGATTTAATTTTTTAAAAATAAAATACTGTGATTAAAAGCTAACCCACAAAACCAGAATTTGTATCAGATCGTGTTCAATACCCCCCCCCCCCCCCCCCCCCCCCCCCCCCCCCCCCCCCCCCCCCCCTTAAGTCTGTTGTTTTGTATTGGACTCTATAAACAAGTGGTAGTGTGAGGGCACAGTGTGTGTGAGTGTGTGTGTGTGTGTGTGTGTGTGTGTGTGTGTGTGCGTGCGTGTGCGTGCGCGTGCGTGTGTGTGTGTGTGTGTGTGTGTGTGTGAATGTGTACGTGCTTGCGTGTTGGTGTGTGTGTGTGTGTGTATGTGTGCGTGCATGCGCGCGCATATGTGAGTGAGAGATAGATAGATAGAGAGAGAGCGTGTGTGTGCGTATGTGCATGTGTGTGTGTGTGTGTGCGCGCGCGCGCGTGCGTGCGTGCGTGTGCGTGTGCGTACGTGCGTGTGCGTGTGTGTGTGTGTGTGTAACTGAAAGTATAAGACAGAAGAATTTCAACCCTGTTGAAATTTTGATTTGAAAAGAGTGCATCATCACTGGAAGGACAGTCACTCCCAAAGCAGGGAGGGGGAGTGGATTGCTTTTAGTCCCACACATTGAGGCCACTGGGGTTCATTGTTTTCAATGTATGCCTCCAGAACCTTTCTCTGCCTCTGCGGTGCCGCAGACTGTTGATGTTGATCAGTTCTATGGGCGTGACTCTGAGGTCTTCCTCACTGTGTCCAGGGGCCTGGAAATGTGTTTACCACGAGTGTCTCTCTGTTTTTGTCCATGTCTCTCCTCCCACTGTCTGGCCTTTTGATGTTGCATCTGTGCCCGTAGGGTAAGACGGGGTAAAAAGCCCATGGGCGGGTAAGAAGCCCATGCCAATTATCTCATGAAATAAAGCAAATTTCAGTCACATTTTGCCCATGAGACGAGTGTTAATGTTTAGCATTCGTCTCATGGGCAAATTTGTTTAATTGGCATGGGCTTCTTACCCGCCCATGGGCTTTTTACCCCGTCTTCCCCTACATCCTTTTAGAGAGTGTCTGCCCGGTTTCGCCAACATACTGTACTTATCTGCACCGCGCACAATCTATCAAGTAGATCAGGTTTGAGCCCTTGCAGGTCATCGCATCCCTTATGGTGAATGTTTGGCTTGTTCTGACGCTGGCGAAAGTTGTTGTTTCCTGCAAGTGTCTTTGGCACACCACACATCTACTGCTCGCTTTGCATTTGTACACTCCTGGTGTTGAGTCTTGAGGTCGGTTCTGTTTTTATGTGCGCATAGTGACTAAAAAATATTACAACACGCTTTGGCTAAGGTTTACAGTACCTAATCTTTTGCAAGTTAGATTTCAAGAAGCAAACATATAATTATACTGATTTACATACACATTAACACCTAACTGAAGATGAAGATTAGGCCTATAGAAGTGCAGAGTGAGAGGGGAAAAATCCTTCTGTACCCACGCAGGTTCGAACTCGGGTTTTTTTAGTGCACGAGGCGAACGCGTTACCTCTGCGCCACTTTACACCTATTCGTGGTGAATCGTTTTTGTTTTTGTTTTTTTCGGGGTGCGGGGTGGGGAGGGGGGGTGAAGGGGGGGTGTAGGTAGTTTTCATGCTTAAGCCGGCGGCAGACTATGTGACTGCCGCATGTGACTCGATCAGGTCGTGACGTTTCACCTCATTTGCATACCATCTAACTCGATCAGTCTGACTAAGTCGGGCCCAGTGAGGTGACAGGGCCGAATAGGGCGGGTTCTAAATTTTACTGATCGAGTCAGATGGCTTGTGACCTCTTCTGTGCGGGAAACAAAATTTGATCTACGTCACGACCTGATCGAGTCATATGAAGCAGTCGCATAGTCTGTCACCAGCTTTACGGGCAGGTGGAGAAACCAACTAAAAGACAGAAAGACAGACAGACAGACAGGCAGACAGACAGAGAGACAAAATGTAAGAAAACCGTTACTCGTCCTTAGCTGGAGTGATCGTATTTCGGTTGCAATACGCACTATCGCTAAATCAATCAATAGCCAGTTAAATGTTCACATAAATATTTTAAACTTAATTACAGGTATACACGATTGAAATAATACCCAGGCTCCTCCCCTCCCCCCCCCCCCCCACCCCCCAGTGGGGATACCGGGGAGTCTTTTGTACAAATAGTTCCCCCACTTTCTGGAAGTTATGCTTAAAAATAATATAAATTATGACAAAGATTTCTTCAGCCGAAGTCGGACATGCTGGGCCTACCTATTTCTTAGTTAGGCGCATAACAGCAGCATGACGCATTTACGCTCATATGACAGGAAACTGTCTGAGCGAACGAAGAAGAAGAAGAAGAAGAAGAAGAAGAAGAAGAAGAAGAAGAAGAGAAGAAGAAGAAATACCCAGGATAATAATAATAATAATAATAATAATAATAATAATAATAATAATAATAATAATAATAATAATAATAATAATATATTAATGGACAATTTAGCCTAGTATTAACTACAAGCTGCTGACGAGAGTTTTTTGATACAACGAATAAGAACATTAATAATTACTGACCTTTTTATACAAAACAGATCTGTGACTAAGGCGAAGAAATAATATTGGAGCACACTAAAAGTTGCTACTCTTGCATGCAGCAACTCTCGCTACGGGGCCGGAATGAGAAAGTATGAGAGTTCTAACTTCTAACTGCTGCTGCTGCTGCCACGTCACAGTGTCATTACCATGACGACCATGCATATGATAATGATGATGATGATGGCGTTCATCATGATCACGAGCTGCTTAGTTTACTTCAACTTCCACACCCTGATATCGAGCCGTTTCCCCTATGTCTGATAACGTTTCTTTAAAGACACACTGACGCACCACGATTAAGTCCCTTGGCGGTTTTTTCTTTCTTCTGGGTAGCTGTGACCCACATACAAATGTCTCCGACTTGGTTTAAGCAAATCTTTATTCATTTGAAAATGATCAAACAGAAAGACAATTAGAGCAACAACAAAAAAGCTCGAAGCTTATATGCCATGCTCCTTAAATTAACAGCATAGCTGCACAATGAGAGACTTAGTGCGATTTTTCTCACGCCAGAGGGCATGACGCTCGTGTGGGGCTAATCCTCTCTATATTATTAGTTGGGGATAAAGAAAGAGATAGAGACTGTGAGTGGTCCTACCATCACACTCTCTCTCTCTCTCTCTCTCTCTCTCTCTCTCTCTCTCTCTCTCTCTCTCTCTCTCTCTCTCTCTCTCTCTCTCTCTCTCTCTCTCTCTCTCTCTCTCTCTCTCTCTCACTACGCCCAAGTAAGAAAATCGCGTGATAAGCCCCTAGTGCATTGACTGCCCTCTGGCGTGCAAAATATCATCATAGGTTGACCATTGATTGAAGAGATGGAGACTGCATTTTAAACCAAGTATTATAATGATGAACACAATTAAAGGTATTGTTAATCAATATCATTCAGAAACTTATTACAACTGTGAACACAAAAGAAGAAAAATGTCCCCAACATCAAATTGAGGCTGCTCTTTAAAATGGTGTTTCGGTTTGAATTTGGGGGCATTTATAATTATGGGAGTCAGACCTTGTCAAAACAAGATTTCTTTCTAGCTGTAGAGCTGGAGAGAGACTATGCTACTGTCTCATATGACTCGATCAGGTCGTGACGTAGATCAAATTTTGTTTCCCGCACAGAAGAGGTCACAAGCCATCTGACTCGATCAGACTCGATCAGTGAAATTTAGAACCCGCCCTGTTCGGCCCTGTCACCTGACTGGGCCCGACTTAGTCAGATTGATCGAGTTAGATGGTATACAAATGAGGTGAA
>CM065707.1:8092117-8107117 GCA_017654935.2 Phymorhynchus buccinoides
TGTGCAGTTCCTCACGACTGTCCTGTCAGAATAACGGCTTTTCACGTGGGGATACCTGGGGCGTGGGGTATTTTGCATGGGAGCGTCCCTATTCACCTATTTCTGTTTCGCCTACGCTTTGTTATGGTAATGAGCAAGATGGCCGCCCTTCTTCTTCTTCTTCTGCGTTTCCAGGCCGTATGGTCATAATGGGTAAGGTACGTATGTGTCCGGTTTTCAGTTTTCACTGGTCTCCCCGCTAGCGTACAGCCGACACATTCCGATTTCGGAGGAGCTCAAAGGAGAAAAATTATTGGGGGAAAAAAGGTAGGAGAATGGGACAACAAGTCAGAAAGATAGTAGATGATAGAAAGCAAAGGGAAAAGGCAGAGTCAAAGAGAGTGGCAGATTAGAGGAAGCTACAAGCACAGAACTTCCAGAAGGTGGGGGAACTATTTTTACGAAAGACCCCCCGGTATCCCCACGGGGAGATGGCCGCCCTATCACCCATCCAGTTTCACCTACTCAGCTATTCCTTTCTTTTCTATGGCTTGTACCCACGTGTCGTCATATCCGGCCACAAGGAGCGCCATATTATGGGAGACCGCCATCTTAGTCAGTAACTTTGTTTGAAAAATGCCAGATCGATGCTGCGTATTTGGCTGTTCCAATTCGAAACTTATCTAAACTGTATTTATAACATCTGGATGTTTTCTTTACACATTTAGATAACATTTTCACTTTGTTTACACACAAATAAGGACTAAGATGGCGACACTTCCGTTGGAAGGGTCGAGATGCGCACGCAGGTGGGGGGGGGGGGGGGGGGCGGCCATAGGAGAAGCAATCCGTCCTCTTTCACCTACGATATGAACATAATAACGCTGTTTGAATTTTTTTCTGAAGTTGATTTCACCACTGAGTTCTGTTTTACTTTTGATGTACACTGTCATTATCATGTGTATTTTTTTTCCCTTCAATTTATTACATTTTCATTGATTCCATCAAAGCATTCAACAAACAAACAACTACACGAGTGTAAAAGTGACGTTATTTTATTCACAAGAGACAAAAACAAAACTACTGGATATTTCGGCGAATGCGACTTTATCAACATAGACAAACAATTAAACAGCAAACAGCACAATTTAGCAAAAGGAGCAAAACAAACAAACAAGATCAAAACAAAAAAACAACAATACTTCCCCTCTACAGTCCAATGCGTAAATGATGCATTGGACTGTAGTGGGTAAGTATTTTTTTTGTTCTTGCACCGGCTCTGGTGCTGCAGCCAAAGGGATGGGTTGGCCTTTGGGGACCTTCCCCAACGCCAGCTGTCCTCAACTCCCTTTGGTCGAGAGAGTGGGGAATGTACCCTGGGCAAGGCACCTCCGCCGTGAAGCAAAATTCTAGCCCCCGAACCCGTCAGAATTAATAGCAATCTGCCCCTTAAAGACCCCCCACGTCACCTGTCACATTCCCTCTTATGCTAGGAAGATTTCTTAAGATTTTATTTTGCCCGCTATAAGAGGGGAAAACACGTGAAAACCGTGATTTTTACACGTGACGTGGGTAAAGACCCCCCACGTCACGTGACAGATTCCCTCTTATGCTAGGAAGATTTCTTAAGATTTGTGTGCCTGCTATAAGAAGGAAAAAACACGTAAAATCCGTGAATTTGACACGTGGTGGCGTGGTGTGGGTCTTTATTTCTTCTATCTATTCTGGGCAGTCATGGTCGGAAACGAGTGACTGGCGTGTAGTACGCAGTCGTCGTTGTTGTTTGGTTTGAATACTCTTTAATATGCCAACTGCACATACAATTCCAAATAATACAGTGAAAAAAATGGCAGCAACAAGCTAGAAGCTTAGACTGTGCCTTCCACAATTTATCTGTGCATGGCGGTCGGCAAGGAAGGATAACATAACGTCGTTGTTTGTTTCAGAATTATCATTGGTGCCAGAGTCATGAGCACCACAACAGCGACCGGTGCTACGACCAGCTGACGTTGGACTGGACCGCGCCCTGTCTCTGGTGCTGCCAGAGTGCCCAGAGCGTCAGGGACTTGTTTCCCAATCCCACCCCTCCCCCTACCCTCCCCCACCCCCCCCAACCTCCACCTCCACTTCCACCTCCACCACCCTCCGCGTCCGCCCACCACTAGCCCTACTCCTTCTGCCACCACCACAGCGGCACCGACGCCGACGACTCCCGTGGCAACCACAGCCGCCACCGTAACCACCAGCAGCAACAGTAACAGCAGCAGCAGCAGCAGCAGCAGCAGCAGCAGCAGCAACTGCAATGCAACTACTTCCAAAACGAGTTTTGTCTCGTCTACGACTACTGCTGCTACTACTGCTGCTGCTGTTTCCTCAACTACACTTGCAGGTTTGTTTGGTGATGCCGAGAGTTTACATTAAAAAGAACAACGACAACAACAACTACTACAACCACTACTACAATACAACAGTTACTACTTCCCAAATGAGTTATCTCGCATCTGCTACTACCACTACTACACCGATTTTTGCATTAAAGACAACAACAACAACTAGTTTTCAAGGTCACACGTCAAGGTCATGACCTTGACCTTGACACCAAAAGGCACATCTACAGTACCTAGCCTACATGCACATCAAGTTTCATCTTCCTATCCTTATTCCTTCATGGTGATATGCTGTTATCTTGGGAACTTCATTTTTCCGACCCCCCGATTTTCAGGGTCCAGCGATCTCCTTGACCTTGACCTTGACCTTGATTGGTCAACAATATTCGGAAGGAGCATAAGCTACGCCACCTTCATACCACGTTTCAACATCCTATGTCGATACCTGCCTGATATATGGCTAAAAAACAAAAATCAGTTTTCAAGGTCATGCATCAAGGTCATGACCTTGACCTTGACCCCCAAAGGCACATTTACAATACCCAGCCAACATTCCCACCTGATTTCATCTTGGGAACTCCATTTTTCCGATCCCCCGATTTTCAGGGTCCAGCGATCTCCTTGACCTTGACCTTGATTTTTCAACAATATTCGGAAGGAGCACACGCCAAACCACCTTCATACCAAGTTTCAACATCCTATGTCGACTGGTGCCTAATATATGGCTACATTTATGTTTTTAGTTTTTAAGGTCATAGGTCAAGGTCATGACCTTGACCTTGACACCAAAAGGCACATCTACAGTACCTAGCCTACATGCACATCAAGTTTCATCTTCCTATCCTTATTCCTTCATGGTGATATGCTGTTATCTTGTGAACTCCATTTTTCCGACCCCCCGATTTTCAGGGTCCAGCGATCTCCTTGACCTTGATCTTGACCTTGATTGGTCAACAATATTCGGAAGGAGCATACGCCAAACCACCTTCATGCCAAGTTTCAACATCATATGTCGACTGGTGCCCGAGATATGGCTACAAAATGATTGTCAGTTTTCAAGGTTTCAAGGTCATACGTCAAGGTCATGACTTTGACCTTGACCTTGACACCACAAGGCACATCTACAGTACCTAGCCTACATGCACATCAAGTTTCATCTTCCTATCTTTATTCCTTCATGGTGATATGCTGTTAACAAACCCTCATACACACACATACATACACACACAGCCACTTACACAACAAAAACAATATCACCTTCGCTCCGTAAACTCCGCGGGTCATAACTACTACTACTACTACTACTACTACTACTACTACTACTACTACTACTACTACTACTACTACTACTACTACTACTACTACTACTACTACTACTACTACTACTACTACTACTACTACCAAAACGAGTTCCGTCTCATCTACTACTACTGCTGCTGCTACTGCTGCTGTTGCTTCAACTACAATGGCAGGTAGGTTTGGTGGTGCCGAGATATTAGATTAAAAACAACTACTACTACTACTACTACTACTACTACTACTACTACTACTACTACTACTACTACTACTACTACTACTACTACTACTACTACTACTACTACTAATACTACGAATTTTTGTCTCATCTACTACTACTACTACTACTACTACTACTACTACTACTACTACTACTACTACTACTACTACTACTACTACTACTACTACTACTACTACTACTACTACTACTACTACTCATCTACTACTACTACTACTACTACTACTACTACTACTACTACTACTACTACTACTACTAAACTACTACTACTACTACTACTACTACTACTACTACTACTACTACTACTAAACGAATTTCTGTCTCATCTACTACTACTACTACTACTACTACTACTACTACTACTACTACTACTACTACTACTACTACTACTACTACTACTACTACTACTACTACTACTACTACTACTACTACTTCCCAAACGAATTTCTGTCTCATCTACTACTACTACTACTACTACTACTACTACTACTACTACTACTACTACTACTACTACTACTACTACTACTACTACTACTACTACTACTACCCAAACGAATTTCTGTCTCATCTACTACTACTACTACTACTACTACTACTACTACTACTACTACTACTACTACTACTACTACTACTACTACTACTACTACTACTACTACTACTTCCCAAACGAATTTCTGTCTCACTACTACTACTACTACTACTACTACTACTACTACTACTACTACTACTACTACTACTACTACTACTACTACTACTACTACTACTACTACCACCCAAACGAATTTCTGTCTCATCTACTACTACTACTACTACTACTACTACTACTACTACTACTACTACTACTACTACTACTACTACTACTACTACTACTACTACTACTAAAACGAATTTCTGTCTCATCTACTACTACTACTACTACTACGACGACGACGACGACGACGACGACGACGACGACGACGACTTCCAAAACAAGTTCTGTCTCATCTACTACTACTACTACTACTACTACTACTGCGGCTGTTACTTCAGCTACACCGACAGGTTTGTCTGGTGGTGCCAGAGATTTTAGATTAAAAACAAACAAACAAACAAAGAAACAAACCAAACCAAGTACCTACAGGATCGACCTACTATCTCTTTAGTTAAAAGTGTCCAATATGTACCTTACTGTACCATGTAGGTCCAGGGGCGGATCTGAGGGGGGTTTCCAGGGTTTCCGGAACCCCCCTCCCCCTTTTGCCCCAAGCCTGAACCTTACGCAATAGTGAAAAAGTAAGCAAAATGGCTCTTCTTTAATAATCACTAATTTGAAAACATTTCAGGGGCTTCGCGCCCTAGGGGGGGGGGGGGGAGATATAGATAGATAGATAGAGAGAGAGAGAGAGAGAGAGAGAGAGAGAGAGAGAGAGAGAGAGAGAGAGAGAGAGAGAGAGAGAGAGAGAGAGAGAGAGAGAGAGAGAGAGAGAGAGAGAGAGAGAGAGAGAGAGAGAGAGAGAGAGAGAGAGAGAGAGAGAGAGAGAAAACATTGTGGCCACTACATGTACATACACCTGAACCCAGGACCTATGCAGCTCCCTGGACTTCCCCCGGAAACCCCCCCTTACGAATCATTTGGTCCGCCCCTCAGGTCGAAGGACGTTAAACACATTTTCTTCAATAATGGTATTCGTATTTGGTAGTTGATGATAATAGAGGCGTACTGTGAAATTCGGGTTGCTCCCACCTGGAGAGCCAGAAGCGTGCCACCCCCGTTTTTAAAATTTTAGGCGACTTTTGTGTGGCAGATGAGGAAGGACAGGGGGGGAGGAGAAGGCTAAATTTTGACCAAACGACACCTTTTTTTGTTGCCAATGGGTTTAACGTGTGCTAAGTGCATGGGCACATGGGACCTCGGTTTATCGTCTCATCCGAAAGACTCCACGTTCTGACAGTAAGGCCTAGTGCAGAGTGAGAGGTAAAATCCCCTGTGCCCAGGTTCGAACTTGGGTTTATTGTGCATGAGGCGAACATGTTACCTCTGTGCCACTCTACACCACTTGGTATAATTATGTTTCGTCCCTCTGTCCGTCTTCATTTTTTGTATGAGTTTGCATCCCTCTGTCTCTGTCTGTGTGTCTGTCTGCTTGTCTGACACACACTCTCTCTCTCTCTCTCTCTCTCTCTCTCTCTCTCTCTCTCTCTCTCTCTCTCTCTCTCTCTCTCTCTCTCTCTCTCTCTCTCTCTCTCTCTCTCTCTCTCTCTCTCTCTCTTCCTCAGTACTGTGGCCCGAGAGGGGGTAAATTTTGACCAAATGACAACTTTGTCGTTGCCACTGGGTTTCACGTATGCGAATTTTCCATAATATCGGTTTCAGTTTGCGAGGATCTGTAAGCAAAGGGGACTGTGCCCGAGACTTCCCAGGCCTGTGCAGTAGAAGGCAAAATTTTGACTGAATTTTATCATTCAACATATCTGCCCTTTGACCTGTGGCCTCTGCACTCCTCAGGCCTCCCACTCCACAACGCACGGTAGCCTCGAAACTGGCATATTATAATGCATTTGGTATTTCGGTATTTTGGTATATTCTAGTTACACAGAGACTAGAATCCATAATAATAATAATAATAACTAATAATAATAATGCTAATAATAATAATAATAATAATAATAATTACACAAGAGACTAAATAATAATAATAATAATAATAATAATAATAATAATAATAATAATAATAATAATAAAAATAAAAATATGTAATGATATACTACTACTACTACTACTACTACTACTACTACTACTACTACTACTACTACTACTACTACTACTACTACTACTACTACTACTACTACTACTACTACTACTAATAATAATAATAATAATAATACTAACTACTACTACTACTAATAATAATACTACTAATAATACTACTAATAATAATATAATACTAATAATACTACTACTACTACTACTACTACTACTACTACTACTAATAATAATAATAATAATAATAATAATAATAATACTAATAATAACAACAACAACAACAACAACAACAACAACAACAACAACAACAACAGATATGCCCCTTGACCTGTGGCCTATGCACTCCTCAGGCCTCCCACTCCACAACTCACGGTAGCCCTGAAACAGGCATATTATAACAAAGACTGTACAGGGGAAGATAAACATCCGGTCTCTTTTCCCTATATGTGTAATGAGGACAGAAACACTGGTTATGTCCCTTTGAAACGTGACACATTTTACACATCGATAGGCCAGTTGAATTCTCCGTTCAAGTTCCAGTCCGAGTTTTTGGATAGCCTCCACTGTGAATAGTGTACACGTCCCCACTAACGATAACTCTATCAGCCCGGTTCGCCGAGCTTTTAAGTAATCCATCTTACCCTTTTAAAATATCTTTGATTATCATGCATTTGGTATTTTGGTATTTGGCATATTCTAATCACAGAGACTAGAATATACTTTTTTTTTTCACCTTGCACTAACCCATTTAATATCAGACTCACACACACAGCTTTTTTGTTGTTCATTTATAAACACACTGTACTTCATATTTATTCTGAAACAGCACACATACAATACTGTTTTCTCTTTGCCCACTCTCTTGATTAAATATACAGCACGGTCTCTCTCTCTCTCTCTCTCTCTCTCTCTCTCTCTCTCTCTCTCTCTCTCTCTCTCTCTCTCTCTCTATCTATCTATCTATCTCTCTCTCTCTCTCTCTCTCTCTCTCTCTCTCTCTCACTCTCTCTCTCTCTCTCTCTCTCTCTCTCTCTCTCTCTCTCTCTCTCTCTCTCTCTCTCTCTCCATTGCCTGTATCCCTCTGTCCTTTCCTCCTCTTCTTTCACTTTCTTACTAATCTGCACCACACTTCCCTCCTCTCTGTGCCTCTCTTTTCCCCCCTTTTCCTTCATATCTTTCACGATACATATTATATCAGTATTTTTTTTTTAAAGCGCGAAATCGCAATAGTTTGTGGCACGCGGTCTATTTTTACCACTCCAACCATGAGTCACCTCCCCTGGCTTTTCAATAATTTTAATCTGTAAACCAGAATGTTATCTCTGCACCATTTCGTAACTTTTTATATCTTTTGGAAAACCTTTAAAACTATGTATCCTACTTATACTCATCAAAAGAAGCACCACATACTCGTCGTGTCTGTTGTAGTGTCTGTATTACGTATGTTTATTATTTTGTACGCTTTTAAAATACATCATTTTAAAGAGCGGCCTCAATTTGAAGTGTAGCCTCGATTTTGCGACAATTTTGTCAAAATGTGCGACAATTTTGGACCGACCGACAGACAGATTACAGACAAAGTGAGTTATAGGTTTTGTGCCTTGAGCCACAAACAAAAACCCACTTAATAAGATAGCAATATTTCGGTTTATTTGTTTCCAACCTTCGACTGGCAAAGCACCAGGGCAACTAAAACAGCCTTTAAATACAGTGGTACACGATTACAGAAAAAAAACTATGATTAAAACTCATGCAAGCAAACACGAGGTAAAACAAGTAAGGACTTTGCACGAGCTCTTCAAGATTTAAAAAAAACTACAATAAAAAAAAACACAATACTGTGATTAAAAGCTAACCCACAAAACCAGAATTTGTATGAGATCGTGTTCAATACATATATATGTAATAATACATCTATATAGACTAGAAAAGACTTATCTATGTGACATCTGGGCTGTTCTCCCCACGGAGAGCGCGTCGCCGCAAGCGCAGTGCCTACCCATTTGTTTTTTTAGTGAGGGTGGGGTCAGGGTGAGTAGGGTCGGGGGAGTGATGTGTGTGTGGGGGGGGGGAGAGCAGGCTTGGGAAACCTAGCTATCAGTTTGGCCATACCAGGCAGCGGGATTTATCCCTGCTGTTATTGACTTTTTAACTGCTGTGGGTTAGTTAGGTTAGGTTAGGTTAGGTACATTATAGTCACAGAGGCGTCTCTGTGATATTCGGGCTGCTCCCACCTGGAGAGCGCGTCACAGCCAGAGGCGCGCTACCCAATTGTGTGGTTTTTTTGCATGGGATTTTTTGCGTGCGTAAAGCGCACGGGTCAGATTAGCTTTTAAGTCCCAATCCGAAGGACTCGACGACGTCCTGTCGAACTAAGATGAAAGTGCGAGGCCGGGATTCCGAACCCCGGGTCATTCACGCACTGAAATTGGCAGGCGAACGTCCTAGCCACCCAGCCACATTTCTTGCTGTATTTTGTCATATATTTCTCTGAATTTGCACTCTCAGTTTTATCTAATGATCGCTTCTGCTCACCACACAGGGAATCTGCACTCTTCTGGCTGATGTAACTTCCCTGTGTCAAAATAAGGCTTTTTTATTTAGCCACGTGCAGGCTTGAGAGAGAGAGAGAAGGAGAGAGAGAGAGAGAGAGAGAGAGAGAGAGAGAGAGAGAGAGAGAGAGAGAGAGAGAGAGAGAGAGAGACAGATAGAGAGAGAGAGAGAGAGAGAGGGAGAGAGAGAGAGAGAGAGAGAGACAGACAGACAGAGAGAGAGAGAGAGATAGACAGACAGAGAGAGATAGAGAGAGAGAGAGAGAGAGAGAGAGAGAGAGAGAGAGAGAGAGAGAGAGAGAGAGACAGACAGACAGACAGAGAGAGATAGAGAGAGAGAGAGAGAGAGACAGAGAGAGAGAGAGAGAGAGAGAGAGAGAGAGACAGAGAGAGAGAGAGAGACAGAGAGGGAGAGAGAGAGAGAGAGACAGAGAGAGAGAGAGAGAGAGAGAGAGAGAGAGAGAGAGAGAGAGAGAGAGAGAGAGAGAGAGAGAGAGAGAGACAGACATAGAGAGAGAGAAGAGAGAGAGAGAGAGAGAGAGAGAGAGAGAGAGAGAGAGAGAGAGAGAGAGAGAGAGAGAGAGAGAGAGAGAGAGAGAGAGAGAGAGAGAGAGAGAGAGGGAGAGGACGTGAGAGAGAGAATGAATGAATACATCAATAACTTTTATTTTCTGAGGATAATAGAGTAAGTGTAAATACTTTTTTTCATCCAGTCCTCAAGAAGAAGACAAATCGAAAAAGGAAAAGAAAATCAAAGCAAAGAATTCAATAAATAAGAAAGACATGCAAAGCAAAGAAGACGAACACACATTATTATCATAAGCAGGCACATTATCAATATAAACAGACACATAATAAATTCAGCATTATACATAAATTCTTAAATGTGGAGGGACAGAAAATAAGTGAGCAGAGAAAGAGAGAGTGAGATAGAGAGAGAGAGAGAGAGAGAGAGAGAGAGAGAGAGAGAGAGAGAGAGAGAGAGAGAGAGAGAGAGAGAGAGAGAGAGAGAGAGAGAGAGAGAGAGAGAGAGAGAGAGAGAGAGAGAGAGAGAGAGAAAGAGAGAGAGAGAGAGAGAGAGAGAGAGAGAGAGAGAAGAGAGAGAGGAGAGAGAGAGAGAGAGAGAGAGAGAGAGAGAGAGAGAAGAGAAAAGAGAGAGAGGAGAGAGAAAGAGAGAGAGAGAGAAGGAGAGAGAGAGAGAGTGAGAGAGAGAGAGAGAGAGAGAGAGAGAGAGAGAGAGAGAGAGAGAGAGAGAGAGAGAGAGAGAGAGATTAGCTAAATACAGAAAGGGAGATAATTCTATTAAGAATCGTAACCTTAGTCAGAGAATTCCTTCCTTTCATTATTTATGTAAAATATGCAAAGTTAGTTGTTGCTATCCTAGCCTCACAGTTTTGCTCTTTGTTTTGTTTGTTTGTTTCTAATTGTAGCTTAGCATTAACCCTTTCACCGGCCAGCCATTTATCAGCCAAAAAATCCATTTAACTTAGCTGTGTAGAGAAAAAAACATCTTATCTGCAATATTAGGAATTCTTCTGTGACATGTATAACACTAGGCCTATCCTTATCACCCAAACTTAAAAAAATAGGGTCTTTCGACAACAGGCCTGGATTTGATGTATTTTAGTGACATGGGTGTTAAACCATTGTGGTAGATAAATGCAACATTGGCGGCGAAAGGGTTAAATCGTTATTCTGTTAGCATTTTTAATTCAAATAATTTAACATGTTTCACATTTTTTCAGCGCCTTCTGGATCTACAACCACAATATCCACAAAACGTATGATTTGGGTCTCTCTTTTCCTTCTTATCTGTCTCTCGTTTCCTTCTTATCTGTCTGTAGGGTGTTTATCTGTGTGGTGTCCGTTTTGTTTTACTGTTTGTTTGTCTGTCTGTTTGTGTCTTTGTCTCTTATTTATCTGTCAATCTGTCTGTTGTAGGTCATATATATGACCAAGTACCACGAAAGAGACAATGTTTATAATTAACTTTTCAAACTATTTTTGCTACGTTGTTTTTCTGTGAATTTTGACCAATGGATTTTGTTATTTATAAATTCTAAGCATGTTTTGTATGCTATCCTTCCTTGCCGACCGCCATGTACAGATAAATTGTGGAAGGCGCAGTATAAGCTTCTAGCTTGTTGCTGCCATTTTGTCTGCATTATTCGGATTGTATGAGTTGTTGGCATATTACAGATTATTTAAACCAAAGGGACATGAAGTGTCAAAATGACCATTCTGAGAAAATGGCACAGCGGGAAACGTCAGGCAATTCTCTATCTAATGATATAAAAACCATTCTTGTATCCTGTTTTGTTGCAGAGTTATGAGTATTTAAATTTAACAAGGTAACTCTCAGACATTTTGAGCAATTACAGTCTAAAGGTTTTTTTAATTTATTAAGAAGATTTATATTTATAAAGTCTATCCTATCCTAAGAAAATGCATCAACCCACTAATTTCAAAGCACTTTTGGGAATATTTAGAGACCATAATCAAAGAGTATCCCTTATGGGTATGAACGATAAGATGCTAGAGAGCACGAAAATGCACATAGCGCAAAATTGATAAGATAAAAAAAAAGATTGTTTTACTTTGCAAGACTCTTGTGAAAAACTAGCCCAGCGACTTAAAGTCCCTCTCATGGTGCTGGGTCACGTATCTCTCTCTCTGTTATCTCAAAATCGTAGTTGCATACAACTGAGTGTTTCACACATATATATTTGTGTTCACAAGAAGTAATTTAAATAAACACCAAGTAAACAAAAAACAAACAAACAAAAATACTGCCATATTTTTGGGTTAATTCCAGCGTTGTTTAAAAGCTTTCTGCAAGACATTTGAAAGGATGACACAGGCATCAGAATAGTCTTAAGTGTAATTCTCTGAAAACCGCAGTAAAAGGGCCACCAAGGCCTTAGACTATACCTGGACAACATTGAAATCAGTTCTCAACATGTCCAGAAAGGCGTAATACAGTGTGAAATCACTTTGCAATCCTCTGTCAGAAATTCTGAATCCTCTCAAATTCGCAAATCCTCTGACAATAATTGACCCATCACCACAAAGTGGGTCTTAAGGTGAAAATGGCAGATTTTAATATATTAGCATTTACATAATCTGCAAACATTTACCTTTCTTTTGATATATGCTCTACTCCAAAAAAATGAGGAAGTTATAAGGGTGTTAAAGAGGGTAACCCAGCAGATGGACGTTTTGAGAAAACGGGGTGCAAAGATTTTTGACCCATCCTAGGCAGCAACTGACTAGTGTAGCAGTCGCCGAGTCGGAGTCGAAGCAGGTTTTACAGTTTTGAGGCAGTCATCGTCACGGTCAGTTTCGTTTTCATCGTCGGAATCGGTTGAGTTGAAATATTTTATTAACAATGCTCCAAGTTCTCCTTGATCTGCGACTGGTAGGGTTGTAAATGACCGAGAATTGAGCAAAAAAGTCAATCTTTCGAAAGAGATCGTCTGCATCATATCCATGTTGCTTCGAAACTGCAAGCAGCAAGTTGTCTCCCTCTCGACCAATCCCGTTGCGCGTTGCCTTTCAGTAACTAGAGACAGAGTCTATCCTAACCTCTCATTGGTCAAAGTTTTCAACTCTCTCACTGTGTTTACGCCTAAGTTTTGCAATACCATGCTTCTGATTGGTTGGATTTCAAAACGAGCACGCGAGCAGAAGCAGGTTAAGGTCACAAGCTTTCCAGAGATATATAACATGATGGGGCCCGATCAGGGTTTCAGTTTACAGTTTTCAATCAAAAATTTAGTCTTTACAGGTGATTAAAATAGGATAATTGCCATGGGGTATATCATTTAAAATGTGTTTTAATGCATTTACAATTTGAATTTCACTTAGTCCAATGCATGAAGTTGAAGTTTAATGGTGGCAGAATCCATTTCAAGTGAAAACTCAAAATCCATACTTTTGACCCACTGAACCTTTTTTGGGCCTCTAACAATCGCTGCTTGCGAGTTAAGACCCGGTTCGTGAAATCATTATTATGATGCCTGATGACGACTAGCTTTCTGACTCAGGAACTGGTTTGGTTTGGGTTGGGTTTTTTTAAGGGGGTCATTCACATTTACAAAAATCATGGTTCATTATTTGGAATAATCAAGTTTTATTCAAAGCCAATTTCACACTATAGCTAACAATATTTAACAACAAATCAACAGCAACAGCAACAGGCTAAAAGCTTATAAACTGATCATTACAATCCTCATGTATACAGACACAATTAATTAACCTCAAATAGGGAAAGGAGTTGTTTTGTCTTGAACAGTACAACCCCTTCCCTGCCTGGCTACGAGACGGTCTCGTACTTAATGATGATAATGATAATGATAAATAAAGCTTCTATAGCGCTCTTCGATGATAGCAAATCATCCTCAGAGCGCTTTACAAATATTACGAGAGAAAACAATCAAGAGAAGAAAAAAAAATATATAAAAAAATAAACAAATGCTCACGCCGTTCATCCCACTCATCCCTATCACATACACATTATTGACACCATTTCAAAGAAGAAGAAAAAAATCAAGGCATGGACAAACAGACCCCACCCCACCCACCTCACCCTTTCAACACGCACGCCATTTATGCACTCACAAATTCTCGGGGAGGGAGGGGGGGGGGTGTCAAACGAGCTCACAAATTCCCAAACAATATGTGAATGTAAAACAATATTACGAGAAAGGCAGAGAGAGTGAAGGAGAGAGGGGGGGGGGGGAGACAGAGGGGGGGGGGATGAAAGGGCATAGGGGGTGGGAGGGGGGGGGGGGGGGGGAGAAAGGGGAGAAAGAGAGAGAGAGAGAGAAAGAGAGAGGGAGAGACAGAGAGAACAGACACACACACACACACACACACACACACACACACACACACACACACACACACACACACACACACACACACACACACACACACACACACACACACACACACACATATATAGAGCTGGCTATTCACTGAGATTTTTCTTTCATACATATATACGCACACGCACGCGCACACACACAGAGGAACACTTTACACGGGGTTTGTGTGTGAGATTGAAATTGAAATTATGAAGGGGAAAGGAACAATGATGTCATTGATGATGTCATAACTCATGATGTCATAAGCCTGGGATGATGGTTTTGGGCTTAGATAAGCCAGAAAGGATATATCTCTAGACTATTTTCTCAGATTGAGCCTAACAGATTTGCTTTAAACTTTATAATAAAAATAATCGATAATTCTATGTTTTCCTCTGGCAGTGAAGAGGTTTATTCTGTACTGTTTCAATGCAGCACAATGTATTCAGTGTGGCAACATTACGGCCAATGTGCCCTGCACGCCTTTGGAGTTAGTGTTGGATGTGGTCAGCGAGTGTAGTAACCCCTCCACCCCATACTGTATGACGGACGTGTTCGTGGACAGCAATGGAAAGGCCAACGTTTTCAAAAGGCAAGTGAATCCTCCCATGTTTGCTCTTAAGGGTAAGCATAAGCCCTCTCGTGTTAAAACGGGTTTGAGACCCGTTACTGCATGAACGATGTGTTCGTGGACAGCAATGGGAAGACCAGCATTTTCAAAAGGTGAGTGAATCCTCCAAGGTTTGCTCTTAAGGGTAATATAAGCGCTCTAGTGTTAACATGGGTTTGAGATCCTTTACTGCATGTTCGTGGACAGCAACGGAAAGATCAACGCGTTCAAAAGGTGGGCTAAACCCCCATAGTTGCTATTAAAGGTGAAAATAAGCCTTCTAGTGAAGAAGTGGGTTTGAGACACGATATTTCATTGGACACGATC
>CM065707.1:8112117-8114617 GCA_017654935.2 Phymorhynchus buccinoides
AGAGAGAGACAGGGACAGAGACAGAGACAGAGAGAGAGAAAGAGAGTGTTTGTCTGTCTGTCTCTGTGTCTGTGTGTATGTGCACGCGTGTATGTGAGTATGTGTATGCGTGTGCGTATGTGTGTACGTGCATGCGTGCGAGTGTAGGCCTATGTGTTGTTTGCTTGTTTGCATGTGTGTGAGTGTGTGTGCGAGTGTGTGTGTGTGTGTGTGTGTGTGTGTGTGTGTGTGTGTGTGTGTGTGTGTGTGTGTGTGTGTGTGTGTGTGTGTGTGCATGCGTTCGTGTGTGTGAGTATGCGTGTGCGTGTATGTGTGAGTGTATGTCTGTGCGTGTGCGAGGGTGTGTGTGTGTCTTTGTGCATGTGTGTGCACTGTGTGTGGGTGTGCATGTGTGTGCGTGTGCGTGTGCATGTGTGCGAGTGTGCGCATGTGTGTGTATGTGTGCGAGTGTGTGTGCGAGTGTGTTTGTGTGTGCATAATGTGTATGTGCACGCGTGCTTGCACGTACGCGCGCATGCATGCATGCTAGTGTAAAACCATTTGTGTCGGATGTGGGTGTGGGTCTGTGTGTATTTTGCACACACAAAATTTAATACAAGCCTATTCATCACTTTGAAAACTTGCATGAACTTGAACGAGAACTGCTACAATTGCCATCAGTACTGTACGGCAGGAGAGATGTACAGTGAAACCTCACTTATAAGACCTCCCAATATAAGACTCCCTCCCACATAAGGCCTACTTATCGGATACATTGCCCTTCTTTGTAAGTATTGATGAAATTCCCTATCAGATCTGATACATTGCCCTTCTTTGTAAGTATTATAAATTACCTCCCTTATAAGACCCCTCCCTTATAAGACCTCACTATGGATGATTATTGAAGGTCTTATAAGGGAGGTTCCACAGAATCTTGAAGAACTAGAAGAGAAGGGCCTACAACCAAAGATATTCTAAAAGGGTAAGATGGACTACTTAAGAGCTCGGCGAACCGGGCTGATAGAGTTATCGTTAGTGGGGACAGTACACCATTCACAGTGGAGGCTATCCAAAAACTCAGACTGGAATTTGAACGGAGAATTCAACTGGCCTATCGAAGTGTAAAATGTGTCCTGTTTAAAAGGGACATAACCAGTGTTTCTGTCCTCACTACTCATATAGGGAAAAGAGACCGGATGCTTATCTTCCCCTATACAGTCTTTGCTACAACACAGTCATACACGTTTGTAACCGAATGCTGACGAGTTGAGAGATAAGACAGGCACAACACAGTTTTGTTTGAGATCTCTGGCTAGTTTTGTGTACGTCATTTCTTGAACAAGAGGCAAAGCCTTCAAGGCTCACTCGCGCGCGCGCGCGCGCGCGCGCGCGCGTGTGTGTGTGTGCGTGTGTGTTTGTGTGCTTAAGTACACGATTGCCAACAAATAATGACTTTGAGATTGAGGGTCGTAAACATGAGGTGGGATGCTTAAGTAACTAGATTGCCAACAAATAATGATTTTGAGATGGAGGGTTGTAAACGTGAGGTTTAAGTACAATATTGCCAATAAACAATGACTTTGAGATTGAGGGTCGTAAACGTGAGGTGGGATGCTTAAGTACAAGATTGCCAGCAAATAATGACTTCGAGATTGAAGATCGTAAACATGATGTTTAAAGTACAATATTGCCAATGAATAATGACTGAGATTGAGGGTAATAAATGTGAGGGGGGGATTAAGTACAAGATTGTCAACAAATAATGACTTTGAGATGGAGGGTCGTAAACATGAAGGGGATGTTTAAAGTACAAATAAAACTATCGGGATACAACTATAAAAAAAAGTGCCTTTTCCGAGAATCGAACCCGGAACCATTGGCATGAGAGACAGACGCTCTACCAATGAGCTATCGAGGCTTTCACTGTTGATGAGTTTCTTAACTCGTGTTGCCTGTTGAATACTCTCTAATCCACTAATCTAAATTGTTAACTGTTTGCTATCTGTTTACAGTGTTGTTTTAAGTATTTAATTATTCAAATCATTATTGTTTGAAAGCTTGCATAAACATGTATGTGAACATCTAGTTTGAACAATGTACGCCTTCTATTTCCCGAGAAAATGCCAACGTTAATGTTTGGAGATTGGACCACGGACGCAACACACACACACACACACACACACACACACACACACACACACACACACACCAGACTTCGCTAACACGAGTGAGCCCCCCAAAAAGGGGGACTCAATTCTTTCTCTTTACTGATTTGTTATTAATTAACCAGAGAAGCACTCATTAGTCCAGTCATGGGTTGGGTGAATGTGCTATTTCACCTTTCCGTATTTGTAGGTAAGTTTGGTGTCATTTTTCCATTTATGCATAATAGAGTTTTCCTTCAGGTTTTTTTCTTGAAGTTGTGAATGAAATTCTTCTTAACGTACTCCTGTCTGGAACAGACACATTCACAGATTCACAGAGGCTTTAGGCTGTAAGCCTTTTGCCCTCGATAGTGTAA
>CM065707.1:8119617-8124617 GCA_017654935.2 Phymorhynchus buccinoides
GTGTTTCAGCTTTTTTTTTTATAGTGTCCATTTCCCAGCAGTCAAGGCAGAAGACTGTATCGCACCAGCCAGAAACAAGAGACTCATTAGGCTTAGATCGTCAAAGGAGAGCCAATTTCAGAACACCATCACACAATTCTCAAGAAACAACTCTAGCTGTTACAACATCCTGTTCAGCAACACGGATGTCTACATGCAAAGCTTCTTTCCAAGAACTGTAAGGGAGTGGAATTGCCTTAACGAAGAGACTGTGAAGGCTGAGACGGTCGAGGCATTCAAACAGCGCCTCCCGTCCAAACAGCGCCTCCCGTTTTTAAAACAAATGTTTTTTCTTGTATTATCATATAATAAAAAGGCAAGGTTGTGGCTGTGTGTGTGTGTGTGTGTGTGTGTGTGTGAAACACAAAACGGGCCTTATAACTCCGCCGTTTTTCGACCGAATCGCTTCAAATTTGCTATGAGCCCTAACGGGGCGATGGCAACGGCAACCGAGGCGGCTATGTCATTTGCGCGGTTTGACAAATGCACGAAACGCGTATCCCCCGGCCTCTCGGCGCCCGTATCTCCGATATGTCTGGACGGATTGCCTTCGTATTTGGTAGGTAGATGACTGGGGATGGTGACTAGCTGTGTGCCAAACTGAAAGCGAATCGATTCATAAACGCGCGCGATATACGCCGCTTCCCCGTTTCACAAATAACTCTGCCGTGTCTTAACCGAATCGCTTCCAATTTGCTGTCAGGCTTGCTGTGGCCTGGACAAAGCCTGGCACCAAATTTCAAGAGAATCAGGAGAGCGCGTCACTCTCAGAGCAGCGCCAACGGGAAATGGGGCCTTATAACTCCGCCGATTCATAACCGAATAGCTTCAAATTTGCTGTAGTCAGCGTTACCAGTATTTGGCGTTACCATTACTAGGTGTTACCGTTACTAGGCGTTACCGTTACTAGGGAGAGCGCATCACTCTCGGAGCAGCGCCAAAGGGAAACGGGGCCTTATAACTCCGCCTTTTCTTAACCGAATCGCTTCAAATTTGCTGTACTCAGCGTTACCAGTACTTGGCGTTACCGTTACTAGGCGTTACCGGTACTCGGCGTTGCGCTAGTTTTTATGATTTGTTATGCTCTCCCCTAGTTTCAAATGCCAGAAGTGGTTACTGCCAACGTACCGACTAGAGTTGAGAACCGGTTAAAAAATCCGAACCGGTTTTCAACCGGTTTTCCTTATTCGAACCGTTTTTGTCGAACCGGGTTTTTTTTAACCAGTACTCGCATCACTAGTTTCACCTATGCAAACACATATTTATTTGTCAGAATATTCACACACACACGCACGAACGCGCGCACATACACACACACAATAAAGAAACTTATGACATACACACATTCAACTCAACACTCAGTCAAAGTCAAAGCCATACACCACCACAAACTAGAAACAGCTAGTCTTGGTTTACAAACACCCAATCTGCGCTGAGAATTAGTGTTATTCTTCGAAAAGAATGCGTTATTCTAAAAAAAAACTTACTTTCAGTTTGCAGTTAAAAAACCGGTTCACATCAACTCGAACCGGTTTTTCGAACCGCGAAAGCGTAGCACCGGTTTTTCGATTCAAACCGGTTTTGTCCCCCACCTCTAGTACCGACTACAGATACAAATAACGGAGAAGCCATCTTAAGTGCATCTTGTTTAGTTTTTAAAAAATCTTATTTTCTCTTTCCAGAATCCTTTCTGTTGTTAAATTTTGCTTTACTGATGTACACCATACCTTATTTTATTTTTTTATGATAATATTAATACGCGTTTTACTGTTTACAAATACGTTACTGCAGACAGAAATGTGAAGGATTCTGTTATTTTTAACCCCCCCCCCCCCCCCCACACACACACACACCCAAGATGTGAGTTCTTGAATTCAATTCTGGACAGTAAAATAGCAATGTTTTGTTTGTCTGTCTGTCTGTCTGTCTGTCTGCCTCTCGCCATGTCCGTCTGTCTGTATGCTTGTCTGTTCGCGAGCTATTTTTGGAATCAGCTACCAACTAACATGAACAGAGCACCTAACACAAACAGCTTTAAAAATCAGCTCGACCAATTACAATTTTATAATAATAATAATAATAATAATAAATAAAGCTTCTATAGCGCTTTTCGATGATACAAAATCATCCTCAGAGCGCTTTACAAATATTACGAAAGAAAACAATCAAGAACAACAACAAAAAACAAACAAAACAAAACAAAATGCTCACGCCGTTCATCCCACCCACCCCTTTCACATACCCATATAATTATGATAACATAATGTGCGAGTACGATGATTAATTCATCGCAAAAACCTGAGTATACGACGACATACCTTGAGTGTGTAAAAATAAAGCCGAAAACACAAAGATGGGACTTTGAAAGCCTAGCGGCAATATTATTTTGTCCCAATTTCCTAATCCTAATCCTAATCCTAATGCGAAGACTACAGCACCAGAACTACTGGTCCCAAAGAGCAACTGTTATGATGACGTAAAACCTTCTACTATCAAACACAACAACAGCAATCCTAATATTTCAGTCGCAAATTTGATAATGATCATGGTGTTAGTATTTTGTTGATATTTGATTGTGTGTTTTTTAGTGCTTTTTTTTTAAAACCAACAACACAGTTTTACCATTAAATCATATTAACCCTTTCACTGCCAGCCATACTTCAGCCAAAAATGTCCATCAAAATCCATCTGCAGTATTGGGGATTCTTCTGTGGCATATATAAAATAAGGTCTATCCTTACATCCCAAAACTAAGACAATAGGGTCTCTGGATAATATCTGGATAATAGACCTCAATTTGATGCCTTTTAGTGACATATGTGTTAAATCTCTGTGGTGCTAAAATGTGACTTTGGCGGTGAAAGGGTTTACTTGCCGTTTTTCTTATAATGTGCCTACTGAGTTTATTATTTTATTTTTTATGTGGAGGCTGCAAATACTAGGCACAAATAGAATATAATAAAATGACAAATTTCGAGAGCGCGCGCGTGTGTGCGTGCAGAGAGAGAGAGAGAGAGAGAGAGAGAGAGAGAGAGAGAGATAGAGAGAGAGAGAGAGAGAGAGAGAGAGAGAGAGAGAGAGAGAGAGAGAGAGAGAGACTCAGAACTCAGAACTCAGAAACTTTATTTTACAAGGAAAAGAATTTAGGCTGGGCCTAGTCTTCCATTCTGTCCTTGGTTCTAAGCATGCAATACATAACTAATACTATAAAAGAGAACATTGAGACACAGGAAAATCGCCAACAAAACAACAAAAAATAACTAACAGTAATATAGCAACGACATGGTAGTCAGAGCATCAACATAAGCAATAAAAAAACAAATAAAATAGAAAACTAACCAATCAGTTAAACAAAGTAATAGATTAAAAACACCTCTATTACTACAATATACTTCTTCTACTACAATTACTACTACTAGTGTTAGACGGAGCAAAAAGCCCATGGGCGGGTAAGAAGCCCACTCCAACTATGCCACAAAACAAAGCAAATCTCGGTCACATTTTGCCCATGAGACGAGTGTAAATGTTTAGCATTCGTCTCATGGACAAACCCGACCGAAACCCGCCCCACTCCATGAGACAACCGGCACGGGCCCTCCACCCGCCCATGGACCCTCTACCCCGTCTTCACCAACTATTACTATTACTTCCACCATCACCACCACCACCACCACCACTACTACTACTACTACTACTACTACTACTACTACTACTACTACTACTACTACTACTACTACTACTACTATTACTAATTACTATTTTACCTCCATCACCATCACTACTACTACCACTACCACTACTATTACTACTAGAGTGCCACAGTAATGTAACAATAACACGGTACGCAGAACATCACCATCAGTAATAAGAACAAGCAAAACAGAAACCAGCCGGCCAAACAAAACATAAATGAAGAAAGAAAAAAATGACTTCCACCACAACTTACTTCATCATCATCATCTACTACTACTACTACTACTACTACTACTACTACTACTACTACTACTACTACTACTACTACTACTACTACTACTACTACTACTACTACTACTACTGCTATTACTACCTCCATCACCATCACTACTACTACCACTACCACTACTATTACAACTAGAGTGCCACAGTAATGTAGCAATAACACGGTACGCAGAACATCACCATCAGTAATAAGAACAAGCAAAAACAGAAACCAACCGACCAAACAAACATAATGAAGAAAGAAAAAAAATGACTTCCACCGCAATTTACTTCATCTACTACTACTACTACTACTACTACTACTACTACTACTACTACTACTACTACTACTACTACTACTACTACTACTACTACTACTACTACTAATAATAATAATAATAATAATAATAATAATAGCAATCATAATACACAAGTAGGCTAATGTAAATCAAATAAAAAGTAAAAGTAATCATAAAAGCATAATGACACAAGTAGCCTAATGTCAAACAAAAAAAGAAAAAAAAAAAACACCAAGCAAACATAATCAGAGAAACAAAATGACAGCATTAGTCTAAACAGACAAAAATGGCTCGTGGGTGGTGCATTAAGTGATAGTAAAGTTTTAATGGATGGGATTAAGGAGATGCCCCCGTAAGTTAGATTTGAAATTTGATACTGACGAAAATTCCTTTACATCTGAAGGCAGTGAGTTCCAAGCATATGGCCCTGAAAAGGAAAAGCTTGTTTTGTAAAGGTCAATGCGGGTGCGTGGAAGAACATATTTATCAGAACGATAACTACATGCGGAAGGAGTTAAGAGATTTTCTAGGTATTGGGGTGTCAAGTTACTGTGGACTTTATACATTAGGACAGCTGTGTTGTACTGTAACTGGTGTTCAAGTGGCAACATTTCAAGATTAAGAAACTTTTCTGAAGTTGACAGAGATGGATCTGGCAGGATTAAGTTGATCGCTCTTCTGTGGAGCGATGCTAGGTTTTTTTAG
>CM065707.1:8134617-8136023 GCA_017654935.2 Phymorhynchus buccinoides
CTCTCTCTCTCTCTCTCTCTCTCTCTCTCTCCTCTCTCTCTCTCTCTCTCTCTCTCTCTCTCTCTCTCTCTCTCTCTCTCTCTCTCTCTCTCTCTCTCTCTCTCTCTCTCTCTCTCTCTCTAAAAGGCAGAATGTAAGAACAAACACCCTTCCTTGCACAATAAAGTTTCTTAAGTATGAAGTCCGATCTCTCTCTCTCTCTCTCTCTCTCTCTCTCTCTCTCTCTCTCTCTCTCTCTCTCTCTCTCTCTCTCTCTCTCTCTCTCTCTCTCTCTCTCTCTCTCTCCCCCTCCCTCCCTCCCACCCACCCATCTCTCTCTCATACATTTTTTCTTAACCCTTTCATCGCCAATGTCGCATTTATGCACCACCATGGTTTAACACCCATGTCACTAACAGGCACCAAATCAAGGTCTGTTATCTAACGCATTCGAGGTCAGGATAGGCCTAGTGTTATGCATGTCACAGAGGAATTCACAATATTGCAGATACATTTTTGTCTATGCCCAGTTAAAGTTTAATGGTATATTGTGGCTGGAAAATGGCTGGAGGCGAAAGTAAATCACAACTGAAATGTCTTATTGTACTTTGTGTTCAGCCTCCACCTCCGATCTGTTCGAACTATTGAAGGGGGACTGCAGGGACCAGATCTCCAGCAGTCAATGCAATGCTTTGGATACGTCTGAGGTACTTCTTCTTCTTCTTCTTCTTCTTCTTCTTCTTCTTCTTCTTCCTCTTCTTCTCCTCCTCCTCCTCCTCCTCCTCCTCCTCCCTCCTCCTCCTCTTCCTCTTCTTCTTCTTCTTCTTCTTCTTCTTCTTCTTCTTCTTCTTCTTCTTCTTCTTCTTCTTCTTCTTCTTCTTCTTCTTCTTCTTCTTCCTCCTCCTCCTCCTCCTCCTCCTCTTCTTCTTCTTCTTCTTTTCCTCCTCCTCCACTACTTCTTCTTCTTCTTCTTCTTCTTCTTCTTCTTCTTCTTTCTTCTTCTTCTTCCTCCTCCTCCTCCTCCTCCTCCTCCTCCGCTTCCTCTTCTCTTCTTCTTCTTCTTCTTCTTCTTCCTCTTCTCCTCCTCCTCCTCCTCCTCCTCCTCCTCCTCCTCTTCTTCTTCATTTTCTTCTTTTTCTTCTCCTCCTCTTCGTTTTCTTCTTCTTCTTCTTCTTCTTCTTCTTCTTCTTCTTCTTCTTCTTCTTCTCCTTCCTCATCCTCCTCCCCCCTCCTCCTCCTCCGCCTCTTCTTCTTCTTCTTCTTCTTCTTCTTCTTCTTCTTCTTCTTCTTCTTCTTCTTCTTCTTCTTCTTCTTACTTCTTCTTCTTCTTCTTCTTCTTCTTCTTCTTCTTCTTCTCCTCTTCTCCTCCTCCTCCTCCTCCTCCTCCTCCTCCTCTTCTTCTTCTTCATCTTCTTCTTTTTCTTCTC
>CM065707.1:8136523-8146523 GCA_017654935.2 Phymorhynchus buccinoides
AAACCTGGACACATACGTACTTACACCCCCATTATTACCATAACGGGCCCTGGTCGCAGCGCAGAGCCAGAAGAGAAAAAGGGCGGCCAATCTTTCTGCTCAATTACCAAACAAAGCGTATGCGAAACAGGAATAGTGATAGGGACGCTCCATACAAAATATACCCCCCCCCCCCCCCCAGGTATCCCCACTTGAAAAAGCCGTTATGCGACAAGGACACGTTCGTGACGAAATGCAAACAATCGCAATGTCTCGTACTCACGTGATGGTGATCGGTGCCTGTGCGCGCCGGTGCGGGGGAGGTGATGGCGGATGTGGTTGGGGTCTTGGGTTGTGGTGCTGGAAACCCCATGGTTTGAACCCGCAATACTGGGAAAAAGTGGTTGTGTGTGGTGGGTAACACACACACACCACGCAGCACGCACACGCACGCACGCACACACACACACCCACACACAACACACACCAACACACACACACACACACACCGGCAAGCACAGACGTACACCATGTACACATTCACACGATCGCACACATAACAACGCATACACGAACGCACTCGCGCTTGCGCGCCATGCACACACACATATGCACACACAACGCGCACACACATACACAATGCGCGCACGTGCGCATACACACATACACGCGCGTACACACACATTCTCACGCAAGCACAGCATACAGACACATGTTTCACACCACACAATACTCACCACATCACAACAGACAGACAGACAGACAGACAGACAAAACAGACAGACACACCACACACACACACCAACACACACTACACACACACACACAGCACACACACACACACACACAACACACACACACACAGCACACACACACACGTATAAATTTTGATATTAAAATAACACTAAATCATAATAATATAATACTCGTCAAAATACTAACCTTTGACACATTTTGCAAACATTATACACACACGCAATTTCATCTGAGAGCGCACATATATTTGATTTTTTTAACCCTTTCAAGCCAAAAAATGTCCATTAAATTTTACCTGGGTATAGAACAAAATCCATCTGCAGTATTGGGGATTGTTCTGTGACATAGAATATAAAATAAGGTCTATCCTTACTACCCAAAACTAGACTACAATAGGGTTTTTGGATAATAGACCCCAATTTGATGCCTTTTAGTGACATATGTGTTAAATCACTGTGGTGCTAAAATCAAGACTTTGGCGGTGATAGTGAAAGGGTTTTTTTTAAAGTAGAAAATTACAACGAAATCACAGACTTTTATTGAATGTTTCAAACACTAGACACAAAATACAAGTTCGGTAGCGAGCGTTTATATAAGTGGCCCGCTATACCGCAATACAATTCAGCCCAAATGCGATTTTTTAAATGCGATCGACATTTGTCCCAGGCTTGAGTGTCTCACGTGCCCAATTCAACTGTCTCAATAAAAAATGGGGGGGTGTATAAAAGGTAGAGATTAAAATGAAGAGACAGATACGGCTGCAAGCGTCGCACTGAAAGACATACAACAAACAAATACTGAAGCAGGTAACAAAGCCAGGAGTCAGGTGGACTGAACACATATTGGTAAGGCTTAGATGTTTGATGCACCAACCAGGGCCAGCAGTTCCGGTTAATTTGGGTTGGTTCAAACGTACTATTTGTCGGAGTTCTTGGTTGCCTTGGGTCGGTTAGGCCGCCGGGAGTGCTATGTGGAAAGCTTGGCAGTGTGTGAGCTGGAGGGAGGTAGCCGACTTGTGGGACGAGGGGGCGTCCATAGGTAGCTGCGCTTGTGGTGGTGGGAGATACTCCCAACCCTAACTGCTGTCAACCCAATGAACATTTTTAGCTAATTAACTCTTTTGGAATAGCGGCCCCCGGACCGCGGGACATTCCGTAACCCTAACCCTAAACCTAACCCTACCCCTAACCCTCGCCCCCTCCGCCCCCCACCCCAACCCCCCCCCACCCCGCTCCCCCCCCCCCCCCCCCCACTATCCCGCCCGGCCCCCGTACTGCAGTACGCACGCCGCGCCCGCGATTTGTCACATGTTGTGGTTCGTTGCGTTTTTCCGTCTTATACATGTGTGGGGGGTAGGGGTTAGGGTTAGGGTCAGGCTAGGGTTAGGGTTAGGGTTAGTATTCCAAAAAGGTTTATTAGCTAAAAATGTTCCTAAAATACAGCTTTATGTAAGAAAAGGTAAGAAAGGCAAAAACGGAAGAAAAATACAAATTAACCGAGATAGTGGTATGGCAGTGGGGTAGGGGGGGGGTTGCACATCTTGACCCTCAACATTGTCTTGTCGTGTAGTTGTTGGTTTGTTGTATGTCTCAATGAATCTCGTGAAATCCTCATAGTTACGTTCACTTTTTTTTTTTTGGTAGTCACCCGTACTCTGAATCTGATCAAATATCTATTTGTTGTGTGTGTGTGTGTGTGTGTGTGTTGTGTGTGTGTGTGTGTGTAGAAGACTACACACAAAAATTCACAAACGCCCATCATATGATTTGTGGCAAATGTTCAAGGGACTGGTCAACTTATGACGCGGATTTGACCGCCAGGGGGGGGGGGGGCAATCAAACCAGTAGGGGCTTATCGCGCGATATTCTTAGTTAGGCGTAGTGAGAGAGAGAGAGAGAGAGAAGAGGAGAGAGAGAGAGAGAGAGAGAGAGAGAGAGGGAGAGAGAGAGATGATGAGAGAGAGGAGAGAGAGAGAGAGAGAGAGAGGGAGAGAGGGGGAGAGTGGAGAGTCAAAGAGAGATCCGGAGAGAGAGGGAGAGAGAGAGAGAGAGAGAGAGGACGATAGAGAGAGAGACTTGGAGAGAGAGAGAGAGAGAGAGAGAGAGAGAGAGAGAGAGAGAGAGAGAGAGAGGGTGGGACTCATCTCCCCCTCTCTCTCTCTCTCTCTCTCTCTCTCTCTCTCTCTCTCTCTCTCTCTCTCTCTCTCTCTCTCTCACTACGCCCCAATTAAGAATATCGCGTGATTATCCCCTAGTGGTTTGATCGCCCCCTGGCGGTCAAATCATCGTCCCGAGTTGCTCATTGCTCACTTGTCATCAGGCCATAGGGATATGGTTGTCAAAAATATTTTTTTGTATCAGACATTTTATTTGCTTCGTGTATTTATCGGGGTCTACTTCGAGTATCTAGTGAGCGAAAATACATATGTTTTCTTTAGACGTAAGTATTTCACGTGAATCATGACTCACAGACATCGTCACAATCGCATCGCATTGGGGTAGAAGCGTATGTAGTGTATCGGACCCTTTAGAACATATATTGGGTAGGCGCTGCACTTGCGGCGACGGGCTCTCCGGGTTAGAGCTGCCCGAATTTTACAGATAATATCTGTGACTAGAATATACCAAATACCAAATACCAAATTACCAAATATCTTGGAACGTTTAGATCAATTAAAAACAAAACAAAAGTTGTTTAGATTATACAAGACAGAAAGACCTTCACGAATCTTTTCAAACATTGTACATAATCATGCAAGTTGGTTTATGCGCGCGCACAAAACATGATTTGTAACTGGCTGGAATTTTAAGGGTGGGGTGGGGTGGGGGGGGTGGGGGGGGGGGGGGGGGGGTGCATTATGTCATTACATTAACATGCCATGAAAAACAGACTTACACATTTCTTTTTTTCTGTTTCTTTTTTTTTCTCCAAATGATATAAGCGTGTATGGATATAGGCTCCCACAGAACGCATTCAAATTAAACGCGCACGCACACGCACACGCACACGCACACGCACGCACACGCACACTCGCGCGCACACACACACCACACACACACACACACACACACGCATATACACACACACGCACACGCACGCGCACGCACACACACACACACACACATATACACACACACACACACACACTTTACACGCATATACACGCGCGCGCGCACACACACACATATACACACATACATACACACACATACATGCATATATGCATACACACACACACGCACGCACGCACTCATGCACGCACGCGCACACAAACACAATACCCACAAACACACACACTTAATACCTAACCCCCCTCCCCCCCCCACACACCCACACACACACACACACTGATAGAGAGAGAGAGAGAGAGATTACAGAGAGAGAGAGAGAGAGACAGAGAGAGCGAGATAGAGAGAGAGAGAGAGAGAGAGAGAGAGACAGAGACAGAGAGAGAGAGAGACAGACACAGATAAAAACAGAGACAGACACACACAGAGAGAGACAAAGACAGAGAGAGAGAGACAGATACAGAGACAGAGAGACAGAGACAAACACAAACAGACAGAGAGAGGGACAGACACAGACACACAAGAGATAGAGAGACAAGCAAACAGACAGACAGAGAGAGGGACACACAGAGAGATACAGAGACAAGCAAACAGACAGACAGAGAGAGGGACACACAGAGAGATACAGAGACAAACAAACAGACAGAGAGAGGGAAAGACACACACACAGAGAGATACAGAGACAAGCAAACAGACAGACAGAGAGAGGGACACACAGAGAGATACAGAGACAAACAAACAGACAGAGACGGAGAGAGAGACACACACACAGAGATACAGAGACAAGCAAACAGACAGACAGAGAGAGGGACACACAGAGAGATACAGAGACAAACAAACAGACAGAGAGAGGGAAAGACACACACACAGAGATACAGAGACAAGCAAACAGACAGACAGAGAGAGGGACACACAGAGAGATACAGAGACAAACAAACAGACAGAGAGAGGGAAAGACACACACACAGAGATACAGAGACAAGCAAACAGACAGACAGAGAGAGGGACACACACAGAGATACAGAGACAAGCAAACAGACAGACAGAGAGAGGGAAAGACACACACACAGAGATACAGAGACAAGCAAACAGACAGACAGAGAGAGGGACACACACAGAGATACAGAGACAAACAAACAGACAGAGAGAGGGAAAGACACACACAGAGAGATACAGAGACAAGCAAACAGACAGACAGAGAGAGGGACACACACAGAGATACAGAGACAAGCAAACAGACAGACAGAGAGAGGGACACACAGAGATACAGAGACAAACAAACAGACAGACAGACAGACAGACAGACAGACAGAGCAGAAGAAATACAGACGCCACCTCATCATCAGCGCATTGCCAGGAGCTTTGGAAGCAAGGCTGAGAGGAATCGCCATGGGCAGAACATTCCGTGCTGAAACAGCTCGTGCCTTCCGCTGCACATAAAGTTCATCAATCAATCAATCAATCAATCAGTCAATCAATTAAGCAAGCAAGCAAGGAATAAAGCAATAACTAAATCAATCAATCAATCAATCAATCAGTCAATCAATTAATTAATCAATCAATCAGTTAATCGATCACTCAATCGATCACTCAATCGATCACTCAATCGATCACTCAATCAATCAATCAGTCAAACAAATAATCATTCATTAAATCGAGCCATACCTCACTCACTCAATCAATCAATCACTCAATCACTCAATCAATCGAGCAATCAATCAATCGAGCAATCAATCAATCAAGGAAGAAATCAATCAATCAATCGTCCGATCAATCAAGCAAGCAATCAGTCAATCAATCGATGCATCGATCAATCAATCAATCAATCAATCAATCAATCAATCAATAGATCGATCAAGTAGGAACCCAAACAAAGAGCGTCATGCTCTTCCCACACACAAAACCCTAAGACTTTACCATGATATTTCAATACGGTTGAGAATCATTAAAATAACCAGCTCTCGTCTTATGTAAGCGCGCAAGAACTTATACAGATAATTATCCCAAACATGAATATGAGATGTTCCTAAACTTGTACTTTTAAATCACACTCTTCTCGTGTTTACGGCCCTTAATCTCAAAGTCCGTTGCTGCAAGTTTTTTTTAATGAAAATAATCTTAGGTTGATTCTAGCGCTATTCCTCCCTTTCCCCAAAAAATATGAGAATGTTGCTTCTCAGTTAACACGTTTCAATGCGGAAATCTTTGATGTGTGTGTGTGGGTGGTGGGGTGTGACTTAAATACAAGACAGCCAATATTTGTACACCTTTTGTTAGATTACCTTCACACATCATACTTTACTATAACAAAAGTTAACACCAACATTACCTTCACACATCATACTTTACTATAACAAACTGACACCAATATTACCTTTACACATCATACTTTACTATAGCAAACTACCACCAACATTACCTTCACACATGATACTTTAATATCTAACACCAACGTAACCTTCACACATCATACTTTACAATAAAAAAAACTAACACCAACATTACCTTCACACATCATACTTTACTATAACAAACTAACACCAACATTACCTTCACACATCATACTTTACTATAACAAACTAACACCAACATTAACCTTCACACATCATACTTTACAATAACAAACTAACACCAACATTACCTTCACACACATGTAACTAACATCATACATACTTTACTATAGCAAACTAACACCAACATTACCTTCACACATCACTACTTTACTATAACAAACTAACACCAACATTACCTTCACACATCATACTTTACTATAACAAACTAACACCAACATTACCTTCACACATCATACTTTACTATAACAAAAAACTAACACCAACATTACCTTCACACATCATACTTTACAATAACAAACTAACACCAACCGTAACCTTCACACATCATACTTTACTATAGCAAAACTAACACCAACATTACCTTCACACATCATACTTTACTATAACAAACTAACACCAACATTACCTTCACACATCATACTTTACTATAACAAACTAACACCAACATTTACCTTCACACATCATACTTTACTATAAACAAACTAACACCAACGTAACCTTCACACATCATACTTTACGTTAACAAACTAACACCAACATTACCTTCACACATCATGCTTTACTATAACAAAGCTAACACCAACATTACCTTCACATATCATACTTTACTATAACAAGCTAACACCAACATTACCTTCACACATCATACTTTACTATAACAAACTAACACCAACATTACCTTAACACATCATACTTTACAATAACAAACTAACACCTACATTACCTTCACACATCATGCTTTACTATAACAAACTAACACCAACATCACCTTCACACATCATGCTTTACTATAGCAAATCAACACCAACTTAACCTTCACACATCATACTTTACAATAGCAAACTAACACCAACATTACCTTCACACATCATACTTTACTATAACAAACTAACACCAACATTACCTTCACACATCATACTTTACTATAGCAAACTAACACCACCCCATTACCTTCACACATCATACTTTAGTATAAGAAACTAACACCAACATCACCTTCACACATCATTCTTTACTATAACAAGCTAACACCAACATTACCTTCACACATCATACTTTACTATAACAAGCTAGCACCAACATTGCTTTCATTTTTACACCTACCTATATGGACGCAAGCCACAGAGGGGATGAGGATCAAAATAGCGGTCCAGATTGGCCACCACACACCCATTTAGGAGAATTTCACAAACACACAAAACACGGCACACTCTTTCGCTTTATTTTGTTTCAAACGAGGGTGGCTGTTTTCTATGTCACATTACTTAGTAGGCTTTGGGCCGTGTACACATAAAACCTACACGCGGATGTTCCGCTGTTGAAACACATGCACAATCAGTAAATAAGTAAAATAAATAAAGAAACAAAATCGGATGTGTCCGTGCTTCCCCTAAGGCCGTGTACACGCATAAGCGGATATTCCATGCGGAAACCCGTGTGCAATCCATAAATAAGTGAAACAAAGAAGGGAAAAGATTGTTTTGCGCACGTGTCCGAATTTCCCCTATATGCGTAAGGTTTTTTTTTTTTGCTTTTATCTGTCTTTCTTCCACTTATTTAGGGTTTCCCGTACGGAAGTTACGCGTCTAATGTGAACCCGGCCTAATTTTTGTATTCCCTTCTTTTTGTTTTATCATTGATTATTTCCGCTCGGAAAATCCGGATGTACTGTGTACCAGGCAGGCCTTAAAAGTACAGATTAAAATCTCGAATCGTATTCATTTCATGTTTCGAGGTCAGGCCTTAGAACGAGTGAGATTAGATTGTTGTTCAGAGAACACTGGCACCCAGTGTCAGAACATCAGTTCGAGAAAAAGTAGGGTACAGGTAGGGTACAGACCCCCCCCACCCCCCCACCCCCACCCCCCCACCCCCACACCCCCTAACTATCTGATTGTGGTTGTGTTATCTTGTATTTCGAAGAGGTTGCCGAGTAGGCTATGAATTGACTCTCTCTCTGTCTGTTTGTCTGTCTGTCTGTTTATGTCTGTCTGTCTCTGTCTGTCTGTCTGTCTCTGAGTCTGTCTGTCTGTCTGTCTCTCTTCTGTCTGCTCTCTCTCTCTCTCTCTCTCTCTCTCTCTCTCTCTCTCTCTCTCTCTCTCTCTCTCTCTCTCTCTCTCTCTCTCTCTCTCTCTCTCTCTTGTTTTATGTCAAATGTTCTTGCTTGATGCATGGTATGAATGTGTGAGTGAGAGTGCAAGGTGCAAATAAGTAGCTTATCTTGTTTTCCCTCAATAAAGCATTCGTATTCGTATTCGTATTTTCTGTCTCTCCTTCATTCTGTGCGCGAGTGTGTGTGTGTGTGTGTGTGTGTATGTGTGTGTGTGTGTGTGTGTGTGTGTGTGTGTGTGTGTGTGTGTGTGTGTGTGTGTGTGTGTGTGTGTGTGTGTGTGTATGTGTGTGTGTGTGTGTGTGTGTGTGTGTGTGTGTGTGTGTGTGTGTGTGTGTGTGTGTGTGTGTGTGTGTGTGTGTGTGTGTGTGCGTGCGCGCGCGTGCGTGCGTGTGCGTGTGCGTGCGTGTGCGTGCGCGCGCGCGAGTATGTGTGTGTATGTCGGTGGGTGTGTGGGTGTGTGGGTGTGTGGGTGTGGGTGTGGGTGTGGTTCCATTTTGAATAAAAGCTTCTCACATATTGTTGAATCACTCTATTTTTTTTATCTAAACAGTACGGACTAGTAATTACGATATGAATAATGACAATTGTCAACAACAACAGCAACATAGCTAATTATGACAAACAATATAAAATTCAACAGCAAAAACAACAAACAACAACAATAGCAGCAACAACAACAACGAGACGACGACAACAACAACAACAACAAAAACAACAACAACAACGACAACAACAAGAAAAAGAACATCAACAACAAGAACAACGACAACAAAGACGACAACGACAACAACAACGACGACGACAACAAAGACAACAGCAACAAGGACAACAACAACAAGAAAACTAACAACAACAACGACAACAAAGACAAAAACAACAGCAACAACAACAACAGGGACAACAACAACCAAAACAACAACAACAACAAAGACAACAACAACAAAAACAACAACAACAACAACAACGACAACAACAACAACAACAACAGGGACAACAACAAAGACAACAACAACAACAACAACAGGGACAACAACAACAACAAAGACAACAACAACAACATGGACAACAACAACAGCAGCAGCAACAACAACAAGGACAACAGCAACAATAACAACAGTAACAGCAACAACAACAACAACAACAACAACAACAACAACAATAATAACAACAACAGCAAAAGTAACAGCAGCAGCAGCAGCAACAACAACAACATCAGTAATAACACGACGCGACATAAACTGTAACTGATGATGAACTTTCTGCAAGAGAGCAGAACAGCATTAGAACAGTACGTTTCGTGTAATCAACACTCTGTGTCTATATCAATGCGGTGATGCCAGAAACGTATCAGGTATACTGGAAGAAAGATAGGGAAAAGACAAACAAACAGAAAGCGTTATAAAGGATGATCAATACCTAGGTAGCAAGCACACAAAAGTACTCCCTGAACAAGAAGCTGGAGCAGCTAAGAGCTCTTAGGAAGTCGAAATCATTTAAATGTTTTAAGTGTG
>CM065707.1:8149023-8154023 GCA_017654935.2 Phymorhynchus buccinoides
TTTAACAGGCTCACTTATTGATTGATTTAGCGATAGTGCGTATTGCCACCGAAATACGATCACTCCAGCTAAGGACGAGTAACGGTTTTCTTACATTTTGTCTCTCTGTCTGTCTGCCTGTCTGTCTGCCTGTCTGTCTGTCTGTCTTTCTGTCTTTTAGTTGGTTTCTCCACCTGCCCGTAAAGCTGGTGACAGACTATGCGACTGCTTCATATGACTCGATCAGGTCGTGACGTAGATCAAATTTTGTTTCCCGCACAGAAGAGGTCACAAGCCATCTGACTCGATCAGTGAAATTTAGAACCCGCCCTATTCGGCCCTGTCACCTGACTGGGCCCGACTTAGTCAGACTGATCGAGTTAGATGGTATACAAATGAGGTGAAACGTCACGACCTGATCGAGTCACATGCGGCAGTCACATAGTCTGTCGCCGGCTTAAGCATGAAAACTACCTACACCCCCCCTTCACCCCCCCTCTCCCACCCCGCACGCACCCGCACCCCGAAACAAAACAAAAACAAAAACGATTCACCACGAATAGGTGTAAAGTGGCGCAGAGGTAACGCGTTCGCCTCGTGCACGAAAAACCCGAGTTCGAACCTGCGTGGGTACAGAAGGATTTTTCCCCTCTCACTCTGCACTTCTATAGGCCTAATCTTCATCTTCAGTTAGGTGTTAATGTGTATGTAAATCAGTATAATTATATGTTTGCTTCTTGAAATCTAACTTGCAAAAGATTAGGTACTGTAAACCTTAGCCAAAGCGTGTTGTAATATTTTTTAGTCACTATGCGCACATAAAAACAGAACCGACCTCAAGACTCAACACCAGGAGTGTACAAATGCAAAGCGAGCAGTAGATGTGTGGTGTGCCAAAGACACTTGCAGGAAACAACAACTTTCGCCAGCGTCAGAGAACAAGCCAAACATTCACCATCAGGGATGCGATGACCTGCAAGAGCTCAAACCTGATCTACTTGATAGATTGTGCGCGGTGCAAAGAAGTACAGTATGTTGGCGAAACCGGGCAGACACTCTCTAAAAGGATGTAGGGGAAGACGGGGTAAAAAGCCCATGGGCGGGTAAGAAGCCCATGCCAATTAAACAAATTTGCCCATGAGACGAATGCTAAACATTAACACTCGTCTCATGGGCAAAATGAGACTGAAATTTGCTTTATTTCATGATATAATTGGCATGGGCTTCTTACCCGCCCATGGGCTTTTTACCCCGTCTTACCCTACGGGCACAGATGCAACATCAAAAGGCCAGACAGTGGGAGGAGAGACATGGACAAAAACAGAGAGACACTCGTGGTAAACACATTTCCAGGCCCCTGGACACAGTGAGGAAGACCTCAGAGTCACGCCCATAGAACTGATCAACATCAACAGTCTGCGGCACCGCAGAGGCAGAGAAAGGTTCTGGAGGCATCAATTCAAAACAGTGTACCCCAGTGGCCTCAATGTGTGGGACTAAAAGCAATCCACTCCCCATCCCTGCTTTGGGAGTGACTGTCCTTCCAGTGATGATGCACTCTTTTCAAATCAAAATTTCAACAGGGTTGAAATTCTTCTGTCTTATACTTTCAGTTACACACACACACACACACACACACGCACACGCACGTACGCACACGCACACGCACGCACGCACGCGCGCACACACACACACACACACACACATGCACATACGCACACACACGCTCTCTCTCTATCTATCTATCTCTCACTCACATATGCGCGCGCATGCACGCACACATACACACACACACACACCAACACGCAAGCACGTACACATTCACACACACACACACACACACACACACACACAACACACACACACACACACACACACACACACACACACACACACACACACACACACACACACACACACTCACACACACTGTGCCCTCACACTACCACTTGTTTATAGAGTCCAATACAAAACAACAGACTTAAGGGGGGGGGGGTATTGAACACGATCTGATACAAATTCTGGTTTTGTGGGTTAGCTTTTAATCACAGTATTTTATTTTTAAAAAATTAAATCTTGAAGAGCTCGCGCAAAACTCCTTATTTGTTTTACTTCGTGTTTGCTTGCATGAGTTTTAATCATAGTGGGGGGTTTTCTTGAATCGTGTACCACTGTATTTAAAGGCTGTTTTAGTTGCCCTGGTGCTTTGCCAGTCGAAGGTTCGAAACAAATAAACCGAAATATTGCTATCTTATAAAGTTGTTGGTTTGTTTATGTTAAAGATTCAGGCTATCTTATATTTTAGCTACACCGCCAACAAATTTCCCATTGAAAATGTTTAACTGAGACTCAACATTCTGCCATTTTTTAGGGAGAAAGGAATAGGGTTAGGATCAGCCCTGGTGTTGTTTTCATAAAACTGGGAGAAGCAGACTTTGAGATTGAGGGTCGTAAGCATGAGATGTGAGTATGTGCGTGTGTGTGTGGGGGGTGGGGGGGTGGGTGACATAATGTACACGATTGCCAAGATCTAAATCGAGAGAGAAGAAAGACAGAAAGAGAGGCGTGGAATGTCGTCTACCCCATAATATAATTCAATCCACCTACCCGAACATCGATACATCATCCGGGATCATGTTCGTTCCATCCTAGCCACACCCAAAGTCGTTTCAAATTACTGTAGCAATGTAACCAACTGGTGAATCACTGTGTATGTGTCCCAGCACCACGAAAGGGACATTAAGTCGCTGGGCTAGTTTCTCACAACAGGCTTGCAAAATTCAAAAAATCTCACTTTTTGTTCATTTTGTGTTATGGGTATTGTTGGTGTTCTCCAACATCTTATCTTTCATATCCGTTGCCTTTCGACGCTAGCCATTCCTCAGCCAAAAGTTACCATTAACCCTTTCACCGCCAAAGTCGCATTTTAGCACCACAGTGATTTAACATATATGTCACTAAAAAGCATCAAATTGGGGTCTATTATCCAAAGACCCTATTGTCTTAGTTTTGGGAAGTAAGGATAGACCTAATTGTATATATGTCACAGAAGAATATCCAATACTGCAGATGGATTTTGTTCTCTACCCAGGTAATTTCAATGGACATTTTTGGCTGAAATATGGCTGGCGGTGAAAGGGTTAAACTTACAAAGGTAGAGAAAATATTGTGTCTGCAATATTGGGGATTCCACAGTGACATGCATAAAATAAGGCCTATCCTTACCTCCCAAAATTAAGAACATAAGGTCACTGGATACCAGACCCTCATTTGATGCCTTTCAGTGACATGGGTGTTAAATCATTGTGGTGCCAAGAGGCGACAGTGGCGATGAAAGTGTCAATTAAAGGATTATCTTTAATAGGTGTTAGGTATTAGGTACTTTATAGTCACAGAGGCATCTCTGTGAAATTCGGGTTGCTCCCACCTGGAGAGCGCGTCGCTGCCAGAGGCGCGCCACCCATTTAAAAAAAAACCATTTGCATGCGATTTTTGTCACTGATGAGGGGGGGGGGGGGGGGGGGGGGGGTTAAAATTTTTGACCAAATGACAACTTTTTCGTTGCCACTGGGTTTAACGTATGCTAAGTGCATGGGCACACGGGACCTCGGTTTATCGTCTCATCCGAAAGACTCCACGTTCAGACCGTTAAGGCCTAGTGCAAAATTAGAGGAACAAATCCCCTGTACCCAGGTTCGAACTCGGGTTTACTTGACACGAAGCGAACGCGCTACCACTGTGCCACTCTACGCCACTCTAATAATTATGGTCTCTAAATGGTCTTTTAACCCTTTCACCGCCAATGTCGCATTTTTGCACCACAATGGTTTAACACCCATGTCACTAAAAGGCATCAAATCAGGGTCTGTTATCCAAAGACCCTGTTCTCTTCATTTTGGGAGGTGGGGATATGCCTTACTTTAAATATCCCACAGTGGAATCCCCAATATTACAGACATATATTTTTTTCTCTATCCAGGTAAGCTTAATGGAATTTTTTTGCTAAAAAATGGCTGGCGGCGAAAGGGTTAAGTGTTTCAAAACGAGTAGGTCAATGCATTTTCTTCAGCTAAGCTAGACTTTAGACTGTGTTTTCTCAAAATGTCCGACGCTCACCCTACTAACTTTAAATGCTCATAACTCTGGAACGGAAAAAAATATACAAGAATGGTTCTTGTATCATTAGAAAGACAATTGTCTGAAGTTTTATAATGTATAATTATCTCAGAATGGTCAGTTTGACACTTAATGTCCCTTTCGTGGAGCTGGGCCACAAATAGCCAGAAGGTAGGGGAAGACGGGGTTAAAAGCGCATGGGCGGGTAGAAGCCCACCCCAATTATCTCATGAAAAATAAAGAAAATTTCAGTCAAATTTGCCCATGAGACGAATGCTAGACATTAACGCTCGTCTCATGGGCAAAATGAGACTGAAATTTGCTTCATTTCATGAGATAATTGGGGTGGGCTTCTTACCCGCCCATGCGCTTTTTACCCCGTCTTCCCCTACTATAAATCCAAATGGCTTTTATCATTGGTTGACATTAGCCTGTAGTAGGGGGCCAACAGTAACATGAGAGCTGTACAATCGATGATTATCTACAGTGATGGAAAAATCATGGCTGCATCATGACTCTCGAACACAACCATTACCTTCAGGGTTTTATGTACAAATGTAATATATATATATATACTGATCGTGCTTGTTCAATGTATTGAATATAATTATGTTGCTCTTTGATAGTTGTTATGCTTTTAACTACGTGGCCCGGATAAGGTTTTATACTAAGATTGTAACAGTTTTAAACATACACAATAAATACATACTATTTTAACCGACCTAATGCCCCCACCCTCCCCCTTTTATGTCATCTCTATTATAAAATCTAATTTTTTGTATCGCTAGTCCCTAGATACGCGAAAGCGTGGTAGGGACTATTAACTCCCAGAAGAAGAAGACTCTCGAACGAGGGGGGGGGGGGGGGGGGGGGGGCGCCTTGGTACCGGTTCTGGTGCTGCAGCC
>CM065707.1:8159023-8176745 GCA_017654935.2 Phymorhynchus buccinoides
CATCCACCCACTGCCCGGACTCCCCATACAATTATATGCTGTAGAACTTAACCTAACTAGAGAGTTCCATACTTACGAATTCACTGAAGAACAATTTAACTAGAGATTTCCATACTTACGAATCCACTGAACAATTTAACCATAGAGTTCCATACTTATGAATTCACTGAAGAAGAATTTAGCTATAGATTGCCATGCTTACGAGTTCACTGAAGAATTTAACAATACAGTTCCATACTTACGAATTCACTAAAGAAGATGTTAACAATATATTTCCATACTTACGAATTCACTGAAGAAGAATTTAACAATAGATTTCCATACTTATCAAATTCACTGAAGAAGAATTTAACAATAGATTTCCATATTTACGAATTCCCTAAAAACAATAATTATGGAGTTCCATACTTATGAATTCACAGACGAATTTAGCCACAGATTTCCATTCTTATGAATTCACTGAAGAAATTAGCCATAGATTTCCATACTTATGAATTCACTGAAGAAATTAGCCATAGATTTCCATACTTATGAATTCACTGAGGAACTTAGCCATATATTTCCATACTTATGAATTCACTGCAGAATTTAGCCATAGATTTCAATCCTTACGAATTCACTGAAGAATGTAACTGTAGAGATCCATTCTTACGAATTCACCTAAGAACTTAACTATAGAGTTCCATACTTATGAATTCACTGAAGAAGAATTTAACTATAGAGTTCCATACTTACGAATTCACTGAAGAATTTAACTATATATTTCCATACTTACGAATTCACTGAAGAATTTAACTATATATTTCCATACTTACGAATTTACTGAAGAATTTAACTATAGAGTTCCATACTTATGAATTCACTGAAGAATAATTGAACTATAGAGTTCCATACTTACGAATTCACTGAAGAAGAATTTAACTATAGAGTTCCATACTTACGAATTCACTGAAGAACTTAACTATATATTTCCATACTTACGAATTTACTGAATAATTTAACGATAGAGTTCCATGCTTATGAATTATCTGAAGAATTGAACTATAGATTTCAATACTTATGAAATTCACTGAAGAATTTAACTGTAGAGTTCCATTCTTACGAATTCACCTACGAACTTAACTGAGTTCCATAGTTATGAATTCACTGAAGAACTTAACAATAGAGTTCCATAGTTATGAATTCACTGAAGCATTTAACCGTTTAAAGAGACTATCCACCCTTTGTTCAATTTCGTTATCTCCTCTCTTGGCCTCACTATTTCATTCTTTGTTTAACCACAATTCTTTTCGAGGCTTACCAGTTTGTTCTGTGTCGTGTGTTGTTTATGTGTAGCATATTCAAGGCTAGAAGGCTATGCCACTCTTGGACATGTGTTGATTTGTTTGTATGTCGTCCTCTCCACCATTGTTGATGATGTACTGTGTGGGTGGAGGGTCATAAAGGCGAACTTGGCACCTTTTAAAAAAACACTTATCTGTATCGTTACAAATTCGGGAATTTCCTGGAGTTGCACTGCCTCTGGGCATTGCCACCAGGATCGTTCCCACCATCTGTATATCTACTAATGTCCCATAATTATTATGTGTCTGTTTCAGACCGGAGGACGTTAAACGGATTTTCATTCATTCATTTTGAGAATGATGCTTTGTTTGTCTCACTTTGGTTCTGACCCACGCATTGCTAGACGATTGGTATCGTAATCAGCATTTCGTGGAGGGGAGTTAATTAGAAAGAGAGTATCCCCCCTTTGTTCAATTTAACCGTAGAGTTCCATCATCATATAGTAAAAAGCCAAGTGTCCGTGTGTGTGTGTGTGTCTGAAACACAAAACGGGCCTTATAACTCCGCCGTTTGTCGACCGAATCGCTTCAAATTTGCTGTGAGCCCTAACGGGGCGATGGCAACGGCAACTGAGGCGGCTGTGTCATTTGCGCGGTTCGGCAAATGCGCGAAACGCGCATCCGCCGGCCTCTCTGCGCCCGTATCTCCGGTGTTTCTGGACCGATTGCCTTCCAATTTGGCAGGAAGATGACCGGGGACGGTGACTATTCGTGTACCAAACCGGAAGCGAATCGGTTCAGACATGCGCGCGCTATACGACTCCGCCGTTTCTTGACCGAATCGCTTCAAATTTGCTGTACTCAGCGTTACCAGTACTTGGCGGTACCGTTACTAGGCGTTACCGTTACTAGGCGTTACTGGTGCTCGACGTTGCGCTAGTACTTATGAATTCACTGTCATCAGTCTGTTCCACAGATCTGGGCCACGTGCCAGATCACGAGCGGCCCGGAGACGAGGACGGCTTCTTCCGAGATCCGGAGGACGAAGGCCCCTGGGATCCGGACATGGACATGGATCCCGAAGACATGTATCCCGAGGATATGGATCCCGAGGATATGTACCAGGGTATGGATCCCGAGATGAGGAGCATGGGACGACGAAACGCCAACCGATGGTACAGCATGTTTTCCTCCTTCTGCCGAAGAATGGGTCGCTTCCCTATGGGATTCGAAGAAGACGAAGAAGAAGGTATGGAAGAAGAACGCAAGCAAGAAAAGTCCGAAGAAGAAGAAGGAGGGAATGATGAGGATGAGAGGGGGTTCGGGAGCAGGAAGGATGTGGCTATGCAGCTGAGGGAAGAGTGCAGCTTCCGGAGGCAAGATCCTCGCGGCCTTTGGCCCACCTTTGAGCTGATGAGGCTCGTCTTCAGCAACCCGGAGCTGTCGGATCGGTTTGAGATGATGGCCGAGAGATACCGCTACAGGGATTATTAGTTGATTTTTTAAGCTAGTGGAAGAGGAAGAGTTGATGGTAGAGGGTGGCTCAATATTTGTTTTTTTAACAAATAATGCAGCACCACAAAAATTGTTCGTGAACATTTGAATAATCAGGCTATCGTTTTCTGGGAAGAAGTAGGCCTATATAGGCGGGTGTTGCAAAAGAAAAATAAATGGTTCTGTTGTATTTTTACTGTCACAGTATTACAGTTTGAGTTGTGGTGCAGCTTTGTGATTCCTTGCTAAGTGGTTTTATTGTCATGTTTTACAAGTACTGTTTTTTTTTCCTTTTTTATGTTGTTTTTGTTGTAATTTAGTCTTGTGTAAATGGAGTGACGCCACGCGTTTCTGTGCGCGTACAGATATTTGACACACACACACACACACACACCACACACACACACCACACACACACACACACACACACACACACACTCGCACACGCACGCACGCACGTACGTACGCGCACGCACACGCACACGCACACGCACACGCACACACACACACACACACTGCTGGCACCATCGACACAATGTTAAAGGCACATTCGAAGCAACCTCTAATATTTATGAATCTTACTGTGTTCGATGTTGAACGTTTTTGTGTGTGTGTGTGTGTTTTAACGTAACATATCTATAGTATTTTTGTGTCTAACCAGGAAGAAAGACTGAGGTGGTGAAGCTTACGGTTGGCATGCCAAAATAACCTAACTTGGTACCAATAATTGTTGTACTATATATTGTTCCTCTAGTTTTTTGGGGGTTTTCCCCCTCCCCTTTGAATCATGTTTTGTAAGAAATGCCGTTTTATAGGCAGCCCTACATGCCAGAAACACGCTCATTCACACGCTTGCGCAAACGGGTGTTCGCGCACACACGCACATACACACACACACACACGCACACGCACGCGCGCGCGCGCGCGCGCGCGCACACGCACACGCGCACACGCACACGCACACGCACACGCGCACGCGCACGCACACGCACACACACACACACATACACACACACACACACACACACACACACACGCATACGTACATAATTACACACACACACACACACACACACACACACACACACACATACAATGTACACACACACACACATACACACATACACACACACATACACACACATACACACATACACATGTATGCACACACACACACACACACACACACACACACACACACACACACACACACACACACACACACACACACACACACACACACACACACACACACACTCACACACAGAGACACACGCGCACGCACACAAACACATACACACACACACACACACACACACACACACACACACACACACACACACACACACACACACACACTCTCTCACACACACACACACACACACACACACACACACACACACACACACACACACACACACACACACACACACACACACACACACACACACACACACACACCACACACACACACACGTTCCCACACGTTCCCACACAAACACACAGAGGAAAAAGAACAAGAAAAGACACAGTTGAGATTAAGGGGCAAGAACTTCAACTCTTGTACAGCTCCCATAATTATATTCACGTGAAATGACATTGTTGTGTCCCCTGAGTTTGAAACTAAAATTGGCTGTCGATCACAATGTTGTTATTCTCCGAGTTTTTTGTTGTTTAGGTTTTTTTTCAATCTTGTTTAAAAACTTGTTTCTTCTTCTTTTTTTCTTATTGCTGTTGTTGTCGATGTTTGCTTTCTGCCTTTTCTTCAAACAAAATTATCGTCTCTCTTTTGTGTCACAAGCTTTCTCCCCAGATCCCTAGGTATAAGCTTTCAACTGTTGGTCGTCGCTCTTTTGCTGTCTCAGGACCGACATCTTGGAACACACTTCCTCTCTCCCTCCGTCAGCGAGCGACCCTCTCAGCCTTCAAATCTAACCTCAACACCCACCTGTTCCCCCGTCATTGAGGCTCCACTCTCTTTCTCTTCTCTCTCTTGCATTTAGCGGGTCTGTTTCTGTTTATGTCAGACGTGTGTGTTCGCTTTGTATTGTATTTTTGTTTGAATGCGTTATGAATGCTAACGCGTGTGCGCGCTTTGATTTGATTTATATCAAGATTCAGCGCCGTATAAATAATGTATGTTGTTGTTGTTGTTGTTGTTATTATAACAGTTTCTGGGCAAAGTGCATCTCGTCCACATTTTTAGTCTGCGAGTTTTTCAACTTTTGTTTCTACTTTTTTCCCTTCTTATTGTTGTTCTTCTTGTTGTTGTTGTTGTTGTTGTTGTTGTTGTTGTTGTTGTTGTTGTTGTTGTTGTTGTTGTCGTCCCTAATTGTTTCCGACTTTTCTATCGTGTAATGTACTAAACTGAAGCACAGAAGAAAAGGCCTTTATCAGCAAACCAGAACACAGTTTTGTGGAAAATAGAACACCATTGTTTTGCTATGTGTATGTTGTTAAAGATTCGTGTTGGTGATGTGTGACCCATCCACCACGAAAGGGACATTAAGTCGCTGGGCTAGTTTCTCACAACAGGCTTGCAAAATCCAAAATCTCATTTTTATCCATTTTGAGTTATGGGCATTTTCGTGCTCTCTAACATTCTATCTTTCATACCCATAAAGGGTCATCTTTAATATGATCTCTAAGTATTAAAAACAAGTGCTTTAAAGTTAGTAGGTTGGTGCATTGTCATAGGATAGGACAGAATTTAGACTGTATTTTCTCAAAATGGCCGGCAGTCGCCTTACCAACATTAAATGCTCATAACTATGCAACAAAAAAGGATACAAGAATGGTTTTTATATCATTAGAAAGAGAATTGTCTGAAGTTTCCAACTGTGCCATTTTTTCAGAATGGTCATTTTGACACTTAATGTCCCTTTCGTGGTGCTGGGTCACATAGTTGTATCAAAGACTGTACAGGGGAAGATAAGCATCCGGTCTCTTTTCCCTATATGAGTAGTGAGGACAGAAACACTGGTTATGTCCCTTTTAAACAGGACACATTTTACACATCGATAGGCCAGTTGAATTCTCCGTTCAAATTCCAGTCTGAGTTTTTGGATAGCCTCCACTGTACACGTCCGCACTAACGATAACTCTGTCAGCCCGGTTCGCCGAGCTCTTAAGTAGTCCATCTTACCCTTTTAGAATATCTTTGGTTATATCTTACGAACGAACACCCACACCTTTCGAGTGACTTTACTGTACATTATATTTATATTCTAAGAAAATTCGTCAAATAATATTGATTATTCTTAAACAATGGGGGACTTTCCTGGTATTGCAGTAACCCCAGGATCGTCCCACTATCTTTGTATTTATTAAAGACCCCCCACGTCCCGTGTCACATTCCCTCTGATGCTAGGAAGATTTCTTAAGATTTCTGAAGATTTCTTACCAGCTATAAGAGGGAAAACACGTGAAAACCGTGATTTTGACACGTGACGTGGTGGGTCTTTGATGTTTTATAATTATGTATCTGATCCAGGTCGGAGGACGTTAAGCGGACCTTCATTCACTCAAGTGCCTTAAAGACCCACCACGTCACGTGTCAAATTTACGGTTTTCACGTGTTTTCCCTCTTATAGCAGGTAAGAAATCTTAAGAAATCTTCCTAGCATAAGAGGGAATGTGACACGTGACGTGGGAGGTCTTTAATCTTAAAATTAATTTCATTTGGTTAAAAAAAATGAAATGTTGCTAAAAAAAAATAGTATCATTTAACTCACAATGGAAAGCAAAATCGATGTTTGTTTATTTTTGTTGAAAGTTGTTTATTTATTTTCTATTTTGTCCGTGTATCTTGAAAACGTAATGAGCTTTTAAAACAACAAAATTATGTCCGTTTGAATTTTTTAAATATTTTTTATTGTGCTTCTTTCTTTCTATGTGATTTTAGTTGAAAGTTGTGTTGTGGAAAATAAAAGTGATTTAAACAACACTGTTTGTTAGCGTTATTGTTGTTGCTCAGAATGAATGGGGGTTTTTCTTTTATACACATATCTGTATTGCTAAAAAATCGGGACTTTACTGGTGTTGCACTTCCTCCGGGCATTGCCTCCAGGATCGTTCCCACCATCATTATATCTACTAATGTCCCATAATATATGTCTGTTCCAGACCGGAGCACGTTAAGCAGAATGCCATCCACAGCTGTTTCGGGAGGAACATTTAGTTTATCTATATTTTCATAAGTTTTTTCAAGCAAACTTTAGTTAACTATAAGTAACTTTTCATAAATAACAGTCGAGAATATGTTGTAGTATGTGCCTAGGTTACTTATAGTCTAGTGGATATTGCTAGATTTCACTCATAGGCAATCTTATTTATGTTTCAGATACTAAGTATATTATTTATACTAAATATGTTGATTGATACTGCTCAACAACAAAAGTTTTTACCATAAATCTGAGGGAAGAAATATATTTGAAATACTATGTAGAGCATACAGCCAAAATATCTTTACCGACAATAGCTTGGTGCAGTTTTTATCTAAGATTTCTAGATTCAGGCTTTTAACTAAATAGCTTGATTTTGTGTGGGACGGAACAGCTGTGCATCATCATTTTACACAAACTGTATAATAATATGTCTGCAATGTTGCTTTTTGGGGGACTTTACTGGTGTTGCACTGCCTCCGGGCATTGTCTCCAGGAAGAAAATGAAAGCTTTACGTCCTCCCGCTCTTAAAAAGACCATATGGGACATTACATATTTATAAAGTTGTGGGAGGTGTCTCCAGGATCGTTTCCATCATCTTTATATCTACTGATGTGTGTCTGTTCCAGACCGGAGGACGTTAAGCCGAATGTCATCATCATTTACACAAACAAACACTTTTCTGTTGATACTCGGTATGCACATCTGCATTGTCAAAAAACTCGGGACTTTCCTGGTGTTGCATTGCATCCTGGCATTGCCTCCAGGATCGTTCCCACCATCATTATATCTACGAATGTCCCATAATATGCATGTGTCTGTTCCAGACCGGACGACATTACGCAGAATTTCATCATTTTACACAAACACTTGTCTGTTGACACTCGGTATACACATCTGTATTGCTAAAAATTCCGGACTTTCCTGGTGTTACACTGCCTCCGGGCATTGCCTCCAGGAACGTTCACACCATCTTTATATTTGCTAATGTCCCATATATATATATGTTCAAGACCAGAGGACGTTAAACAGAATTTCATCATCATTTACACAAACACTTATCTGTTGATGCTCGGTATACACATCTGTATTGTTAAAAATTCCGGACTTTCCTGGTGTTGCACTGCCTCCAGCTCCGGGCATTGCCTCCAGGATCGTACCCACCATCATTATATCTACTAATGTCCCATATATGTGTCTTTTTCCAGACCGGAGGACGTTAAGCAGAGTTTCATCATCATTTTACACAAACGCAGAGACGTATTCAGCTCAAATACGAACATGCATGCGTGCATATGTTGTTGTTTTCGCGCGCACGGGCGCATGCACGGTGCAGCATGCACACACATCAACATGCATACGCCCGTGATAAGCACCCAGTCACGTATTTACATGCCTATTCGTGCGTCCACGCGCACACACACGCACACACACACTCACACACACACACACACAGAAAACGTAATATATGCTCACATAGGCTACTCGTACATGTATGTACGAACACGCGCGCACGCACGCACATGCACACACACAGAGACACACACACATACACAATAAGGAAGGAGTGCTCTTCACGCGCGCGCACGCACACGCACACACACACACACACACACACACACACACACACACACACACACACGTATGCACACACACACACGCACGCACGTACACACACACAAACACGCACGCACGCACGCTCGCACGCACGCGCACACACACATACACACACATACACACACACACACACACATACACACACACACGCACGAAAGAGGCGGGAGTTCGGGCGTGACAACCACGAAAGACAACTGCTGTTGCCTCCAACATTATCGTCAAATTACAGTGTTGTCTCCCCTGAACTAGAACTACCAAGATTCAGATTCAGTTTCTTCTTGTCTGCGATTTGCGATCTAGGTCAGTATTTCCTTCACTCATTAATATAGATTTTATCATTGGTTGACATCAGCCTGTAGTAGGGGCGAACAGTAAGGTGAGAGCTATATAATACATATAATAATTACAGAGCACATTATGTATATATATAAATAGGTGAAGACGGGGCAAAAAGCCCATAGGCGGGTAAGAAGCCCATGCCAATTATCTCATGAAATGAAGCAAATTTCAGTCAACTTTTGCCCATGAGACGAGTGTTAATGTTTAGCGTACGTCTCATGGGCAAAATTTCCCCCCGAAAACGGAGTGTGGCTGCCCACGTGGCGGGGTAATCAAAAACGGTCACACACGTAATGTTCTCATCCCTAGCTGGTGCCCTTTTAGCACAGCGTTCGAGTGCTGTTGGGATGATCCCTGGAGTCTTTTAGCCAGGGTAAGCCAACAAACAACATGGGCAAAATTTGACTGATTTTGTTTTTCATTTTATGAGATAATTGGCATGGGCTTCTTACCCGCCCATGGGCTTTTTACCCCGTCTTCCTCTACACAACGCTGTCGTTCTCACATCTCTGCTCTAGGGCTGCGAAACGTGGACTCTGTACCTCAGTCAAATCAAGAAGTTTGAGCAATAGGAATTGTTCGGAAATAATTAAGGGGAGTATAATGTCATGGTGTGTAGTCCGAGTTATCTTGCCTAACTCAATCGGTCAAACAGGGGGGGGGAGTTACTCTGCCATCAGGTAAATCCCCCAGCCCTCGCTTCTTGCGTTTGAGGAGACACACACTAGCATGTAGAAGGCAGTGCGTCATTCTAAAATTGATGTCATTTATATTTTTACACGTCACAGTTTGCAAGTTCTATTAATTTGTAGCAACTAGTCACCACCTTGTTTTTCTACAAAATGTTTGCAAGTCGCTGACTCGCATCCTGCGGCTTCAAGCTTGGACGCCATTGCTGCATTGTCGCTATGGTATTTGACCGAGTAATGGAGGTAAGCAACTCTAATTTTCACGAAGTGCTCTCCCCTAGTTGTTGTTTTTCTTCAGAAAATCGTCTATTCCACCAGCGCTCTCTGCTGTCAATCATGCGGATGCAGTGGCAGGACCGCGTTACCAACCATGAGGTCCTTGACAGAGTCAGCACGACGAAGCATCGAAGCGAAAGAATCCCCCAAGCTCAGCTTTGTGGGGCTGACCACGTCATCCTGCATGGATGAGTCAAGGTTCCCTCGTCAGCTTCTCTACGGTGAGCTGACACAAGGCAGCCGCAAGTAGGGTTTGCTCCAAGAAGCCCTTTCAAATTTCAGTCGGGTTTGCCCATGAGACGAACGCTAAACATTAAACACTCGTCTCATGGGCAAAATGTGACTGAAATTTGCTTCATTTCGTGAGATATTTGGCATGGGCTTCTTACCCGCCCATGGGCGTGTTGCCCCGTCTTCCCTTACAATGATAATCTTCAGGCCAACCTCCGGTGGGCAGGGCTCCAGCCTCGTCAGCTTGAAGCTGCTGCAGGTCAACAGAACCAGCTGGCGTACCCTGACCTAGGAGAGCAGTGAAGAGTTTTGAAGATTGTAAAAAGCGTGGCGGTACCAAAGCCGATGAGGTTTAACCGAGGCGTGATTACCGCTACACCTATCTATATTGTTCAAAAACTCGGGACTTTACTGGTGCTGCACTGCCTCCGGGCATTGCAGCCAGTATTGTTCCCACCATCTTTGTATTTACGAATGTCCCATATGTGTCTGTTCCAGACCGAGAGGACGTAAAACACCATGTTTCATTCATTCATTCAGTTTTGAAGATGATCGTCCGGGCAGCGCCTGGCAACAACACGAGAGAGAGAAAGAGCGGTGTCACAGAGCTGCGTCTGTCCCTGTCGCAAGCTGGTGTTCCATGTTCCTACATGCAAATCGCATGTGCAGCTTCTGAGTTTGGTCTCCTTCCGTAGCCACATGCGCGCGCATCCACCGATGAAGGCACAGCGAGGATATCATACTCGGATACGAGGGACGGCCGTGATGAAACGAGAAAATGCGTGGTCGTGCTTATATTATGCTGCATCCGCGTTTGCACTTTAGGTCGATTAGTAATGTCTTCGCTCGTTGTTTGATTGGATTTTTTTTTATTGAGTATTTCATCATACTCTATCATACTCTGGGTGTATCAGGGCTGGGTGTAGAAAAGTATGGATACTTATCTCATTACCCTGTATACATAAAATTTCGTTCGTTTTGTTCGTTCGTTCTGTTTGCTGTCACAGAGAGACACAGAGGTAGACAGACAGCAGAGAGACAGACAGAGAGAAAGTATGTGTGTATAATATTTCTGTGTGTGTTTGTGTGTGAGAGAGAGGGAGAGAGAGGGGGGGGAGGAGAGACACAAAAGAGGGGGGAGAGAGGGGGAGAGAGAGAGAATGAGAGAGAGATTTCTTTTTTTTTTCGAGAGAGAGAGAGAGAGAGAGAGAGAGAGAGAGAGAGAGAGAGAGAGATAGAGAGAGACCGAATGTGGGGAAGTGAGAGCGCGCGAATGTAGCACACAGAGAGAGAGAGAGAGAGAGAGGAGAGAGAGAGAGAGAGAGAGAGAGAGAGAGAGAGAGAGAGAGAGAGAGAGTGAGGGGGAGAGAGAGAGAGAGAGAGAGAGAGAGAGAGAGAGAGAGAGAGAGAGAGAGAGAGAGAGAGAGAGAGAGAGAGAGCGAGAGAGAGAGCACAAGAACAGACCGACAGACACACTCGTTACAACAAACAAACAGACAAGAAAAGAACGCACAGAAATGGGATATGTATAATATTTATTGGTCCCAAACTTAGGAATGCCCAAGAAACGCAACATTTAATATTTAACGTTCAACACCTTTTTTTTGTTAAACGGGGAGGCGGGGACAAACACATAAGCTGAAATAAAACATAAATATAAACTATTCCACAAGGTACCCCCCCCCCCCACCCCCCCACCCCCACCCCCTCAGATTTGTAAAAGGAATGTACATAAATGAGCATATAATAGTGTTACTACGGCAACACAAAATCTATTACATAAAGTCTATCAATATATTGCACAAGACATATATAAAAAAAAATCAAAAACAGAATTCTATATCTCAAGCAATAACCCAAAGAAAAAAAGTCAAAGAAAGGAGACAAATAAAAACATAACGAAGGGGTTTTATTGGCCACTGCAATGACCACCTTTTGCAAGAGTGAATGCCCTGGTGGGTGGGTGGGTGGGGGGGGGGAGGTGAGATGCTTGAGTACTGACCAAACAAGGGTATAACAGCTCTCGCCAATAACCCTCTTTGAGGCCACTGAATGGCTGCCTTTTTTGGCAAGAGTGAATGCCCTTTTTTTGGATACTGACCAACAAGGGATGAAAACTCTTGCCGTCAAGGGCGTTAATAACCCTAGTTGCAGTGGCCAATACGTTGACTAGCCCACATAAAAAGACGTTGTCAAAGCGTAAAGGGAGGAGGGGGGGGGGGGGGGGGGGGCCATGCCATTAATTAATACATTATATATTATGAGATCATGTTGCATCAACAAAAAGTTGTATCAGATTCGATTTTTGCACTTTGCCCAGAAACTGTTATAATACACAAAACCAGGAAAGGAAATCGCACATTTTCGGGGAGAGAGAGAAGCGTTATTACTTATAAGCAAACAATTCATTAAATAAATAAATAAATAAATGAATGAATGAATGAATGAATAGATACATAAATAGATAAATAGAGATGAATAAATAGATAAATAAATGAATAAATAGATAAATAAATGAATAAATAGATAAATAAATGAATAAATAGATATAGTAATACATAGATGAATAAATAGATAAATAAATTATTAAATAATCAGACGAGTAAACGGATAAATAAATGCATAAATAAATAAATGCATAAATAAATAAATAAATAAATAAATATATATATATACATACATAAATAAATACATAAATAAATAAATAAATAAAATAAATAAATACATTCATAAATAAATAAATACATACAAATTAAATAAATGCATAAATACATAAATAAAATATATACAACAATAAATAAATATATAAATACATAAATAGAAAAAGAAAGACAGATAGAGTGATAAAGAAAGATCAAAACTATTCGGTAAAATGATTATGATGTTAAAAAAAAAGAGAAAACAAGTGTACCCCAAAACGTTTTTTGTTTGTTTGTTTTTTCAAAATACAAAAAACAACAACCAATAACAGCTAACTATAACGATATTATTACACACGATAAAAACGCGCACACACACACAAAATATATGTCGGTTATCCATGACTAGACCGAAAGTATACACATTCACAAATATTAATGCATGTAAATAAATTCATCACAAATTTCAGAACGGGACAGAAAACAGAACAGAAAATTGTTATAATAATTATTATTATTGTAATGAAAGACCAAAAAGTCATGAGTTTGGGAACAAAATTGCTTATTAATCGTTCGTGTCAATGAGTATTCTTGTCTGAGTATCATCGTAGGGTCTATCATTTTTATTTTTATTTTCTTGGTCAATTGTAATCCACCAAGTTGACGATGTCGATCTGAAGGTCACGCTGTGAGATCATGGTGTAATATCACTTCTGTAAAACCGCGTATCCGAGAATGGCAAAGACAAAGGATGAGAGCATTTCCTTAAAATTATAATTACAAATAAAATAATATTTCATTACTGGTAAAGGTAAAGATATTGATGAAGAGGAAGAATAAGAAGACGAAGGAGGAGGAGGCGGAGGAGGAGGAGGAGGAGAGAGGAAGAAGAAGAAGAAGAAGACAGAATAAAAAGAAGGAGGAGGAGGAGGAGAAGGAGAGAGGAAGAAGAAGAAGAAGAAGAAAGAAGAAGAAGAAAGAAGAAAAGGAGGAGGAGGAGAAGGAGAGAGGAAGAAGAAGAAGAAGAAGACGAAGAAGAAAAAAGAAGAGGAGGAGGAGAAGGAGGAGGAGGAGGAGGAGGAAGACGGGAGCAGAAGAAGAAGAAGAAGAAGAAGAAGAAGAAGGAGGAGGAGGAGCAGGAGGAGGAAGAAGGACAACAAGACAGAGCGAGAAGGAGATAGGAAGAAGAAGAAAAAAGAAGAAGAAGAGGAAGAAAAGAAAAAAAGAAGAAGAAAGAAGAAGAAGAAGAAGAGAAGAAGAAGAAGAAGAAGAAGAAGAAGAAGAAAGAAAGAAAGAAGAAGAAGAAGAAGGAGGAAGGAGGAAGGAGGAGAGAGGGAGAGAAGAAGAAGAAGCCATAAGAAGAAGAAGAAGAAGAAGGAGGAGAAGAAGAAGGGGGAGGAGCAGGAGGAGGAGACAGGAGGAGGAGGAGGAGGAGGAGAAGGAGAAGGAGAAGAAGAAGAGAGAAGAAGAAGAATAAGAAGAAGAAGAAGAAAAAGAAGAAGCCCCAAGAAGTAGAAGAAGAAAAGACAGAGGAAGAAGAAGAAGAAAGAAGAAGAAGAAGAAGAAGAAGAAGAAGAAGAAGAGGATAAGGAGGAGGAGAGGAAGAAGAAGAAGAAAAGAAGAGAAGAAGAAGGAGGAGGAAGAAGAAGAAGGGGGAGGATCCGGAGAGGAGCAGGAGGAGGATGAGGAGGAGGAGCAGGAGGAGGAGGTGGAGAGAGAAGAAGAAAACAGAATAATAAGAGAAGAAGAAAGAAGAAGGACAAAAAGAAATAAAAGTGAGTGACGGTCAAATACAAATGACACAAAACAAACAAGCATAGCAAGGGGCATACATACTAAACAATGGTGGAAGGAAAATACTTTTTTTTTTAAAGAGATTGTGTGAATGGGACGAAGGAGGGGGGTTACTTTTGTCTTGAAAAAAAATAATACAAGAAAAGATTTAGATTATAACACAACTACTTGGTAGTAAAAATGATCTAAATAATTAAGTATGCATTCAACGCACAAGAAATGAGAAAAACAAATAATAATAAAAACGGCAACATTAATTAATGTCATTTCAAATGCCACGTTGACAATCACGACTGCGGAGAACAACATCATAATAACATTTGATAATTTAAGTAAAATGGCCAGCAATCCGAAATGTCAGATTAAACCGTTGTAAATAAAGCAACTCCTTCGTTGTTTAGTTGTGTGATTTGTGTGTGTGTGTGTGTGTGTGTGGTGTGTGGTGTGTGTGTGTGTGTGTGTGTGGGTGTGTGGTGTGTGTGTGTATGTGTGCGTGCGTGTGGGTTTGCGTGGGTGCGTGCGTGTGCGTTGCGCGTGCGTGTGTGCGCGTGCGTGTGCGTATGCGTGTGGCGCGTAGCGTGTAGCGTGCGTGTGTGTGTGCGTGTGAGTGTGTGTGTGTGTGCTCTATGTTTAAATGAAAAATACGCCATTTACTCTCAATTGTGTACATCAGGAAGAAAATCATACAAAGCCTTTATTAGAGTCGAACATGGAAAAGAAGTTGATACCGAGGAGAGGAGAGCTGGGGGAGAGACGAGATGAGACAAGAACGAGGAAAGACAGGCAGATTAAGGGAGAGGGGGGGTGTAAGTAAGTGCTTGTGGGTTCGTTTGTTCAAGCTTGTTTTGAGAGGGAATGGGGTGAAGGGACACGAGGAAAGGAGACGAGACGGAGAATGAGGGAGGGAGGTGGGATGAGGGCCGACGTGGATGAGGGGAGTGGTGGGAGGAGACCAGGGAGAAGAGAGACAGGGACGGGGAAGAAAAAGGATCATTGGAGCAGAAAAGCTGAGACCATTGAGCCAGAAGGGGGGGGAGCTAGAGAAGGGGTGGAGGAAGCATTCAGACGGCAGTGGTGGTCGTGGATGTCCAGAGAAACAGAACCAGAAGGACACGGTGAGGGTGAGGAGCTGGACAGGAAAGGTACAGAAGAGAGAATGAGGGAGAGAAAAAAAAAGCAGGCGAGAGAGAGAAGCGGTAGTACTTCGGATAGTAGAAAGGAAAAAAAGAGTGAGACTTTTCCTTCAGAGAAGAGCAAGGAAAAGTGGGTCCGTTTACAAGGTAAGCTTGCAGAGTGTGTTTACGTATAGTTTTTTTTTGTTTAAATTTAAATAAAATTAAGGGGAGGTATGGAGTTGAGTTATTATATGCGGTGGTTTGAAAAGTGACAGGTTGAGTGATTTTTAGTATTGATTAAGTTTATGGAGCAGGATGTTTTTGTGTTTTTTTGGATTGATTTGGTTGAGTAGGACTTGGACTGTAAAGGGCATGAGTAGGATGAAGAATCTTAGGTTGATGATGGGAGAGATTCTTGAGGATGAGGAGGGAGATAGTGCAACACTAGTGACGTGTATGAGCAGGAAAGTTGAACCAGGGTAATTTGGTTGAATGTTGAGAGAAATGAGCTTTTCCTCCTCCAGACAGCAACAGATATACAGGGAACATTAGTTGATATAAGTCTGGTGAGTGTTATCCTACAGATAAAGCCCGTAGGCCAACGTATCACCAGGAAAGTTTTTTAGTGTTAAGTTGACTATGTTCGGAATGAATGTTGATCGTAACGAGTTGTAGATTAAATGTGATATGAGAATGCGGAGACCCAGAGATTACGAATAGATGATGGCTTAGAATAGATGCGTGATGTTTTTTGTATTTTCATAGTTGTGATATTTGAAGCTGGATTTGTTTGTTTCTTTTAAAAGTAGTTAAAAAAGATTGATCGGCCACGAGATGGCCGCTACCAGAAAGATAGTTTTATCAGAAAGAAGTCGATAATAAGAGGCGAGAGCGAGCGCGCGAGAAAAGACCAGTACGGCCATGGGACAGGGAGAGGGGAGGAACGGGGAGAGGTCCCAGATGTAATGAAGAAGTGTGGGAGACGTGTTAAGTGAGAAATAGTAATGATCGTGAGAAACGAGATAAGATCAGAAAAATGGCCGAGACGGAAAAAGCAAAGGCTTTCTCCCTTTGATGGAGATCCAAAAAGAGCGGAGGGGAGAGGGAAGTCGGAATCGGTTGGAAAGACGCTGTGTGAGAGAAAGAAAAGACTATGGAAAGAGAGTGAGGAAGGTATGTGTAGAAGTTGAGCAGGATAGAAGTCGCGACGGGAAGAAGGGAGATAAACGGCTGAGTAGAAGAGGATGTAAAGGTAGAGAGAAAAACTCAATTAGACAGGAGAGGTAGGGGAGAACAAGAAGTGATTCCAGGGTGGAATGTAGAGAGAGGAGGATACAAGGAGAAGCATCGAAGAAAGGTGAGGACAGACGAGCGGCAAAATGGATAGGAGAGTATAGGAGGGGGGACTGTCGAGAACGAGGAAGGAGGAGATTAGGGGAAAAAGGAAGAATTGGGAAGAGGAGAAAGAGGCCACTGACGTAAGCGAGAGGGAATGACTGCAGGTAGTAGAGAGATACTTTTGGGGTCAGGGAGAACTTTGGAGAACTCAGCTATTAGTGTAGCTAAAAGCTGATTGGAAAAGGAAAGGACATGTGGGGGAATAAGCACAAGACGTTCCGAGAGAGCCAACGAAGATAGAGGAGACTGAGAGAAAAGCACGAAAGAACCAGGGAGCGAGGTATGGGAAAACGAGCAAAACACGAGATTGAAGATTGTGAAAAGGGGATGAGTTGGAAAGACAGTAGAGCGAACCGCACAGGGACCCATCTGAAACCCCTCTAAAAGGGGCGGAGGAAGGTGCACGAAACCACAGAAAGGGACCATATGAGCGTCGATGGGCGAGTGTGTGGAGAGAAAGAGAGGGACTGAGACGAAATGGGAGGGAAAAGACACAGAGAGCAGATTATGAAGGGAGGAAGAAAAAAAATGACAGAAAGACAGCAGCTGGGATCACTACGAGTTTAATAAAGAAAGTGCTCACTTCAATAAGGTAAGTAAGGAAGTCGGCTCCACGTAAACAGAACAAGTCATGTTAATCTCCAGGCAGAAAAAAAAGAATCAAAAAAATTAAAATTAAAGGG
>CM065707.1:8177245-8201249 GCA_017654935.2 Phymorhynchus buccinoides
GCACTAGGGGCTTATCACGCGATTTTCTACTTGGGCGTAGGAGAGAGAGAGAGAGAGAGAGAGAGCGGATTCGAGAGAGAGAGAGAGAGGAGAGAGAGAGAGAGATGGAGAGGAGAGGGGACACGAGAGAGAGAGAGAGAGAGAGAGAGAGAGAGAGTGGATGGAGGCCACTCACTGTCTCTATCTCTTCTTTTATCCCAACTAATAAAAGAGAGGATTAGCCCCACACGAGCGTCATCGCTCTGCGTGAGAAAAATTCGCACAAGTCTCTCATTGTGCAGCTATGATGTTAATTTAATGAGCATGGTATAAGCTTCGAGATTGTTTGTATGTGTCCACAGCTACCAGAAGAAATGAAAAAAACGACAAGGAAATTAATCGTGGTTCGTCAGTTGTTGCTTTAAAGAGAAACGTTATCAGACATAGGGGAAAACTGCTCGATATCAGGCGTGTGGAAGATTAACAGCAAACAAAGCAGCTCGTGATCATGATGAACGCCATCATCATCATCATTATCATATTCATGGTCGTCATAGTAATGACACGTGACGTTACGTGGCAGCAAGCAGCAGCAGTTAGAAGTTAGGAACTCTCATACTTCCTCATTCCGGCCCCGTAGCGGGGAGAAGTTGCTGCATGCAAGAAGAAGTAGCAACTTTTAGTGTGCTCCAATTTCTATTATCTTCGCCTTAGTCACAGATTCTGTTTTGTATAAAAAGGTTCAGTAATTATTAATGTTCTTATTCGTTGTATCAAAAAACTCTCGTCAGCAGCTTGTCAGTTAATACGAGGCTAAAATGTCCCATTATTATTATTATTATTATTATTATTATTATTATTATTTATTTATTATTATTATTATTTATCCTGGGGTATTTCTTCTTCTTCTTCTTCTTCTTCTTCTTCTTCTTGCTTCTTCTTCGTTGATCGCTCAGACAGGGGTCTCCTGTCATATAAGCGTAAATGCGTCATGCTGCTGTTATGCCGCCTAACTAAGATAATAGTTAGGCCCCAGCATGTCCGACATCGGCTTGAAGAAATCTCCCTTGTCAGGAATTTATATTATTTTTAAGCATAACTTCCAAGAAAGGGTGGGGGAACTATTTGTACAAAAGATTCCCGGTATCCCCACTGGGGGGGGGGGGGGGGGGGGGGGGGGGGGGGGGGGTGAAAAGCCTAGGTATTATTTCAATCGTGTATACCTGTAATTAATGAGTGAACAATATGCTATGTGAAACATTTAACAGGCTCACTTATTTGATTGAATTTAGCGGATAGTGCGTAATTGCCACCGAATACGGATCACTCCAGCTAAGGGACGAGTAGAACGGTTTTCTTGACATTTTGTATCTCTGTCTGTCTGTACCAATCTGTCTGTCTGCCTTGTCTGTCTGTCTGTCTTTCTGTCTATTTAGTTGGTTTCTCCACCTGCCCGTAAAGCTCGGTGACAGACTATGCGACTGCTTCATATGACTGGATCAGGTCGTGACGTAGACCAAATTTTGTTTTCCCGCACAGAAGAGGTCACAAGCCATTTGACTCGATCAGACTCGATCAGTGAAAATTTAGAACCCGCCCTATTCGGCCCTGTCACCTCCCAGTGACTGGGCCCGACTGAGTCAGACTGATCGAGTTAGATGGTATAACCAAATGAGGTGGAAAAACGTCCACGACCCTGATCGAAGAGTCACAATTGCGGCAAGTCACATAGTCTGCCGCCGGCCCTTAAGCATGAAAAATAACGACCTACACCCCCCACCAACCCCATCTCCCAGCCCCCGCACCCCGAAACAAAAAACAAAAACAAAAGAACCGATTCACCACGAATAGGTGGTTAAAAGTGGTCCGCATGAGGTTAACGCGTTCGCCTCGTGCACTAAAAAAAACCTGATAGTAGTTTCGAACCTGCGTGGGTACAGAAGGATTTTTCCCCTCTCACTCTGCACTTCTATAGGCCTAATCTTCATCTTCAGTTAGGTGTTAATGTGTATGTAAATCAGTATAATTATATGTTTGCTTCTTGAAATCTAACTTGCAAAAGATTAGGTACTGTAAACCTTAGCCAAAGCGTGTTGTAATATTTTTTAGTCACTATGCGCACATAAAAACAGAACCGACCTCAAGACTCAACACCAGGAGTGTACAAATGCAAAGCGAGCATGATGTGTGGTGTGCCAAAGACACTTGCAGGAAACAACAACTTTCGCCAGCGTCAGAACAAGCCAAACATTCACCATAAGGGATGCAATGACCTGCAAGAGCTCAAACCTGATCTACTTGATAGATTGTGCGCGGTGCAAAGAAGTACAAGTATGTTTTGGCGAAACACGGGCAGTACACTCTCTAAAAGGATGTAGGTGGAAAGAAACGGGGGTAAAAAAAAAGCCCATGGGCGGGGGGTAAGAAGCCCATGCCAATTAAATCAAATTTGCCCATGAGACGAATGCTAAACATTAACACTAGTCTCATGGGCAAAATGAGACTGAATTTTTCTTAATTTTCATGAGATAATTGGCATGGGCTTCTTACCCGCCCATGGGCTTTTTACCCCGTCTTACCCTACGGGCACAGATGCAACATCAAAAGGCCAGACAGTGGGAGGAGAGACATGGACAAAAACAGAGAGAGGGAAACTCGTCGGGGGTAAACACATTTCCAGGCCCCTGGACACAGTGAGGAAGACCTCAGAGTCACGCCCATAGAACTGATCAACATCAACAGTCTGCGGCACCGCAGAGGCAGAGAAAGGTTCTGGAGGCATCAATTCAAAACAGTGTACCCCAGTGGCCTCAATGTGTGGGACTAAAAGCAATCCACTCCCCCTCCCAGCTTTGGGAGTGACTGTCCCTCCAGTGATGATGCACTCTTTTCAAATCAAAATTTCAACAGGGTTGACATTCTTCTGGTCTTATACTTTCAGTTACACACACACACACACACACACACACGCACACGCACGTACGCACAACGCACACGCACGCACGCACGCGCGCACGCACACACACACACACACACACATGCACATACGCACACACACACGCTCTCTCTCTAAACTATCTATCTACTCACTCACAATTCTGCGCGCGCATGCACGCACACATACACACACACACACACACACCAACACGCAAGCACGTACACATTCACACACACACACACACACACACACACACACACACACACTACACACACACTACACACACACACACACACATCAACACACACACAACACCCACACACACACTCCACACACACTGTCGCCCTCCACACTAACCACTTGTTTTATAGAGTCCAATACAAAACAAACAGACTTAAGGGGGGGGGGTATTGAACACGATCTGATACAAATTCTGGTTTTGTGGGTTAGCCTCTAATCACAGTGATTTTTGTTTTAAAAAATAAATCTTGTGAAGAGCTCGCGCAAAACTCCTTATTTGTTTTTAAAACTTCGTCTGTTTGACTTTGCATGAGTTTGTAATCATAGTGGGGGGTTTTCTTGAAGTCGTGTACCACTGTATTTTGAAGGCTGTTTTAGTTGCCCTGGTGCTTTGCCTAGTCGAAGGCAGGTCAAAACAACATAAACCGAAATAATTGCTATCTCTATAAAGTTGTTGGTTTGTTTATGCTAAAGATTCAGGCTAAATTATCTTGTAATTTTAGCTACACCGCCAACAAATTTCCACATTGAAAATGTTCTAACTGAGGACTCAACATTCTGCCATTTTTTAGGGAGAAAGGAATAGGGTTAGGATCAGCCCTGGTGTTGTTTTTCATTTAAAACTGGGAGAAGCAGACTTTGAGATTGAGGGTCGTAAGCATGAGCATGTGAGTAATGTGCGTGTGTGTGTGTTGGGTGGTGGGGGGCGTGGTGTGACATAATGTACACGATTGCCAAGATCTTAAATCTCGACGGGAGAGAAGAAAGACAGAAAGAGAGGCGTGGAATGTCGTCTACCCCATAATATAATTCAATCCACCTACCCGAACATCGATACATCATCCGGGATCGTGTTCGTTCCATCCTAGCCACACCCAAAGTCGTTTCAAATTACTGTAGCAATGTAACCAACTGGTGAATCACTGTGTATGTGTCCCAGCACCACGAAAGGGACCATTAAAGTCGCTGGGCTAGTTTTCTCACAACAGGCTTGCAAAGTCAAAAAAATGCCAACTTTTTCAATTTTGTGTTATGGGTATTGTTCGTGTTCTCCAAACCATCTTATCTTTCATATTCCGTTGCCTTTCCCGACGCTAGCCATTCCTCAGCCCAAAAGTTACCATTAAACCCCCCCTTTCACCACCAAAGTCGCTTTTATGCACCACAGTGATTTTAACACCTATGTCACTAAAAAAGCATCAAATTGGGGTCTATTATCCAAAGAAGACCCTATTGTCTTAGTTTTGGGAAGTAAGGATAGACCTAATTGTATATATGTCACAGAAGAATATCCCAATATCTGCAGATGGATTTTGTTCTCTACCCAGGTAATTTCAATGGACATTTTTGGCTGAAATATGGCTTTGGGCGCGTGTGAGAAAGGGTTAAACTTACAAAGGTAGAGAACATATTTGTGTCTGCAATATTGGGGATTATCACAGTGGACATGCATAAAAAATAACTACGGCCTATCCTTACCTCCCAAAATTAAGAACATAAAGGTCACTGGATACCAGACCCTCATTTGATGCCTTTCAGTGACATGGTGTGTTAAATCATTGTGGTGCCAAGAGGCGACAGTGGCGATTGAAAAGTGTCAATTAAAAGGATCTCTTTAATAGTGGTTTGGTATTTGGTACTTTATTGTCACAGAGGGGTCTCTGTGAAATTCTGGTTGCTCCCACCTGGAGAGTGCATTGCTGCCAGAGGCGCGCCACCCATTTAAAAAAAACCCAATTGCATGCGATTTTTGTGTGACTGATGGGGGGGTGGGGGGGGGGGGGGGGGTTTTATTTTTTTAAAATTTGACCAAATGACAACCTTTTTCGTTGCCATTGGGTTTAACGTATGCTAAGTGCATGGGCACACAGGGGACCTCGGTTTATCGTCTCATCCAAAAGACTCCACGTTCAGACCGTAAGGCCTAGTGCAAAATGAAAGGAAAAATCCCCTGTACCCAGGTTTTCGAACTCGGGTTTACTTGACACGAAAGCGAACGCGCTACCACTGTGCCACTCTACGCCACTCTAATAATTATGGTCTCTAACTGGTCTTTTAACTTTCACCGCCAATGTCCGCATTTTTGCACCACAATGGTTTACAACACCCATGTCACTAAAAGGCATCAATCAAATCAGGGTCTGGTATCCAAAGACCCTGTTCTCTTCATTTTGGGAGGTAAGGATATGCCTTACTTTAAATATCCCACAGTGGAATCCCCAATATTACAGACAGAATTTTTTCTCTACCCAGGTAAGTTTAATGGAATTTTTTTATAAAAAATGGCTGGCGGCGAAAGGGTTAAGTGTTTCAAAACGAGTAGGTCAATGCATTTTCTTCAGCTAAGCTAGACTTTAGGACTGTGTTTTCTCAAAATGTTCCGACGCTCACCCTACTAACTTTAAATGCTCATAACTCTGGAACGGAAAAAAAAAAAAAAATATACAAGAATGGTTCTTGTCATCATTAGAAAGAGAATTGTCTGAAGTTTTCAAATGTATAATTATCTCAGAATGGTCAGTTTTGACACTTAATGTCCCTTTCGTGGAGCTGGGCCACAAAGTAGCCAGAAGGTAGGGGAAGACGGGTTAAAAAGCGCATGGGCGGGTAAGAAGCCCACCCCAATTATCTCATGAAATAAAGAAAAGAACATTTCATTCAAATTTGCCCATGAGACGAATGCTAGACATTAACGCTCGTCACATGGGCAAAATGAGACTGAAATTTGCTTCATTTCATGAGATAATTGGGGTGACCTTCTTAACCGCCCATGCGCTTTTTACCCCGTCTTCCCCTACTATTTAATCCAAATGGCTTTTATCATTGGTTGACATCAGCCTGTAGTAGGGGCCCAACAGTAACATGAGAGCTGTACAATCGATGATTATCTACAGTGATGGAAAAATCATGGCTGCATCATGACTCTCGAACACAACCATTACCTTAAGGGTTTTATGTACAAATGTAAATATATGTATATACTAATCGTGCTTGTTCAATGTATTGAATATAATTATGTTGCTCTTTGATAGTTGTTATGCTTTTAACTATGTGGCCCGGATAAGGTTTTATACTAAGATTTTAACAGTTTTAAACATACACAATAAATACATACTATTTTTAACCGACCTAATGCCCCCACCCTCCCCCTTTTATGTCATCTCTATTATAAAATCTAATTTTTTACAAAAATTATCGCTAGTCCCTAGATACGCGAAAGCGTGGTAGGGACTATTAACTCCCAGAAGAAGAAGACTCTCGAACGAGGGGGGCGGGGGGGGGGGGGGGCCCTTGGTACCGGCTCTGGTGCTGCAGGCCAAAGGGATTGGTTGGCCTTTTGGGGGACCTTCCCCAACGCCAGTGCTCTCGTCCTCAAATCCCTTTAGGCCGAGAGAGAGTGTGGGGATGTACCCTGGGCAAGGCATCACCCGCTATAAACAAAATTCTAGCCCAGCCCACCAGAATAGTATCCGCCCCCTCTCTCCCTGCTATTTGGCAGTCATGGTGAGAAGCGACGTACTGGCATACACTATCAATTATTACTCTCAGGCGAAAGCCAGAAGGTATTATTGTGCATGCCAGTCAGTCGTTTCCGACAATGACAGCCAGATAGCAGAAGGAGGCAGCTAGATGCTATTCCGGCCAAGCTTGGGCTAGAATTTGTTTTATATTAGTGGAGCTGCCCTTGCTCAGGGTGCATCCCCCCCCCCCCCCAACTCTCTCGGCCAAAGGGATTTGGGTTTTTAAAAAGTATTCCAAATGACCCAATACAGCAGCAACAACATTGAGATAAGAGTACAGCAAAAAAAAGCACAAATGCTTATCCATGGTAATCGCTAAATATTTTGGTTACACAATCAATCCAATTAATCAATCAGTCAGTCAACAAATAAATTCAGTCACTCGTAACATTCAGTTCAATCAAGGAAGTAATCACTCCAATCATTCAGTCAATTAATCAATCATCCAATCGAGTCCAGCAATCAGTGAATCGAGCAATCAATCGATCAAGGAAATACATCAATCACTCAATCAACTCCAATCTACTCATGCATTCCATCTCTTCACTCACTCTATCAATCAATCAATCAATCAATTCAATCAATCGCTCAATCGTCTCAATCAATCAGATCAATCAAACAATCCAAACAATCAAGGAAGCAATCAACTCACTCAAGTCATTCAGTCAGTCAGTCAGTCTATCAATCACGCAATCAATCCTATCAGTCAATAGCGCAATCACTCAAACCAATCAATCAATCAATCACGTCAACCAATCAATCAATCAATCATCGAGGCAAGCAATCAATCAATCAATCAAGGAAGAAATCAATCAAGGAAGAAATCAATCAAGGAAGAAATCAATCAATCAACCAAGCAATCGTTCGATCAATTAATCAAGCAAGCAAGCAAGCAAGCAAGCAAGCAAGCAATCAGTCATTCACAGAATTGGCTGCAAAAAAAATTACAATAAGCGTTGAAAAGGAACAAACAATAATGATTAAACACGAATGTGGAAAAACCCTATAGAAAATAGCCGAACAAAGCTAAACAAACAAAATTCAGATCCAACCCAAGGGGATTGAGGGACACAACTGGCGTTGGGAAGGCACCACAAAAAAATGATTGTGTTGTTGTTGTTGTGTTGTTGTGTTGTTGTTGTTGTGTTGTTGTTGTTATTAGGCCCTGGCCTAAGGGGACTCGGGGATCATCCCGACAGTCGAAGCACTTGAACGCTACGTGGTACAAAATGCACCACCAGCTAGGGATGAGGAAACTTTACGCTGTGCGTGACCGGTTTTTTTTAAAAATTATATTACCTCGCCACGGAAGCTTGCCAACTCCGACTTTCTCGGGGGGGGTGGGGGGGAAGGAGGGGGGGGAGGGGGACAAGAGGAGAGGGGGGAGGGGGGTTGCAACAAAAAAGTTAAAACAAAAAAGGACGTCATATGTACTTGCTGGCGAAGTAAAGAATAATAATAATAATAATAATAATAATTATAAAATAATAATTAATATAATAATAATAATAATAAAAAAAAAATTTAATAATTAAGTGCAGTGTATTATATAGAATGCATGAAATTGTGTTAACGACTTGTTTTTTGTTTGGTTGTTTTTAACCTATTAAAGTGTTGTTGATAAAAAAAAACACCACACAAAAAAACCGTTCTCTCGAACTCTTATCTTTCTCAGGAAATCTATAGGACCTTGTGGTGTGTGTGTTGGTGTGTTGTGTGCGGTGGGTGCTGTTGGTTGTGTGTGTGTGTGTGTGTGTGTGGTGTGGGTCTGGTGTTGAGTGTGTGTGTGTCGTGTGTGTTGGGTGGGTGTGTGTGTGGTGTGTGTGTGTGTGTGTGTGTGTGTGTTGGCTGTGTGGGTGTGTGTGTGTTGTGTGTCACGTGTTGGTGTGTAGTGTCTGTGTGTGGTGTGTTGTCTGTGCGTGGTGTGCGGGCGTGGTTGTGTGTGTGTTTGTGTGTGTGAGGTGGTGTGTGTGTTGTTGTGTGTGTGTGTGTGTGTGGTGTGTGTTTGTGTGTGTCGTGTGTGGTGTGTGGGGTGGGTTTGTCGTGTGTGTGTGTGTGTGTTTGTGTGTGTGGTGGTGTTGTGTGTGTGTGGGTGTGTTGTGTGTGGTTGTGTGTGTGTGTGTGGTGTGGTGTTGTGTGTGTGTGTGTGGTATGGTGTAAGTGGTGTAGTGTGTGTGGTGTGTGTATGGTGTAGTGTGTGTGTGTGTGTGTGTTTGTGGTGTGTGTGTGTGTGTGTGTGTTTGTAGTGTGTGTGGTGTGTGTGTGATGTGTGTGTGTGTGTATGTGTGTTTGTGGTGTGTGTGTGTTGTGTGAATGAGTGAATGTGTGTGTGTGTGTGTGTGTGGTGTGTGTGTGTGTGTGTGTGTTTGTGTGTGTGGGTGTGGTGTGTGTGTGTGTGTATGTACATGTATGTGTGTGTGTGTGGGTGTGTTGTGTTGTGTGTGTGTGTGTGTGTGTCGTGTGTGTGTGTGTGTGTGTGTGTGTGTGTGTGTGTGTGTGGCTGTGTGGTGTTTGTGTGTGTGTGTGGTGTGTGTGTGTGTGTGTGTATGTGTGTGTGTGCGTGTGTGTGTGTGTGTGTGTGTGTGGTGTGTGTTGTGTGTGTGTGTTGTGTGTGTGTGTGTGTGTGTGTGTGTGTGTGGTGTTGTGGGTGTATAGTGTGTGTGTGTGTTGGTGTGTGTAGTGTGTGTGTGAGTGAGATAGAGAGAGTGTGGTGTGTGTGATGGTGTGTGTGTGTGTGTGTGTGTGTGTGTGTGTGTGGGTGTGTGTGTTGGTGTGGTGCTGGTGTGTGTGTTTGGTGTGTGTGTATGTTGTTGTGTGTTCGGTGTTTGTGTGTGTGTGTGTGTAGTGTGTGTGGGTGTGGTGTGTGTGTGAGTGTGTGTGTGTGATTTTGTTGTGGTGTGTGTGATTTGTGTGTGTGTTGCTGTGTTGTGTGGTTGTGGGTTGTGTGTTGTGTGTGTGGTGTGTGTGTGTTGAGGGTGTGCCTGTGCGTGTGTGTGGGTTGTGTGTTGTGTGTGTGTGTGTGCATATATGTGTTGTGTGTGTGTGCGTTGCTGGTTCTTGTGTGTGTGTGTGTGTGTGTGGCTGTGGGTGTGTGAGTGTGTGTGTGGTGGGTGTGTGTGTGTGTTTCTCTCTTTGCTTTCAACTATAAAAAGCAGGTTGCACATTTTTTTTTTTTTTTTTAAAACGTTCGTTATGTTCTCTTCTTTTTTTTTTCTCTTTTTTCTTTTTTTTCCAGGTCCCCGTGACGTCACAGACCATGACGTGGCTTCCGGTGCTGTTCCTTCTGGGAATTGCCCTACCCCAAAGTAAGCCTTGTCTCTATATAATTAAGTAATGTTTCAAAGGCAAGCTTTCACATGATTGATTATCTTTTCTTCTTTTTTGGCTTAGTAGTAGCGGGCACTTTTTGGGGGAGTACGACATTTTTTTTAAAAAGCAAAAAGCAGTACAAGAAGAACATTGACATTCGATTCGACATAGATTTTTTATTTTTTTTATTTTTTAAGAGAGAGAAATCGGACATAAAATATATATAACAACAAAGTGACTTGATTTGAGAAGAAGAAAAAAAAACACTCAATGAAATAAACAAAGAAATCATTATTCCTCTCTTTTTCTTCTTCTTCTTCCTCTTCGTCGTTCGCTGAGTGACAGTTTTCCTGTCCATATTGAGCGTAAATGCGTCATGCTGCTTATGCTCCTAACTAAGGAAATAGTTAGGCCCAGCAGGCATGTCCTGACTTCGGCTAGAAGGAAATTTTGTAAGAATGTATAGAAAAAAGGCATGAGAATGGAGCAGTGAGACAGAAAGATAGCAGATCACTGTAAGCAAAGGGAAAAGGAAGAGTCACTGAGAGTGACATAATTCGAGGAAGCCTACAAGCACAGAACTTCCAGAAGGTGGGGTGAACTATTTGTGTCTTCCATGTTTATGGATACTGGTAGAAATGCATACAAAAACATGCCCTAAACAGAAAAATAATATATTTTAGGGGGTGGGGGTGAGGGTGGAGGGGGCGAGGGGTTCTTGACTGTTTAAATGGCTATTGCTGAGAAACATTCTGAGCGACTTAATATGTTTATGTCAGTTTTCCCCACACACCATCACAATTATTAGCCTCTAATGGTTTGATTCCTGTTTGATCAGCGCCAACGCGAATGCTGGTTAAAGGGACTTATCCATTCTTATGAATTCACTGAAGAATGTAGACCTAGATTTCCATTCTTATGAATTCACTGAAGAATTTCTAGCCATAGATTTCCATTCTTATGAATTCACTGAAGAATTTCTAGCCATAGATTTCCATTCTTATGAATTCACTGAAGAATTTCTAGCCATAGATTTCCATTCTTATGAATTCACTGAAGAATTTCTAGCCATAGATTTCCATTCTTATGAATTCACTGAAGAATTGCCAGCCATAGATTTCCATTCTTATGAATTCACTGAAGAATGTAGCCATAGATTTCCATTCTTATGAATTCACTGAAGAATTTAGCCATAGATTTCCATTCTTATGAATTCACTGAAGAATGTAGACATAGATTTCCATACTTATGAATTCACTGAAGCATTTCTAGCCATAGGTTTCCATGCTTATGAATTAACTGAAGAATTTAGCCATAGATTTCCATACTTATGAATTCACTGAAGAATGTTTAGCCATGGCTGTCCATACTTATGAATTCATTGAAGAATTTAGCCATAGAGTTCCACACGTATGAATTCACTGAAGAATTCAATTATAGAGTTCCACAATTACCAATTCACTGTCACCAGTCTATTCCCCATACTTCTGCTTCTTCTTCTTCTTCTTCTGCGCTCCAAGGCCATATGGCCATAATGGGTAAGGTACGTATGTGTCCGGTTTTCACTTTTTCACTGGTCTCCATACTGCATACAGCCTACGCATTCCGTCCAGCTCCCCGTGTGGATGCACGAGGCATCCACCCACTGCCCGGACTCCCCATACAATTATATGCTGTAGAACTTAACCTAACTAGAGAGTTCCATACTTACGAATTCACTGAAGAACAATTTAACTAGAGATTTCCATACTTACGAATCCACTGAACAATTTAACCATAGAGTTCCATACTTATGAATTCACTGAAGAAGAATTTAGCTATAGATTGCCATGCTTACGAGTTCACTGAAGAATTTAACAATACAGTTCCATACTTACGAATTCACTAAAGAAGATGTTAACAATATATTTCCATACTTACGAATTCACTGAAGAACAATTTAACTAGATATTTCCATACTTACGAATCCACTGAACAAGAATTTAACCATAGAGTTCCATATTTATGAATTCACTGAAGAACAATAACTATAGAGTTCCATACTTATGAATTCACAGACGAATTTAGCCACAGATTTCCATTCTTATGAATTCACTGAAGAAATTAGCCATAGATTTCAATACTTATGAATTCACTGAAGAAATTAGCCATAGATTTCCATACTTATGATTCACTGAGGCACTGTAAGCCATATATTTCCATACTTATGAATTTCACTGAAGAATTTAGCCATAGATTTCAATCCTTACGAATTCACTGAAGAATTTAACTGTAGAGGATCCATGCTTACGAATTCACCTAAGAAACTTAACTATAGAGTTGAGCACATAGATTATGAATCACTGCACTGAAGAAGAATTTAACTATATATTTCCATACTTACGAATTCACTGAAGAATTTAACTATATATTTCCATACTTACGAATTCACTGAAGAATTTAACTATATATTTCCATACTTACGAATTTACTGAAGAATTTAACTATAGAGTTCCATACTTATGAATTCACTGAAGAATAATTGAACTATAGAGTTCCATACTTACGAATTCACTGAAGAAGAATTTAACTATAGAGTTCCATACTTACGAATTCACTGAAGAACTTAACTATATATTTCCATACTTACGAATTTACTGAATAATTTAACGATAGAGTTCCATGCTTATGAATTATCTGAAGAATTGAACTATAGATTTCAATACTTATGAAATTCACTGAAGAATTTAACTGTAGAGTTCCATTCTTACGAATTCACCTACGAACTTAACTGAGTTCCATAGTTATGAATTCACTGAAGAACTTAACAATAGAGTTCCATAGTTATGAATTCACTGAAGCATTTAACCGTTTAAAGAGACTATCCACCCTTTGTTCAATTTCGTATCTCCTCTCTTGGCCTCACTATTTTTATTCTTTGATTAACCAAAATTCTTTTCGAGGCTTACCAGTTTGTTCTGTGTTTTGTGTGTTGTTTATGTGTAGCATATTCAAGGCTAGAAGGCTATGCCACTCTTGGATAGATGTTGATTTGTTTGTATGTGTTGTCCTCTCCACCATTGTTGATGATGTACTGTGTGGGTGGAGGGTCATAAAAGGCGAACTTGGCACCTTTTTAAAAAAACACTTATCTGTATCGTTACAAATTCGGGACTTTCCTGGTGTTGCACTGCCTCTGGGCATTGCCTCCAGGATCGTTCCCACCATCTGTATATATATACTAATGTCCCATAATTATTATGTGTCTGTTTCAGACCGGAGGACGTTAAACGGATTTTCATTCATTCATTTTGAGAATGATGCTTTGTTTGTCTCACTTTGGTTCTGACCCACGCATTGCTAGACGATTGGTATCGTAATCAGCGCATTTCGGTGGAGGGGAGTTAATTAGAAAGAGAGTTTATCCCCCTTTGTTCAATTCTAACCGTAGAGTTCCATCATCATATAGTAAAAAGCCAAGTGTCCGTGTGTTTGTGTGTGGTCTGAAACACAAAACGGGCCTTAATAACTCCGCCGTTTGTCGACCGAATCGCCCTTCAAATTTGCTGTGAGCCCTAACGGGGCGATGGCAACGGCAACTGAGGCGGCCGTGTCATTTGCGCGGTTCGGCAAATGCGCGAAACGCGCATCCGCCGGCCTCTCGTCGCCCGTATCTCCGGTGTTTCTGGACCGATTGCCTTCCAATTTGGCAGGAAGATGACCGGGGACGGTGACTATCCGTGTACCAAACCGGAAGCGAATCGGTCAGACATGCGCGCGCTATACGACTCCGCCGTTTCAGAACCGAATCGCTTCAAATTTGCTGTACTCAGGTTACTCAGTACTTGCACGAGGTACCGTTACTAGGCTTACCGTACTAGGCGTTACTGGTGACACTCGGACGTTGCGCTAGTACTTATGAATTCACTGTCATCAGTCTGTTCCACAGATCTGGGCCACGTGCCAGATCACGAGCGGCCCGGAGACGAGGACGGCTTCTTCCGAGATCCGGAGGACGAAGGCCCCTGGGATCCGGACATGGACATGGATCCCGAAGACATGTATCCCGAGGATATGGATCCCGAGGATATGTACCAGGGTATGGATCCCGAGATGAGGAGCATGGGACGACGAAACGCCAACCGATGGTACAGCATGTTTTCCTCCTTCTGCCGAAGAATGGGTCGCTTCCCTATGGGATTCGAAGAAGACGAAGAAGAAGGTATGGAAGAAGAACGCAAGCAAGAAAAGTCCGAAGAAGAAGAAGGAGGGAATGATGAGGATGAGAGGGGGTTCGGGAGCAGGAAGGATGTGGCTATGCAGCTGAGGGAAGAGTGCAGCTTCCGGAGGCAAGATCCTCGCGGCCTTTGGCCCACCTTTGAGCTGATGAGGCTCGTCTTCAGCAACCCGGAGCTGTCGGATCGGTTTGAGATGATGGCCGAGAGATACCGCTACAGGGATTATTAGTTGATTTTTTAAGCTAGTGGAAGAGGAAGAGTTGATGGTAGAGGGTGGCTCAATATTTGTTTTTTTAACAAATAATGCAGCACCACAAAAATTGTTCGTGAACATTTGAATAATCAGGCTATCGTTTTCTGGGAAGAAGTAGGCCTATATAGGCGGGTGTTGCAAAAGAAAAATAAATGGTTCTGTTGTATTTTTACTGTCACAGTATTACAGTTTGAGTTGTGGTGCAGCTTTGTGATTCCTTGCTAAGTGGTTTTATTGTCATGTTTTACAAGTACTGTTTTTTTTCCTTTTTTATGTTGTTTTTGTTGTAATTTAGTCTTGTGTAAATGGAGTGACGCCACGCGTTTCTGTGCGCGTACAGATATTTGACACACACACCACACACACACAACACACACACACAACCGACACACACACACACACACACACACCACACACACGCACGCTCCCACGCACGCACCCCACGTTAACGTAACGCGCACGCACGCACGCACACACGCACACGCACACGCACACACACACACACACACTGCTGCTCCGGAACCACCATCGACACAATGTTAAAGGCACATTCGAAGCAACCTCTTATATTTATGAAGATCTTACTGTGTTCGATGTTGAACGTTTTTGTGTGTGTGTGTGTGTGTGTTTTAACGTAACGTATCTATAGTACGCATGTTGTATCTAACCAGGAAGAAAGACTGAGGTGGTGAAGCTTACGGTTGGCATGCCAAAATAACCTAACTTGGTACCAATAATTGTTGTACTATATATTGTTCCTCTAGTTTTTTGGGGGTTTTCCCCCTCCCCTTTGAATCATGTTTTGTAAGAAATGCCGTTTGATAGGCAGCAACTACATGCCAGAGAGCAAAAACGCTCATATCACACGCTTGCGCAAATACGGGTCGTTCGCGCACACATACACATACACACACAAAGCACACTAAGCACAAAAACCTGCGCGCGCGCAGAGCGCGCGCACCCACTGCACTACGCGCCACACGCACACAAAACACACGCCACGCACACGCGCACGCACACGCACACGCACACACACACACACATACACACACACACACACACAACACACAACACACGCATACGTACATAATTACAACCACAACACACAAACACACACACACACAAACACACACATACAATGTTAAACACACACACACAAGACACACATACACGCATCAACATACACATGTCTACATACACACATGACACCATGTATGCACAACACACACACACACACACACACACACACACCTCACACACACACAACCACACAAACACAGCACACAAACCACACACACACACACACACACACACACACTTCACACACAGAGACACACGCACACTCACACACACACACACATGCACACACACACACCACACACACACACATACACACATACCCACACACAGCACACTCTCTCACACACACACACACACACACACACATCACACACACACACACACACACCACACACACACACACACACACACACACACACACACAACACACACACCACACACACGTACACACGTTCCCACACGTTCCCTATTGCACAAACACACAGAGGTGAAAAAAGAACAAGAAAAGACACAGATTGAGATTAAGAGGCAAGAACTTAAACTCTTGTACAGCTCCATGTATAATTATATTCACGGAAATGACATTGTTGTGTCCCCTGCAGTTTGAAACTAAAATTGGACTAGTCGATCACAATGTTGTTATGCTCCCGAGTTTTTTGTTGTTTAGGTGTTTTTTCAATGTCTTTGTTTAAAAACTTGTTTCTTTTCTTTTTGTCTGATTGCTGTGTTGTTCGGTATCGTTTGCTTTCTGCCTGTTCTTCAAACAAAATTATCGTCTCTCTTTCGGATGTCACAAGCTTTCTCCCCAGATCCCTTCAGGTATAAACTTTAAACAGTTGGTCGGTCGCTCTTCTTTCTGTTTTGTGACAAACGTATTGGAACAAATTTCCTCTTTCCCTACGTTTGCGACCGACCCTCTCAGCCTTCAAAATATAACCTCAAAACTCACCTGTTCCCCCGTCGTCGAAGCTCCACTCTCTTTCTCTGTCTCACTCTTGCCTTTAGCGGGTCTGTTTCTGTTTATGTCATACTTGTGTGTTCGCTTTGCATTGCATTTTTTGTCTGAATGCGTTATGAATGATAACGTGTGTGTGCGTGTGCGCTTTGATTTGAGTTTATTTTTTATCAAGATTCAGCTCCGTATAAATAATGTATGTTGTTGTTTTTGTTGTTGTTATTATAACAGTTGATGGGCAAAGTGCATTTCGTCCACATTTTTAGTCTGCAGAGTTTTTCACACTTTTGTTTCTACTTTTTTCCCTTCTTATTGTTAGTTTCTTCTTGTTGGCTTGTTTGTGTGTGTGGGTGTTGTTGTTGTTGTTGTTGTGTTGTTGTTGTTGTTGTCGTACCTAATGTTTTCCGACTTTTCTACTCGTGTAATATGTACTGTAAACTGAAGCACAGAAGAAAAGGCCTTGTATCACAGCAAACCAGAACACAGTCTTTGGGAAAAATAGAACACACCATTGTTGTGTGCTGTAGTGTATGCTTGTTAAAGTATCGCGGTTTGGTGATTTGTGACCCAGCCACTATGACGAATAGGGATCATTAAGTCGCTGGGCTTATGTAGCTCACACCAGGCTTGCAACAATCAAAAAATCTCATTTTTATCCATGTTTGATGTATAGGCATTTTGCGTGTTCGATCTAACATTCTAGTCTTTCATACGACCATAAAGGGTCATCTTTAATATGAATCTCTAAGTATGTTTAAAAACAAGATGCCTTTAAAGTATAGTAGGTTGGGCGCATTGTCATAGGATAGGACAGGAATTTAGACTGTATTTTCTCAAAATGGCAGACAGCTCACCCTACCAACTTTAAATGCTCATAACTATGCAACAAAAAAGGATACAAGAATGTTTTATTTATGCCATTAGAAAGAGAATTGCCTGAAGTTTCCAACTGTGCCATTTTTTTCAGAATGGTCATATTGACATTTAATGTCCCTTTCGTGGTGCTGGCTCACATAGTTGTATCAAAGACTGTATAGGGGAAGACAAGCATCCGGTCTGTTTTCCCTATTTGAGTAGTGAGGACAAGAAACACTGGTTATGTCCCTTTTAAAAAAGGACACATTTTACAAAGCGATAGGCCAAGTTGAATTCTCCGTTCAAAATCCAATCTGAGTCTTTGCATAGCCGCCACTGTGACACGTACCCCACTAACGAATAAATCTATATCAAGCCTTGTTCGCCGAGCTCTTAAGTAGTCCATTTTACCCTTTTAGAATATCTTTGGTTATATCTTACGAACGAACACCCACACCTTTCGAGTGACTTTACTGTACATTATATTTATATTCTAAGAAAATTCGTCAAATAATATTGATTATTCTTAAACAATGGGGGACTTTCCTGGTATTGCAGTAACCCCAAGGTTAAACCCTCGAGGAGAGACGCCCCGATCCCAACTATCTTTGTATTTATTAAAGACCCCCCACGTCCCCCGTGTCAATTGCATTCCCTCTGATGTCTAGGAAGATTTCTTGAAAGATTTCTGGAAGATTTCTTACCAGTTGTAAGAGGGAAAACACGTGAAAACCGTGATTTTGACACGTGACGTGGTGGGTCTTTGATTGTTTTCGTTAATACATTATGTATCTGAATCCAGGTCGGAGGACGTTAAGCGGACCTTCATTCACTCAAGTGCCTTAAAGACCCACCACGCTCACGTCACGTTGTCAAAATTTACGGTTTTCACGTGTTTTCCCCTCTCTTATAGTCTGGTAAGAAATCTTAAGAAATCTTCTCTTTTAGCATAAGATGGAATGTGACACGTGACGTGGGAGGTCTTTAATCTTAAAATTAATTTCATTTGGTTAAAAAAAATGAAATGATGTTGCTAGAAAAAAAAAATAGTATCATTTAACTCACAATGGAAAGCAAAATCGATGTTTGTTTATTTTTGTTGAAAGTTGTTTATTTATTTTCTATTTTGTCCGTGTATCTTGAAAACGTAATGAGCTTTTAAAACAACAAAATTATGTCCGTTTGAATTTTTTAAATATTTTTTATTGTGCTTCTTTCTTTCTATGTGATTTTAGTTGAAAGTTGTGTTGTGGAAAATAAAAGTGATTTAAACAACACTGTTTGTTAGCGTTATTGTTGTTGCTCAGAATGAATGGGGGTTTTTCTTTTATACACATATCTGTATTGCTAAAATAAAGATCGGGAACTTTTAAACTGGGTGTTTGCACTTCCTTCCGGGCACATTGCCTCCAGGATCGTTCCCACCGATCATTATATCTGACTGCTACTAATGTCCCATAGATATATGTCTGTTCCAGACCGGAGCACGTTTAAGCAGAATGCCTATCCACAGCTGTTTCTGGGGGTGAACATTTAGTTTATCTATATTTTCATAAGTTTTTTCAAGCAAACTTTAGTTAACTATAAGCAACTTTTCATAAATTACAGGTGAGAATATGTTGTAGTATGTGCCTAGGTTACTTATAGTCTAGTGGATATTGCTTAGATTTCCCCACTCATAGGGCAATCTTAATTTACGGTTCAGATAATAAGTGATATTAATTTATACTAACATATCTGTGATTGATACTGCTCAACAAACAAAAGTTTTTACCATAAATCTAGGAAGAAAATATATTTGAAAATACTATGGTTGAGCATACAAGCCAAAATATCTTTACCGACAATAGCTTGGTGCAGTTTTATCTAATATTCTAGATTCAGGCTTTTAACTAAAATAGCTTGATTTTGTGTGGGACGGAACGGAACAGCTGTGCATCATCAATTTTTACAACAAAAACTGTACTAATCATATTGTCTGCAATGTTGCTTTTTGGTGGACTTTATGGTAGGTTTTGCACTGCCCTCCGGGCATTGTCTCCAGAAGAAAAATGAAAGCTTTACGTCCTCCCGAGCTCTTAAAAAGACCATATGGGCATACATCTTTATAAAGTTGTGGGGAGGTGTGCTCCAGGATCGTTTTTCCATCAATCTTATATCTATGATGTGTGTCTGTTCCCAGACCGGAGGGACGTTAAGGCCGAAATGTCATCATCATTTACACCAAAACAAAAACACTTTTCTGGTTGATACTCCGGTATGCACAATCTGCATTGGGTCAAAAAAAAAAACTCGGGACCTTTCTGGTGTTGTGCATTTGCATCACTGCATTGACTCCCAGGAATCGTTCCCACCATCAATATTATCTACGAAGGTCCCATAATATGGCATGTGTGTCGTTCCAGACCGGGACGACATTTACGCAGAATTTTCATTCATTTTTTACACAAAAAAAAAACCACTGTCTGTTGACCACTCGGTATACACATCTGTATTTCGCTAAAAAATTCGGAACTTTCCTGGTGTTACTACGTGCCTCCGGGGCATTGCCCTCCAGGAACGTTCACACCATTCTTTAAAATTTTGCAATGTCCCCTAAATATTATATATGTTTCCCAAGCAGAGGACGTTTAAACAGAATTTTCATCATCATTTACACAAAAACACTTATTCTGTGATTGACTCGGTATTACACATCTGTATTTGTTAAAAAATTTCCGACTTTTCCTGGTGTTGCAACTTGCTCCAGCTAGGGCATTCGCCTTCCAGGATCGTACCCACCATATATATCTACTAATTGTCCCATATATGTCGTCTTTTTCCAGGACCGGAGGGGGACGTTTTAAGCAGAGTTCCATCATTTTTACCAAAACGCAGAGGGACGGATCAGCCAAAATACGGAACATGCATGCGTGCATATTGTTGTTGTTTTCGCGCGCCCGGGCGGCATGCACGGTGAAAGCATGACACACACATCAAACATGAATACGCAACGTTATAAGCACCCAGTCACGTAACTTTACATGGCATATTCGTGAGTCCCACGCGCCACCACACACGCACACACCACCACTCACCTCCACCACCACCCAACACAGAAAAACGTAATATATGCTCCACATAGGCTACTAAGTACATGGTATGTCCGAACACGCGCGCACGCACGGCACAATGCACACACACAGAGACACACTACCACCATACAACAAATAAGAAGGAGTGGCTCTTCACGCGCCGCGCACGCCACACGCACAACACACACACACACACACACCACACAGACACACACAAACGTAATGGCACCACACCACACACGGCACGGCACGTACACACACCACCAAACACGCACGCACGGCCACGCTCGCACCGCACGCGCACACACACATACACACCACCATAACACACACCACACACACACATTACACACACCCACAACGCACGGAACAGAGGCGGGAGTTTCGGGCGTTGAAACACGAAAGACAACTTGCTGTTTTTGCCTCCAACATTATCGGTCAAATTACAGTTTGTTTTGTCTCCCCTGAACAAAAACTAGAACTACCCAAGATTTTCAGATTCAGTTTATTGTCTGGCGATTTGCGAATCTAGGTCAGTATTTCCTTCATCCATTAAATATAGAATTTAATCATTGGTTTGGACATTCAAGCTGTAGTAGGGCGCGAAACCAGTAAAGGTGAGGGAAGCTATATAATACATATAATAATTACGAGCACATTAGTATATAGTATAAATAGGTGAAGACGTGTGGGCAAAAAGCCCCATAGGCGGTAAGAAGCTCCATGCCAAATTTATCTCATGAAATGAAGCAAAATTTTCAGTAACTGTTAGCCCATGAGACGGGGGTGTTAATGTTAAGCGTACGTCTCATGGGCAAATTTCCCCCGAACAACGGAGTGTGCTGCCCAAGTGGCGGGGGGTAATCAAAAATGGTCACAACAACGTAATGTTTTCATCAATAGCTGGTGCCCTTTTAGCACAGCGTTCGAGTTGGGCTTGGATGATCCCCTGGAGTTATTTAGCTCAGGGAAAGCAACAAAACAAAAAATCGGGCAAAAAAAAAAAAATTTTGACTGATTGTTTTCCAATTTTATGAGATAATTGGCATGGGCTCCTTTAACCCGCCCATGGGCTTTACCCGGGTCTTCTCTACACCACGCTGTCGTTACTCACATCTTGCTCTAGCGCTGCGGAAACGTGGACTCTGTACCTCAGTCAAATCAAGAAGTTTGAGCAATAGGTAATGTTCGGAAATAAATTAAGGGGGAGTATAATGTCATGGTTGTACGTCCGAGTATCTTGGCCTAACTCAATCGGTCAAAACAGGGGGGGGGAGTTACTCTGCCATCAGGTAAATCCACCAGGGCCTCGCTTCTTTGCGTTTGGAGGGAGGGGGACACACACTAGCATGTAGAAAGGCAGGTGCCGTCGTTTAAAATGATGCATTTATATTTTTACACGTCACAGTTTTGCAAGTTTTCTAGTTAATTTGTAGCAACTAGTAACCACCTTTGTTTTTCTACAAAAATGTTTGCAAGTTCCCCCCCCCCCCCCCCCGCCTTGACTCGCATCTGCGGCTTCAAGCGTGGGACGCCATTGCTGCATGTCGCTATGGTAATTTTGACCGAGTAATGGAGGGTAAGCACACTCTAATTTTCACGAAAGTGCTACTCCCCTAGTTGTTGTTTTTTCCTCCCCCCCCCATGTGACAATCGTCTATTTCCACCCAGCTCTCTCTGCTGGCATTCATTTGCCGGATTTGCAGTGGCAGGGGACCGCGTTACCAAACCATGAGGTCCTTGACAGGAGGTCAGCACGACGAAGCATCGAAGCGAAAGAATCCCCAAAGCTCAGCTTTGTGGAGGGGACCACGTCATCCTGCAGGATGAATGTTCAAGGTTCCCTTCGTCAGCTTCTCTACGGTGAGCTGGACACAAGGCAGCCGGCAAGTAGGGTTGCTCCAAGAACAGACTTTCAAATTTCCAGTCGGGGTTTTGCCCATGAGCCGACCCCCCCCCCCCCCTAAAACATTAAAACACTCGTCTCAGGGCCCAAAATGTGGACTGAAAATTTGATTCATTTCGTGCTATTATTTGGACGGCTTCTTACCCGCCCATGGCAGTTGTTGCCCCGTTCTTTCCATTACAATGATAATCTGCAGGGCCAACCTCGGTGGGCAGGGCTCCAGCCTCGTCCAGCCCTGAAGCTGCTGCAGGTCAAACAGAACCAGGCTGGCCGTACCTGACTAGGAGAGCAGTGAAGAGTTTTGGGAAGATGTAAAAAGCGTGCGGTACCAAAGCCGATGAAGGTTGTAACCGAGGCGTGATAACGCTACACCTATCTATATTGTTTCAAAAAAATCGGGACTTTAATGGTTGCTGCCCACTTGCCGCCGTGGATTTGCAGCAGTATTGTCCCACCATCTTTGTATGTAACGAAAGTCCCATATGTGTCTGTTTCCAGACCGAGAGGGACCGTAAAAAAACACCATTGTTTCATTCATCATTCAGTTTTTTGAAGATGAATCGTCAGGGCAGCGCTGGCAACAACACGAGAGAGGAGAAAGAAGCGGTGTCACCAGAGCTGCGTTCTTGTCCCTGTCGCAAAGCTGGTGTTCCATGTTCCTAACATGCAAATCGCATGTGCAGCTCTGGAGTTTGGGTATCCTTTTCCGTTAGCCACCATGCGGCGGCGCATCCACGATGAAAGGCCACCCAGGCCCCCCCGAGGATATCATACTGCGGATACCGAGGGGACGGCCGTGATGAAAACGAGAAAATGCGTGGTCGTGCTTTTAATTATGGCTGCATCCGCGTTTGGCACTTTAGTTCGATTAGTTTAATGTACTTCGATCGCGTTGTAATTGGATTTTTTTATTGAGTATTCATCATACTCTATCATACTCTGGGTGTATCAGGGCTGGGTGTAGAAAGTATGGATTATGATTCCATTACTGGTATACATAAAATTTCGTTTCGTTTTTGTTCGTTTTCGTTTCTTGTTTGCTGTCCACTAGAGAAGACAACCAGGAGGTAGGACAGGGGGTACAGCAGAGAGGGACAGGACAGAGAGAAAGTTATGTGTGTATAATATTTTCTGTGTGTTTGTGTGTGAGGAGAGAGGGATGAGAGACGGGGGGGAGGAGAGACACAAAAGAGGGGGAGAGATGGGGAGAGGAGAAGAATGAGAAGAGAGGAGAGACAGATGAGAGAGAGAGAGAGACGAAACGACGAGAGAGAAGGAGAAGGAGAGATAGGAGGGGCGAGACCGAATTGTGGGGAAGTGAGAGCGCGCGAAGTAGCACACAGGAGAGAGAGAAGAGATTGAAGTAGAGTGAGAGACGAGATGAGAAGAGAGGAGAGGAAGAGAGAGAGAGAGGAGAGAGAGGAGAGTGAGGGGGAGAGAGAGAGAGAGAGAAGAGAGAAGAGTAGGAGAGATAGAGAGATGGAGAGAGAGAGGAGAGAGAGAGGAGGAGCGAGAGGAGAGGAGCAACAAGAAACAGGACCGGGACAGGGGGGACCAACACTCGTTACAACAAACCAACACAGACAAGGAAAAAGAAAACGCACAGAAATGGGAATGTATAATATTTATTGGTCCCAAACTGGAATGCCAAGAAAACGCAAACAATTTAATATTACA
>CM065707.1:8201749-8219191 GCA_017654935.2 Phymorhynchus buccinoides
TAACATGCACAGCTCGAATGAATGAAAAATGGTGCTTTACGTCCTCTCGGTCTGGACAGGACACATATGGGGACATTTTGTAGAACAAAGAGGTGGGAACAATACTGGAAGGCAATGCCCGGAGGGGGACAGTGCAACTCAGTAACGTCCCGATTGTTTTTTTAAACAATACGATAGGTGTAGCGGTAACACGCCTCGTTAAACCTCATAGGCTATGGTCCGCCACAAGTATGCGAAACTAACATGCCACAGCCTCAGATGGGTGCAAAGGACCACTGATAATTTCAAAGCCATTACTTTTCCTGGCAGTAGATCTAGATGTATATTACCGGTAAACATACAATGGCTGAAGAAAAATTTTGAGAAAAGTGTTTGTAAGGCTTGTGGTGTAAAAAAACTTTCTGCAGTTGGTATGTGTTTTTTTAAATTCAAACTTAGAAACAGTGAAACCTCCCTTATAAGACCTCAAAAACACATCCAAAATGAGGTCTTAGGGAGGTAATTTAATACTTACAAAGAGGTGAAGTGTCACATAAGTAGGGTCTTATGGGAGTGAGTCTTATAATGGGAGGTCTTATAGAGAGGTTACACTGTAATAGAGAGAGAGAGTGAGTGAGAGAGATGGGAGGAGGTTTTCTGATTCAATGGAGAGCAGACACACGCCAACGCTTTTTTAAATTTGCATTGCGATTTTTGGTGACTGATGAGGAACAAAAGGGATGTGTGGTTAGTTAAAATTTAACCAAATGACAATTTTTTCATTGCCCTGGTTTAAACGTGTGCTAAGTGCAGCGATTTTAATGTATATTACAAGGTGTATGTAACTGCCAATGATCAATCGCAGACATCACCACTCTTAAATTCTCTTCAAGTTGTGGAGTGGGGAAAGACCCTGACACCCCACCATTACGAGATAAAACTAATCACATGTGCAAAAAAAGGGTACGTGGAAGAATGAGAATATTAACGGGCGTAGTAATGTATCTAACTATGGGAATCTTTAAAATTTTGGATAACTTTACTATAAAATTATTTTAGTGTTGTTGTGATATAATAGCTATGGCATGGTATTTTATGGTTTGGTGGGTATATAATACTACATGGCTTGTGTATTTCTTTGATTGTTATTTTAGTTATAGTACCCTCACATCTGTGAGCTGCACGAGTGCTTTTCTTCACGGATATGGAACTGAATTCATTTGTTGTTTTTACGGTTGTGCTGGCAGGCTGCAGAGTTTTTGTTATTTAATAATTTGGGGCCAATGTCCCTTTCTCACCTCTCATATTGTATCCTGCCACAGCTTGCCACTGCCTCAGCTTTGTATTTTGTTTAAGAGAGCTGTCAAATCCTTCATAATGTCTTTTTAAAGGGGGGAGTTTAAAGACACATAAATTGGAAAAAAATACATTGGACGCTCAGCACAACAAAGTAAAGATCCTCAAAATTCATGGGTGAAAGTAGCTGAGGAATGTGCACGAAATCAGCATTGAAAAAGCTGCTAGACATAGACTTCAGGATTCGCCACCTTGTCACCCAGAGCCATGGTCTTATAAAACCAAACATTTCTGCCAAAAATTGATGGCACCAGACCTAAAACAAAGTGACTAGGTCTATGCTCAGCACTTAACCTCACTACACTGCAACTATCCAACTGCACAAACACCTCCCACACTCTCTTAACTGACTCACACACACATTGCTAACATTATGCTTAAGGTCGGGTCACACTTCAGAGGGAAAGGGAAGATTCAGATAACAGAAGAATGGGCCTCTATTCTTTCACAGGTTTTTGACCGTGAGAATGTTTTGACTTCCAACTTCCTCACGCCACAACCTGGACTATTTCGCGCCCACGCGGGAACCTCATGTGCATTATACACTCCCCTCATGTGTTACCTATTAAATTCGCAAATAAGTACAAAGTCTTAAGAAAATAAACCAAAGCGGATAGAATAAGCTCATGCTTTTACTTATTTGCGGGTTCATAGTCGCATGAGGTTTCTGCCAGTAGCGTGCACAGCTCATAAGGGTGCAAAGACCACTTAATAATTTCAAGTAGCATTACTTTTTCCTGGCAGTAGATCTGACCATGAATTTTTCACCAGTAACGTGCACAGTAATCATAAGGGTGCAAAGCAGCTCACTACGATAATTTTCAAAGGCATTACTTTTTCCTGGCAGTAGATCTGACCGATGGAAGTTTTCACCTGCTAACGTGCACAGCTCATAAGGGTGCAAAATGTACCCAATTAATAATTTCAAAGCATTACTTTTTCCCTGGGGTGTGGCATAAATAGCATCTGACCATCGAAATGTTTTCACCTGTAACGTGCACAGTAGCTCATAAGGGGGCCAACTCACAAGACCACTCTGATAATATTTCAAATAGTCATTACTCCATTTTCCTTGGCATTTTTTGCTCACGTTTTTTTACCATGTCGACCTGCGCGGTGAGTTCCTTTTTAGGCCTTCTTTGTAACGTGTACCGCTCACTTTCATCAGGTGCAAACAAAGACCACTACGAACTTAAATTTCAAAAGCATTACTTTTTCCTGGACAAAGTGTAGAGTGCTAGATAGATATTGGATGCTATATCATTACCGGGTAACCATACCAAGGCCCTGAAGGAAAATTTCATGAGGGGGGAAGGGTGAAAGTGTTTTGTCAAGGATTGTGCGTCGGGATGAGGTGAAAATACTTTCTGCCAGTTGTTATTGTAGTGTTTGTTATCAAATTCAAACCTTAGCTGTGTCAACCAACACCACCCTAACCCCATCCAAGACTCTCCATGAACCACCCCCACCTAGGTCTTCCAGTAAATGGAAGGTTCTTATTCCTCCAAGGAGGTTAGTACTTTTAGGGGAGGTCAGGTAATTTTAATACTTAACAAAGAAGTAATAGTTGGTCTCACATAGGCAGCGTCTTATAATGGGTAGTGACCCAGTCTCATAAGGGAGGTTCAACGTTAATATCGGAGATAGAGAGTGAGAAAGACAGAGTGACGAGACGAGAGATCTGGGAGGGATGGTTTCTGCTGCGTCTCTTTCAATATGGAGGAAGCCAGACACGCCACCATTTTTTAAAAATTTTGCATAACGCTTTTTGTGTTTGATTTATATTTCATAGCATTACTTTTTCATGGGCAGTAGATCATGGATACATACCAATGGCCTGAAGAACAAACAGTTTGAGAACGGGGGGGCATAGAAAAGTCGTTGTACACTCGTGTGTGAAACAAAATGCCTATTTCTGCCCAGTTGTTTTTTTTTTTTTAAATTTTTTCATTCCCTTCAAACCCCCCTTAGTATACTGACGAAGTCAGAAGATAGACGGCGGAGAGAAGACGCGAGGGGTTTTTCTGGTTTTAATGATTTGAAGTTTTGGCCCTTTTAGAAAGAGCGTATCTGTACATAGCTAACTACCTTTTTGTTTTTGTCTCTTGGCCCTCTACCCTTATTTTAATATTTGAGATTGCAGACAACTAAACATGATTTATCATAATTTGATTTTAATTCATGTTTTCCACTTGTTCAACGGTCTTTTGCACTCCACCCTAATCAGCAATCCTTAAATAAAAATGTTGTGAAAATTATGTAAATATAAGATTGGCAATTGAATTCTGTTGTTGGTTTGAATCCCATCTGCCAAGTTGTGGTTGGAAAAGGCTAAAGGAGTCAGAGCCCCCGAGGGAGAACACCCATGATTGCTCAGAGTCAGTGTAAAAAACATATCCATTCCTAAAAGAATTCTCTGGAATCTCACTATACAAACACATTCATAAACAGGCACCTAATATTAACACTTTAAAAAAACTTCTGGACCAAGATCCTAACATGATAAAAGCTTTCAAATTTTTGGATCATTAAAAATAAAAGTCCATTCCCAAAAAATTATAAATTAATTAAAACTAGTTTGGCTTAGGTTTGCGCAATCATTGTGAAACTTAGTCAAATTAAACAATCAAGAAAGGGTCCCGAGACGGACCAACTATTCTTGCCCTATTACACTACTACTTACTACTATACAGAGACCACAGTTGGTCTCCTTCTCAAGTCGGGAGACAAATGTATAACCACATACCATGTACACACTCGTCAACAACTCACACAGGTCAATCCCAAGGAATAACCCCCCAAGAGTTGGACGATTTCAGAGAGAGGACGCACCTGAGCACGGCTGGAGGAGCACAGGACCACAAGCGCACCCCCAACCACACACCAGTCCAGATCTCTCTTACTAAGAGAGTAACATTCACAAAACAACACATTTATTTAAGATTCGAGCACAACCCAAAGGATCCCGCATATACATACAAAACCTAGAAGATGAAATGGCTTGAAAAAGGGACCAAGACAGCGGGCCCTGTTTACTTTTAGATAGAAGGAAAGAAAGGCATGATAAACGCACGAAGACAAAGTTCCCACGGCTATACCCCCCCGACCCTTTTCCCAAAAACCATCCATAGCGTCAACCAGTCCTCAACGAGTTTAAATCAGGGGCGTAAAATGGAAGGGTTCAAAGCCGGGGACTCCCAATAAGAAACAGGTGTTATTCTAAAATTCCAAAGGAGCTACCCCAAAATCGTTACTCACTACAACTAACAAACAAATACATTATCTACAATAAGATCATATATACACATACTGTTGCACCTTTAGTCCCCTGGGTCAACCACTCCATTTAACAAACACCCCTCACTCCCACATGCAATCAACTAGGAAAAACCTGTTTGTAGATTACGATCACAGTAGTATCTCGGGACTCCGCAGATTCCCCATTCGCATGTTACACTAGCGACCAAAAAAAGTTAAGAGCCCAAAAAAAAAGGGACAATCAATCTCCCGAAAAATCACGCGAACTCTCAATTAAAACCCGACACCGGCACATCCATAACCCACACACTGAATTTATTCTCTTTATAACATTAACGTAGCAAGTATTCCTTACTAATCGTTTTAATTAAGAGAAAATAGCTGCCGGATGGTCAACACCACGTGGTATTCAGCAACTCTCTCTTGGCGATTAAAATAGGCAGGCCCCCCCCCCCCTTCCCCTGATTTGATTGCATCTTTTACTTGGTGCACATGGGGTCAGTTTTTTTTGGGTGGTGGTTTTCTTTTTGTCCTTTTAATACCAGCCAAACTGTTGGTCGCCTAACTTTTTTCCCATTGGCGGTCGCACCTATTTCCAAAGAAACAAGGGTCGTTGATGTTGTTCCTTTTCGTCATCGCCAATACCCTCAGTGCAGGAATAGGCATCAAACGAAAGAAACCACAAATATAACAATTTACTACAGTCCGGGGAGCTTGACTCCGACCGTCCCGACCCACCACAAAAAACTTCCCGTTAACACAAACCAGCATACCACGGGGTCCCACCAGGGGAATAAACCCTTTACAGAGATCAGCACAACAAACACTTAACCTTTTTTCTTGCTCTCAAAAAAACTTTAGAATTACAAAAGAATATCAAATTGTCAACTAGTGCTGTAATATTCGACTGTTACTCCTTGGCGGAGGTGCATCGGGAAAAAGAAAAAAACTCAAGAATAGTAATCCCCAGCTGGAAAAAGGCAAGTATTATATTTCTGTCTATGTGTAGCCTCTAGAAGGCATGTGGCCATGTTTTGGCTTCTCCTTCTTTGAATGTTTATTCTCTCGCCCGAGTCTCGTATGACCAAATCACGAAATGGGCCCTCGCTACTAGGCTTGCCCTTAGTATGTGTATCAGCTTTAAATTTAAAAAGGAGTACATGCTCACAACAAAGGAAGGAAAATAGCTCCAATGTCTTTGTTTTGTAATTACTGCACTACAATACACTACAAAGTGTGAAAAAGAAAAAAAGCTTTCAAACATCGGAGTGGGCCCCCTCCTTTCCCCCACACACACCGTACAAAATGTCCTTATCTCTCTATCTCTCTCTCTCTCTCTCTCTCTCTTCTCTCCCTCTCTCTTCTCTCTCTCTCTCCTCTCTCTAATCTCTCTCATGCTAAAAAATGAATAATGGAATGTAGGAATAAGCTTCATGTTGCCATGGGTACATGTACTTACATTTTAAATTGTGCATGCTAAGACGAGTAGGTAAAGAAATACTATGTTTGACTTATTATATGCATAAGTTTCTTCAACTAAGTACATTTTAATAATGAAGTATGATGAAGTATGATTTAGTGAGGCCTATTTAATTTTTTCATGTTTGTGCACTTCTCTATATTTTAATGTTTAAAGATGAGTGTGAAAAGTAAGATTAGGTTTCATTTTCCCGTGTGTATGCGCTTACTTCACACATTTTTGAATGTTACATAATTAGCATAGTTAATAATAATAGGTTTTGATTTTGTTATTGATGTGTTACAAAATATAGGGATTTTTTTTGCATGCTTTATATTACTTTGTATGTGTTTATTTTCGTTTTCCATTTTCTACTTTTATATATGTATTCTTTCCAGAAAGCTGGATGTAAAAAAGCATGGTATTGCTTACTCTATTTACCCTCTAATCAATATAAATCAGTCAATCAATCAATCTCTCTTCTCTCTCTCTCTGCCTCTCTCTCTGAGAACCTTATCATTATAGAAGCCTGTGTAGAAAAACTCGCATTGTTAGAGTTAATCTTTTATCAGACCGTCGTGGGAACCATTGTAGAAGTTTAGCTTCCTTGGCTTTCCTTGGCTTTTCATAATGTCCACTGTATTCAGAATTGAGAAATGGATATTTTGTCAATGGAATTAATGTACCTTATAATTACTTTGGTAATATTTATTGATGGGGAAAACTCAAGTCATTGCATTTCAATTTCAAAATTTAATTTCTATGATATTAGACCAAAATAAAATAATAATGGAGCTGAGAGCACACGCACTTGCCTAGCGGAGATCAAAGTGTTGGGATTTCAAACGCCATATTATTGGTGCTGCCATTCTCCCGATCCAGAAGAGAAAAAAGAAGAAACAATTGTAAGAAGGTAACGAATGGGCCAAGGCATTGGCTATCACTGTGTCTGTAAAGGGATGCAAGTGAAATTGACTATGGCCCAATATTAAATGATACGGCTGGTGCCCATGGAAGGGTCGTTACCAGTGGTAGTTCATCCCTGCGCGCTTAATATTATAAAGAATGGTGGTGGAGTTGTCCTCCAGGGTGTAGTAGTGAAGTGTGGGTGGTTCAGAATGGAGCGAAGTCCCCCATGAGTCGGAGTATGGCCCCATGTGGCGGCGGGGTCCTAAAGCTCAGCCATACACGTAATCTTCCCACCCATCAAGGCCTGCAAATGTTCACATGGCACTGGGTTGCCCCCAGAGTGTGTAAGCTGACCAGGGAACGAAAACAACAAACAACAGAGGTAAACGAAAAGATTACGCATGATGATAGAAGGGGTAGTGCTAATAATGAACAAAACTAATACATAACTGCTTGAGTCCTTTGTATGTGTAATACTGTTAGCGCTTTAAATATGCATATTTTGTATTTTAGCTTTTCTTTGCCCTAATGTTTTAGGTACCCACATCATACAAACATAAAAAACCATATTTCATTTCTCTCTCTCTCTCTCTCTCTCTCTCTCTCTCTCTCTCTCGCTCTCCGAGAACTTTAAAATATAGAAGCTGTGTAGGAAAATGAGATGCAAAAAACCTCGTATACAATATTTATGTCAGAGTAACTGTTATAAATGTCGTGGGATTTCAACCATTGTAGAATGTTTATCAGCTTCCTGGGCTTTCTTCGCTTTTCAAGGACAATGTTCAAAGGTACATGTAGGGAATTAGATGGCGGAGTTGAGGGTAGAGGAAGATAGCCAGGGCCAGCTCACTTCTCAGGATGGGTGAGTGCCAGCCACTGCTAGAATCCCAAGAACAGACAAGTGCGGCAATATGGGAAACCAGCACATAAAATCTGATATGGCGACAGTGATGAGCCGTCGAGCTATGGTCATGTCTTTTGGAGACCTTGTTTGTGCTGGTTTTTAAACTATTCTTCTGAACTGTCGTGTAAATGAAACTTTGACCCAGTGATATTAGTACAAACAACACAAAGTTCAGAATGATTAGAACGCTGAAGGAATAGGCTTTACCTTTGAAGTCTTTCCTGGTCACTGGGAGCGGAATGCAGATGCCTGTCTGACTGTTACTGTATTAGAAACTCAAAAACCGAACAGTGTGACATCGAAGGGAGTAAAGGCAACAGAGAAAGAAAGCAGCCCACCAGCCAAGTGAGGAGACATGTCACTGCTGCCGAGTTCCTGTCGAATCGATGACTGCTGAATGGAAAACGCAGAACGATGAACCGATCCAGTGTGATGAGCCAGATGACCAGAGCTGATACCTCGCTGGACAGCAGGGACAGAAAACCAGCCATCTTACACAAAGCACTGCCCTTCCAAGAGTCATCGTGATAGAGATATTTGCCGCGAAACTGTTCGTCAGCCGACCCAATGATGGCAATGTAGACACCCATCAGGAAGTCAGCCACAGTTAGGTTGGTGACAAACACACTGAACCCATGGGACGAGGCCATGCTCTTTGTTAGTAATCGAGAACAGAAGGAGAACAGGTTACCAGACAGAGACAGACAGGCGATTAGCCACAGGAATACACGGTAGGTCCATGACTGCAGCAAATCTTCACACGACGAAATTTCGTCTTTGGGGGAAAAACAGGTCGACTTAAAGAAGTTATCAGGTAACATTTCCTGGCAACATAATTTATAATTATCTGTGACAATTATTTCAAGATAGGTGTTATGCTTCAATAGTTCTTGTGGGAAATCTTTAATGCGGCTGCCTCTCATGTACAACTTGGACAATTTTGGTGTGAACCTGAAGCCATCAGAGCCAATTGTGTTGATACTGGTCATATTTAAGACTAGTGTCTGAATTTGAGGAAACTGGGACAACACTAAAGTGTCAAACTCTGTGAGCGAGGTGTTGGACAGGTCAAGCACAGTCAGTGCCTTCTGCTGACCAGAGGACGACAGGTCAGTGTGCATGGAGGTTAGTGGATTGTGGGACAGGGACAGTGATCCTAAATTGTTTAAATTAACCAGTGAAGTCATGTTGACGTGCTGCAGCTCATTGTCACTGAAGTCCAGCACTCTGAGATTGACAAGCAATGTCTGAGGCAGGGACATCAGGGAACAGTTGGCCAGGATGAGGTGGACAAGGTATGTGAGATGACCCACACTGGACATAGTCATTCCAGAACCGCTGGCGTCCAACAAACGAAGCGCATGAACTGCTGCTGGTGTGAAGGGCTGTGGACAGGACAGAGCGTTGCCGTGACACACACAGCCCAGAGGGCACACTGCCTCGCACAGCAGTTCGTCGTCGTTCAGCGGGCAGTGCGGCCAGTCGTCACACATCTGGTCACTGTGGACACACACTGTGGAGGACCTGCACACTGAAGAACCCTGGACACACCGGGTCCTGGCACCCTGCCTCGTCATGCTGGTCAATGCAGTCGTGTCATTCCATTGCAGCGGGTGTACACTGGCACTTTCGGCAGTCGTTGAAGTCTCCAGGACAAACGGTAATGGCTTTCAGGGCATGACTCGTTCACGCGCATTGGGATGGACGTGAAGTAAGGCTGATGCCGTTAAACTGGATGAGTGCAGGATATGGAAAGACGGACGTTTTAGTTATCATTCTTTTAAACACAGAGAGCAGTCTGATTCATCCGATTCATCCTTACAGTGGGATATCTGATCACACCGGTTTTCATAGGACACGCACTGGCCATCATCACAGGTGAAGGTGTTCAGACACGTTGGGTGAATGCAGAACAGCTCGTCACTGTCATCTGAACAGTCCACTGTGAAGTCACAGACCAAGGTGTAGGACAGGTTGAACAGACCGTTGTCACACGTGAACACTGGAATTGTGCTGTGAACACCGCGTCTGGAGTCCAGAGTCTGTTGGTGAGCAGAGTGAGTGTGAGGACCACAGGGGCTGGCCTGTTGTGGGCCACACACCTGGTATGGGCTGGAGCCACAGAGCAGGAAGCCGTGTGTGGTGTGCTGGTTGGGACAGGTCACCAGGGACTGGGGGTTGTCAGTTAATACTGAACGTGGCCAGGACAACACCACAGGTTTTAGGAAGCTGCTGCTGCTACTGTTTGTTTTCATCTCACAGATTGCTTCACTAGGGCGAGGGTCATAATAACGTAGTTTACATCGAAAAGCATGATAGTGATTATCATCCATTGTTGTAAGACACATCTTCGCCCCTTCATTGTACTGAGCAACGTTAACAGAATGGTAATAAACCGTTTGTCTGCCGATAATCATCAGTCTGTACATGTTGGGAGCTGACACGTCATTGTAATGCAAACCAACCATAACTCCAGCATATTCTTCCCCAGGAGATCAGTTTTAGTCGCAGAAGTACAGAGCGCCAGTTCTGTTCACACACCGGCCTACTGAAGGAGCCCCCCAAAGCTCTGCATTCTGCTGAAATCTGTTCGTTGAAATCGCCCCTTTCGTTTTCATTGTACTGCAGCCCGTCAATCAAGGCATAGCAGTTGCCGCACATTAAGAACAGGCCCGGACAGTCAGCACTGCTGTAGAAACAGTGTTCTGTTTCGTCCTGTCCACCTTCACACTCTGTCTTCAGGTTGCACTCCACGTGGGGCTGGAAGCTGGCGTAGTGAGGAACAGAACAGTTCCACAGGCCGCTGGCTAATTTAACAGGGGCGTGATCTTCAGGAACAACCGTAAAGTTCAGCTGAAAGTTGTCTGTTTGTCTATCCATAGTAATGTCCAGTTTTGATATCCTGTGTATAGTAGTACTTAATGCAGACAAATAACCAATAATAATAATACTGATAAGTGGAGTCATCTATTTTTTCTATAGCCTTTAAGCCCCACATTGTAATTATATTCTGAACTAAGTTGTATGTATCTTAAACATGATAACATGTCTCCGTGGCACATGTAAACTCATATTTACATAAATACGTCGGTCTTGGGTCCGATTGTCTGTCATGGTGATGTAACCTGACGTTAATGACGTCACCACAACCCTCAAGTACGACTGTGGTGATGGTTGGGAGACTGACCAAATCGGCGTTACTTCTGAAACAGGTTTTGTGTGAAAAGCAGTCACCAGAAAACAGTTTGGAAGTTAAAAAGGAAATTCCTTCAAATATGCCAGTGATTAATTGTTGTTGTTGTTATTGTTTGTTGTTGTTGTTGATGTTGTTGTTGTTGTTGTTGTTGTGGTGAAAAACGATTTGTTGAATCTTGTAGTTGATGAACTGCAATTTGGCTCAAAGTTGGTGATACATGGTGTTGTTGTTGTTTTTAAACGCAACGATTATGTTGTCATTGTTTTAAGATGCAGTGATTCAATGATTGATTGATTGTTCTTGTTGTTGTTTATTTTAAGACGATCCGTGCAATTACTTCAATGTTGGGAAAAAAGAAGGCGTGTGTGTGTTGGGGGGAGGGGGGTAACGGTTTTGTTGAATGGGTAGATGAGAAACAATTTGGCTCAAAGCTGGATACATGGTTCTGAAACGTTCATGTTTGTCATATACTATCAACAATGGACACATTTCGTACATCTTTAACCCTATGACCGCCAAAGTAGAATTTTAGATTGTAGTGATTTAACACACCCATGTCACTAAAAGGCATCAAAGCATGGTCTGGGGACTAAAGAGCCTGAGGGGAATTAATTGTGGGAGGTAAGGATATTTTAGAATTTAAGTATGTCACAAGGAGTTCCCAACATTACACAGATTTTGTTCTCTACCCAGGTGGTTTCATGGACATGTTTTGCTAAAAAAAATGGCTGGCGGCAAAGGGGTAATGCAAATCGTCGTAGATACTAGAACAACATATTTCGTGCAATAACGTGCGTCTTTCAGGAATACGTGCGTAGGCTTATGAGTAAGACAATGCGTGGCAAATTGCATTTCTTTTTTTAATTACTGAAATCGTATCCTTTTGCACAGATGCAGTTCAGACCCTCCCCTTAACATGAAATGATGGGAAACACCTTCTCAGCTGATGGTTTATGTAAGAAATACGCCCCTTTGTGACGTCACCTGATACCACTATTACCACTTATGAGTTAATCCAGTCACTTTTATTGGGCATCTAATGTAACGTTATGTCATGTTGCATACCGTTATATGCGCCTGTCATAGAAACCAGGCCAAGCTCTAAGCGCTTTATTATCACAAGTCACACAGCGGGCTAATCTGCTCAAGTAGAGCCATAAACACTGTTGCCAGGACAGGTGCTGATAAATTGCTTCGCGTATTGCAAATCCTAAAGGTCTCTGTACACGTGAACATTTTTCACTCTTTCTCCATGGTAACACAGGGATATGCGAGCAAGTCCATTTCATGAAATGGGCAAATTTTGTGCATGAGAAAATATTGTTCGTGCATAGGTGTTCGACCAATCTGTAGAAATTGGCTCTCTCTCATGAACTGGGCAATTTTTCCAGTCCCATCACACAGGTATTGATAAGGTTGATTCACACAGTAGCAAAAAAAAAAATTCTAACACACACACACACAACACACCCAAACACACACACACACAAACAACTCACAAACACGCACCGCAGCACAAATACATACACACAAAACACGCATGTACACACACCACACACACACACAACACACACACACACACACACACACACACACACACACACACACACACACAAGCGCACCTAAACCAAGGAAAAATCAACTGCTTTAGTGGACCTTGTGAAAGACATGCAGAATCGCTTCCTCAAACTCAAATGTCGTCAGCAGAGTCGCCCAGACCACGATCAATGAGTAAATATCCAACGAGAGTGTTCCAACGCAGACATCCTATCAAAATTTCTAACCTAAACTAAAGAATGTGTCATTTGTGTCACATAAAAATATCAACAACAAACAGCCAGTATTTGTGGGAACAAGATACATCCGTCACAAAGACGCCTAAGTTAAGTCGCTGGAAACCTTGGTCGCCACCTCATTACAAATTTGGACCAAAGCAGAAACGACAGGTCAGCACGCCCCTCACGAGTCCCTGGGACAGCAGATAGCCGCCACATCAACACCACAGGAGGGTCCACTTCATCGACACCGGGAACATAGGGGACAACACTTTCGGTTCTACTAAGCCCTGAGGACAGTTGCGGACATTTGTTGAATTGTTTTTTTTCAGCCCCGGCCAGTACCAATTTATGTGAATCATCAATTGTCGTTACTCAATTGGTCTATAGAATTTACTGGATGACTACTGTTTTAATGTTTGAATAGGTATTTATTGTTTTCATTTCATTAATTTGCCAAGTTATGGCAAGAAACAGACAAACATTAACATCCTACAATGGAATTGTCAGTTAGTACTAATATAGTAAATATCAACATTCACCTTGAGGGCACATGGTCCTTCTTCTACAATCTGTAAAGGTCAAAAACGAATTACCACGGTCGGCTCACTTTCTCTATCCGGCCACCAGTCTGCAAACAAACTGATTGAAAGTGCGAATGTGTCTGAGCATGTACAAGGCAGCGAATTTAATGCTCCAAAAAAATAGAGATTTTGACCAAACAACCAGATGCTTGTGGCAAAAGAAAAGACCATCTACCCTAACCTATCCCTAACCCCGGAAAGAACCAAGAAATAGAGCAGGAGGGTGTAACTCTACATATTTGCCGATAAATCGATGTACAAAGCAATGCACTTATAGTATTTTTTTGCTGGAACCATTCCTTTTTGGGCGGATAAATTTTAAGTCCCATTTATATCACGACCAAACTATTTAAGCATCCAATTCAATCACCTATACCAAATGGTACAAAAGACTTGATTCTTGTGCAGCATGTGTCAATTTAAGTAAATTATCTTAATTTAACATAGTCTCTGCATACTTCCAAAAGGGCTATTGATTCAATTTGACTTGGATAATGTTCTATAATACTACAAGTGGTAAAATGGTTAATACAGGGGGCTTAATGACACATGCCCCTTTTGGGATAGCTCATGCTAAAAACAAAAAAACGTCTAATCGGTTAGGGGAGAACATGTCAGATTCTCCACTGTTTTCCCTTAAATATTCAACTTGAACATAAGGAGAATGATACCAAACCAGCCCAATCCCCCCCACTAGAATGCCACAACACATCTTTCACAAGTTACATCCACACGCACACATACATGTACACCCAAACACATATCTAAAAATGTGGTGCCTCTTTTGTTGATGATGGGGGCGGGTAAAACAGTAACGTTATCCCCACGACTGTCAACAATGAGACTCTGATTTCGTCAGTGTCCGGGAAAACAAAATAATTCCCCACTGTGGGACTGCCGTAGATGAGAAACTAACTACACATTGTCCTTCTTCACTGTCCGACATGTACTCAGGGAAAATGCACAACCATTCCATGATTAACTTGCACTTTTCTTGCTGATAGTGTATTCTGACACTCACAAAGCCACCAACTTGGGGGTACAATGGTCTTCTCTTCTTCATCAGTTTCAGTTTGGGAGAGACAGTTTGGGGGTGGGACTCTTTGACGAGGGGCACAAAAGAGTCAGAGGCATGTCTCCTTGTTTTCTGGTATTATCTTTTTAGCTGGTTGGCGGGGTGCTGCCTGGTCAACATAGTTAAGTTAAACAATGTTTCGGTTTTTGTATGAAACTACATAATTGTCCACAGTTACATGAAACTTCTCAAATAGCAAAGGGTGGCGAATAAGGTGTCGCCACCTCATACAGCGGTAACATACGTCAAACACTAAATGATAAATAATACAATGATGTTATGTACACGAAGGCAATTATATTCTGAATAAAAGAAACACGTACTTCGAAGTCAAACTGGAACGGATTTACAAAAACACACACACACACACACACACACAAGCACCAACACACACACACGCACCAACACACACACCAAACACCACACACGCGCGCGCACCAACAAACACACAGTCCTCTCTCTCTCTCTCCTCTCTCTCTCTCTCTCTCTCTCTCTCTCTCCTCCTCTCCGACTCTTCACTTTACAAAACTCGCATTTCCCCCCCCCTGCATGTCCTGTGTTGCTAGTATATGCTCGCTGTTTATGGAGCGATTTTAAAAACTTTTTCCCGCCAGAGACCATAAATTCACAGAGAACAATTCGCGATTAATTCCCTGGCTGACATTTCCAGAAACTACAGAGAAACAGCACACAGACACACAGACAGGGAAAGCAGGACAGGGAGGAAAGCAAACAGGCACACAGACAGCAAAACAGACACACAACATGGGACAACAACATACACAAAGACGAGAACAGCAAACAGACAGCAAACAGGACACCCGACACAGCGACAGCAAACAGATACACAATACAGACACACAGACAGTAAAACAGACACACAGTACAGCAAACAGACAGCCGACAGGAACAGAGACAGAAAAATACACATACATGGACAACAAAACAGACACAGAAGAGACAGCAAACAGACACACAGACAGCAAACAGACAGGCAGACAGCAAACAGACACACAGCCCACATACAGCAGTAGTGTGGTATGTAATAGTCGATTCCTTAGAAAACTAAGTATGCCTAGATGAGTATATAAATTTTTTAAAACCTTTGTTTTTTTTCTTTTGATGTATATATAAGACTATTACTTCTATACTTATACTTCTCATGGTATTTGGAAAGGGGGACATCTTCAAAAAATGAGATTGGTGCTTTTAATAATCACAAACTCGAAAATTAGATAAAAGTATTGTTATCTCGGATATACTTCACTCAGCATCAAACAAGGCATGAAGGTCTGATTTCAAGCAAAAAAGACCACATTTTATCTGTGGAGAACTTCAAAGGCAAAAGAAATGACAAGAGAAACATTCTTTAGACATTTGTTTCAAATTGCAACCGATTTTACTGTATGGCTCAGAGGTGTGGGAACATCAAAACCTTGACAACATAGAAAAAGTTCATCTCATGGCTGCAAATACTTTTAAATATCCCTAAGAGTACAATAAATAAATTAGTGTATGGTGGAGCTTGGGACGGTCCAATCTCCTTGAGAATAGCTATTTTCGTTGTGTAAAATACTGGTACGGACTGTTAGGCATCGATCAGGATCGATACCTAATCAGCCTAAAAAGTCTTAACATAGATGGAAACAACAAGACATGTTTGGGCTAGTAAAGTTAGGGAAATTCTAGTACATCAGAGGTTCCACTTTGTTTGGCTTCTCGCAAGGAGGTAGTGTTGATGCCAAATTATTTTTGAAATGCTGAAACAAGAAGTACGGTGACAATACTGCAAGTCTTCAAATTATACGCATTGTTTTACAATACACGTTTTACTGATGCAGTGCCAAGAGGATTAAGGGGTAGTACCCTGACGACTCATCACTTATCACAAATCAAGCAGGACTGAGAAGATCCGGAATTCCTTAAAAGTGAGAGCGGAACACAACCAGATCTTCAGTTCAAAAGAACAAACACCCCTCCCCTCCCCCCCCCCCCCCCCCCCCCCTCCCCCCCCCCCCTTTCCCCCCCCCTCTCTCCCCCCCCCCCCCCCCCCCCCCCCCCCCCCCCTCCTCCTCGCCCCCCTCCCCCCCCCCCCCCCCCTCCTAAGGCAATAAAAGTTCCTCTCAAACACCGAAGGAGGTCAAAAAACTCTTTCTTGGTTAGAACACCAACGGAAGTGGAACCATCTGAATAACAGCACATCCAGCCAACTCCGTTGAGGCCTTGAACTTAGACGTTAGGCCTAAACAGGTCAACCAACGTCATAAACACTGGTTTGCAGCGACGTATTTGAAAGAAGATGTCCTCTGTACTCTGATTATAATAAGTAAGATTCATCAGTAACTCTGGTAACAAACTGTACAATCAATTTTGTTCTAGCATTTCATTGCTCTTCTCAGAGACGTAGCCAAGTTTTTGGTTTTTTTTTCCCCATTTTTTGCTATACAAGGAGGACATTTATTTTAATGAATATTTACTGATTTTGGACTGTAATGTCATGTGACATGCTGAGGATCGATTAAACACATAATAATTATGACAAACGGGCAACTGGATATGATACCAAAGTGGGACGAGCATTAAAGGTACTTACGCATTGGTCTTCCAAAATCCCGCATTTTTGTGTTACTGTTACTTTGAAATAGCACAGTGACTGAATGGGTAATTGTCAAAAATATTAATGGTGTATGCTTTACATTGGAAGTGGACAAAGAAAGTTGAAGTAAAGCCATTCTCTTCAAAAAAAGGTCTGTCAAGAAGCCTTAGAACGTTTAATTAATGTACGGTCTGTTTGAAATAAACTAGCAACAACAAAGCTTTCCCATAGATTGGGATTTCTTTGAAATGTGGAGTTCTCGCCAGGCCCAAGAATGTGGTCTCCCCTTGGCAGCATTAGTGTGCCAAAAGTTGCACATACAGCCCAATAAGCTGAGTAGCAGGCACCACA
>CM065707.1:8224691-8229691 GCA_017654935.2 Phymorhynchus buccinoides
CGCAAAAATAATATTTCATTAAATATATTTAATACAGTGGCGGTACCATAGCCGATGTGGTTTAACCGAGGCGTGGTTACTGCTGCACCTGTCTGTATTGTTAACAAAGTCGGGACTTTACTGGTGTTGTACTGCCTCCGGGCATTGCCTACAGTATTGTTCCCACCATCTCTAATGCCCCACATGGTCGACAGACCGCAGAGGGCGTAAAATCCTATTTCGTCGATAAGATTTCATTATGAATTGAACAGGAAATACATGGGTTTCTTCTTAAACCACGGCTTACATAGCAATTGATTCTCAGATGGTTAGTTCAGTTAATCTGCAAATTTCCTGGACCTCCAAATCAGGAAAATTGCAAATTTACTGAAAATTTAAGGAAATTTGCAAAATCCCTGAGTGAAACAGGAAATGTGCTAATTCCCTGAACATGTTAGGCAAAATTTCCGAATTTCCTGGTTTTGTAAGTTTACTGTAACTTGTACAAGACTAAACAAAAAAACACTAACGCCCATCATACCATTTGTGGCAAATGTTCAAGTGAATTGTTCACTTTTCATCAGGCCGATTTGGTAAAGGTCAAGATGTGCCACCCCCCCCCCCCCTACATTTCTCGGTTCACAGCTGTTCCACCCCATACAAAATCAAGCTATTTAGTTAAAAGACTGAATTTAGAAATCTTAGATAAAAACTGCACCAAGCTTTTGCTTGCAAAAATATTTGGGCTGTATGTTCTTCATTGTATTTTTAATATATTTCTTCCATCAAATTTATGATAAAAACTTATTTTGTTGAGCAGTATCATACAACATATTTAGTAGAAAATGTTCTTGAATAAAACACAAACATAAATAAAATTGCCCATGAGTGAACATCTAGCAATGTCCACTGAATATAAGTAATTTTGACACATACTACAACATATTATTGACTGTAATTTATGTAAAGCAACTTATGGTAAACTAAAGTTGGCTTGAAACAACATCTGAAAATATAGATCAACTAAATGTTCCTCCCGAAACAGCTGTGGGTTAATTGTATTTTTCCGTTATTGCCTTTCTTACCATACATAAAGCTGTATTTTAGGAACATTTTCACCAAATTATCTTTAACCCTAACCCTAACCCTAACCCTACCCCAACCCTATAACACGGAAAAACGCAACGAACCACAACTGTGACAAATCGCGGTGTACTGCAGTGGGGGGGTAGGGTTAGGTTTAGGGATAGGGATAGGGATAGGGTTAGTATTCTAAAAAGGTTATTAGCTACAAATGATCCTAAAATACAGCTTTATGTATGTCAAGAAAGGCAAAAACGGAAAATAATAGAATTAACCGAGAAATGCAGGGGGGGGGGGGGGGGGGGGGGGGGGGGGGGGTTGGGGTGACACATCTTTACCTTTACCGATTTTTTTGTAACAAGATTCGTGTACGGGGTTCTACAAATATAGCGAGCAAAACTAGTAGGATTTCATCAGATTTGTTCAGACAGTAGAATGTCACGCCAATCATGCCTTACACAACAACAAAAAAGTCAAAATCTCGGATCGTAAGTGAATCCTGTCGCATGTAGTGTAGCAGACCCTTTAGTTTTAGTGCAGTGTTATTTGGGCAAGAGGTTAAGCCCTAATCACACTCTAGCAAAGCAGCTCTTATCCCGGTTTTTGACGAGGGCCCTTAAAACCTGCCCCGCCTAAAAGAGTGCTCACTCTCAATTAATGTCTATAGTATAATAAATAAATAAATCCATCCGGCTGGGGGCAAGTGTCAACCAAAAAATATTGACACCCCCCCCCCCCCCCCCCAGAAAAGTGACGCTAAGATCAAAAGTCTCTGTGGCAAAAAAAGTCAACTCGAGTCGGATTTCTACATTTTATATATTAATAGTTGACATTTCTGCAGGGTAAAAAAAAAGAAAAAAAAGTAGACCTTTATAGAGCGTTAAGACGCTGTATCACCAGCAGCGTGGCAGACGCTGTATCACCAGCCGCGCGTCAAGACGCTGTATCACCAGCCGCGCGTCAAGACGCTGTTTTACCAGCCGCGCAGCAGACGCTGTATCACCAGCCGCGCGGTACGTTTTCTGCTCCAGTGACCTTGACCGTCAACAATGCTCCCAGGGACCCCCATTTGGGGGTCTATGAAGTACTAGAATTCTAAAGGAATGTGCAGAGGGTCCGGCAGGGATGCACTAGAACAAAATATTTGTAGCATTCGCAATGCCACTGGGACCCTCTATGCCGCCTCTAGGACCCTCTATGCTGTATGTGAAGGAGTCCCTGGGACCCCTTGTTTTGCGGGACGATTGGGAGCCCAGTTAATGACCTTTGACCAATTACCTTCATTTTCGAACTTGGCTTAGGGTTGTTTTTTTTAATTTTAATTTAGACTCTGAGCAAGAACTACAAGGAGGATCATACCAGAGTCGGAAAGTGTTTAAAAAATTTCTTTTAAATCGAACTTGGCCTAGATATCCTAACTTACCTATTCGCGTACACAATTTTAATGAGCCTCCTAGGTCTAGCTAGGTCCCTCCCCGCACGAACACCACCAGAATTAGCATAGTCAGTCGGCCAGTAATAAAGAGACAAACGTCACTGAAAACATCAGTACCAACTTCGCTTCCACGGCTGATGAATATGACCCGGTGTCGCGAGAAATAAGTCCTCCCGTGAAATATGTCCCCCGTCACCGCAATATGCATGCGCGCCACAACCGTAACGATAACTATTTATTTAAAAAAAATATATGGAGAGAGAGACATTTAAGTGCCCACTCTACACGGAAAGAACCGATAAATTGAGCGGGAGGGTGTTAATCTAGCATGCGCGCCACAACCGTAACGATAACTTTTTTTTTTTTAAAATATAGAGATATATTTAAGTGCTCAATCTACACCGAAAGAACCGAGAAATTGAGCGGGAATGTGTTAATCTACACATATAGCACTGTTTTCGTATTTTTTCCCCCCAAAGTATTATTAGGTGTTATTTTTATTAGGTGTTATTAGGTACTTTATAGTCACAGAGGCGTCTCTGTGAAATTCGGGTTGCTCACACCTGGAGAGCGTGTCGCAGCCAGAGGCGCGCCACCCAATTTGTGTTCTTGTTGTTTTGCATGCGATTTTTGTGTGACTGATGAGGAAGGAAAGGGGGAGTGTGTGTGTGTGGGGGGGGGGGGGGGGGTACATTTGGACCAAATGACAACTTTTTCGTTGCCACTGGGCTTAACGTATGAGCATGGGTACACGGGACCTCGGTTTATCGTCTCATCCGAAAGACTCCTCGTTCAGATCGTTAGGCCTAGTGCAAAGTGAGAGGAAAATTCCTTCTGTACCCTGGTTCGATCTCGGGTTTACTTGATAAGAGGCGAACGCGCTACCACTGTGCCACTCTACACTCACTGTGGCAGACGGTGTATTTAAACAAACACCCATGCAGACAAAACTAATTAATACATTTAAGAGAAAAACACAACAAAAGCATCACTGACCTCTCAATAATTAGTAATGACTCCTCTGTTCTTCCTGCATGCTACCAGACGCCTCTGAATGTATTCAGGGTCGAATCCTTCCTAAACAGTGAACAATCCGAATGAGGAAAGGGGGGACATAATTTCACGGGAGATATATTTCAAGCGTACACCGGGTCTAATTTTCTCCGGAAGATTATTGGCCTTGGTCTCACTCTTCTATATAAGATGTCACTATTGTTTATAAGACACAGGAACTGATCATATGTCGGGTATCGTAACTTTTGCCATTGGTCAGGCTCATTCTAGACACCATGTTATTGCTCTGTGGCTGATTGACATCAATAACGTTTGGTAAAGTTGTGATATTTTGCTCGTATCTTATTAAGTATTAAGTAAGTAATTAGGGTACTTTTTAGTAACAGGCGTCTCTGTGAAATTGGGGTTGCTCCCACTTGCTCGCTTCGGGCAATTCTGTTCCCAAAGCCAGCCATTTCGATGGAGGAGAATAACTCGACCAAACGTCCAACGCGAAAGAGTGACTCGAATTTGAAAGGATTCAAGATGGCGACGTCGACTGTGTGTTCAGAAACGAGGCCGGAGGAAGTAAAACAAAAAAGGCACCGGGATATCGTTCAACAAATCTTGGACAATTTTGACCTGGAGGAGACGATGAGGAAATACAGGAGTTTATACGCGTTTGAATTTCGTCCTGTTTGCAATAGGTAGTTTTCCATACATATATGTAATAGGTAGTTTTCCATACATATATGTAATAGGTAGTTTTCCATACATATGCAATAGGTAGTTTTCCATACATTATATGTAATAGGTAGTTTTCCATACATATATGTAATAGGTAGTTTTCCATACATATATGTAATAGGTAGTTTTCCATACATATGCAATAGGTAGTTTTCCATACATATATGTAATATGTAGTTTTCCATACATATGCAATCGGTAGTTTTCCATACATATGCAATAGGTAGTTTTCCATACATATGCAAAAGGTAGTTTTCCATACATATGCAATAGGTAGTTTTCCATACATTATATGTAATAGGTAGTTTTCCATACATATGCCATAGGTAGTTTTCCATACATATGCAATAGGTAGTTTTCCATACATATGCAATAGGTAGTTTTCCATACATATGCAATAGGTAGTTTTCCATACATATGCAATAGGTAGTTTTCCATACATATGCAATAGGTAGTTTTCCATACATATGCAATCGGTAGTTTTCCATACATATGCAATCGGTAGTTTTTCCATACATATGCAATCGGTAGTTTTCCATACATATGCAATAGGTAGTTTTCCATACATATGCAATAGGTAGTTTTCCATACATATGCAATAGGTAGTTTTCCATTACATGCATACAATATCAATGAATGTCGTCAATCTCATGACATCCATGACATCAGGGGCGGACCGAATGATTCGTAAATGGGGGAGGGGGTGGTGGTGGTTCTGCCGGGGATCCATGGAGCTGCATTTTTTTTTTTAAATTGGGGGGGG
>CM065707.1:8234691-8254691 GCA_017654935.2 Phymorhynchus buccinoides
GTAGATGAGAGATAGGCCTGTAGTTTTTCAGTTCGTCTGAGAAAATCTCTTTTTCTTTTCCCCTTCCCCCTTTTCCCCAAAATCTAAACGTCACAGTAATGGCTTTGCCAAGAGGACGTAAAACTTTAACTTTGGCAAAATGCGCAGGACGAGCTAGAACAACGGGAGCAAGCCCTGGCGGAGGCGGAGATCCGGAGGGTGTGGAAGCTTCGTCTGGACGGCGTCATCGGAGACGAGGATTTGGATACCACTTCCAGGGAACGCTTCCACGAATTCGAGGCCTCTGGAGCCGCCCTCTCACTCCAGATGGGCTCGCCGGGGTTCTGCTTGAAAAAGGCCAAGAAAAAGCACGTTGAGAAAGTAAGAGCAATATCTATTAACCCTTTCAACGCCAAAGTCGCATTTTAGCACCACAATGATTTGACACCTATGTCATTAAAAGGCATCAGATTGGGGTCTGTTATCCAATTACCCTATTGTCTTAGTTTTGGGAAGTAAGGATAGACCTTATGTTATATCTGTCACAGGAGAATCCCCAATAATGCAGATGGATTTTGTTCTCTACCCAGGTAATTTTAATGGACATTTTTGGCTGAAATATGGCTGGCGGTCAAAGGGTTAAAGTGTCGAATCTAGGATTATATATCAAGAGCGGGAAAACTCCCGTTCAGAAAGTAAGAGTAAGACCTATTAGAGTGTCGAATCTGGTTTCAAGCTTTCGAGACTTTTAGTTAGGAAAATCACGGTGTCTTGAAATCATTTTCCTAACTAAAAGTCTTCCACAAGAGACTAATCTGTACCACGGCCCCCAATCGTCCCGCAAAACAAGGGGTCCCAGGGACTCCTTCACTTACAGTATAGAGGGTCCTAGAGGAGGAATAGAGGGTCCCAATGGCGTAGTGTTTGCTAAAAAGAATGTTTATAGTGCATCCTTGGGACCCCCTGCACATTCTTTTAGAGGGTTCCTTATAATTCTAGTACTTCATAGACCCCCAAATGGGGTCCCTGGGAGCCCTGCTGTACTGTACTGTGATTTTCCATTAAATAAATAAATAATAATTAATAATGCTTATATAGCGCATAATCTTGCAAAGCAACTCAATGCGCTTTTTACTCACCATTCGTACAGACATTTCTAACAAACTGGCCCACGCATCCTCACCGTACATCTCTATGAAAATGAATACATATTAGAGAATGCATTGCATATAATCATAGCACAACACACTAACACCCACCTCCCTTCAACACCACCACCCCAACCATCCCCCCACTCCCCCCCCACCCCACCCATCCCCACCCCTACCCCCCCCTACTCCCCACCCCCACCCCATGCACACACACGCGCACGCGTTAACCTCATACTCATATGCGCACGCGCGCACACACACACACACACACACACACACATATATATATATATATATATACACACGCACGCACGCGCACACGCACGCACACACACGCGCACACACGCACACGCACACGCGCACGCACACGCACACACACGCACACGCACGCACACACACACACACACACACACACACACACACACACACTCATTACTGAAATATGGTACGTTGTTTTATGGTGTGTTGTTGCCAGCCGGTAAGCGAAGTTGGCAATGTTTTCAGTGTGGAAGTGTGTCTGTTTTTTTCCTGGCTGGCTGACTGACTGATTGGCTGACTAAGTAATGTATGTTAACACGATAACGTTTGAACGGAGACCTAGCAGGCTCAAATTTTGCATGTGCCCCATGCGTAGTTAAGATATTCAGGCCAAGTTCGAATATGAAGGTTATTGGGCAAAAGTCAAGGTCACTGGAGCACACACACAAACAAAATTCCTGCCTGACTATGTGATGTATTTTAACACGATAACGTTTGAGCGGAGGGACTTTAGGGGCTCAAATTGTTCCTTGCGCATAGGTATTTAGGATATCTAGGCCCAGAAAACAAAATGAAGCTATTTGGTCAAAGGTCAAGGTCACTGAGGCAGAAAATCCTTCCTTCCGGCTGGCTGACTATGTATGTAGTTTAACACGATAGCGTTTGAACAGAGGGACCTAGGAAGCTCTTCTTTTTTTTTTTACACGTGCATAGATAAGTTACGATTTCTAGGCCAACCTTCCAAAAAATGAAGGTTCTTGCTCAAAGGTCAGGGTCACTGGAGCAGAAAATACTGCCGCGTGGCTGTTGGGTCAGGCGCTTTAAAGGGACACCCTGACGGATTAATTTGTGCAAGAGATACGTCGAGAGTACCAGAAAGACAGCATTTTCAAGGATCGCAACACTCACTTTGCTCTGGTTTCTTAGAAATCAAACCGTCAAAACGGCGATTCCTCCTTGGCGGAGGTGCTGGAAGTCGATTTTGTTACTGAAAGAGAAGGCGTCTGCTGTCTCTTTTGTAATGACCGCCTGAGTTTAGACCCAATTGTTTGCACGACATGGTCGCAATACGAGCCTTTTTTTAATTTTTTTTAAAATTTTATGCAGTTTAGCTAAATGAGTTTTGCTCACAACAAAGGAAATAGCTTCAATTTGGTTTTTTTACTGCACTGCAAAAAAGAAAAAAAGCTTCAACCACAATGGGATGGGCCTCCACCCACCCCATCCAAAATGGCTTCTCTCTCTCCGGCATCTCCGCCAAGGAGGAATCGTTTTGACGGTTTGATTTCTAGGAAACCAGGGCACAGTGAGTGTTCCGATCCTTCAAAAAAGGCTGTTTTTTATGGTGATCTCGACGTGTTCCTTGCAAAATATCATCCGTCAGGGTCCACCTTTAACGTTTTTAGTGGTTACTGGTATGTTGCTGCTGTTCCGCTTGACCAGTAATGGAATACAGTACAGTTTAGTCTCTTGTGGAAGAGTTTTAGTTAGGAACATGATTTTAAGACACCATCATTCTCCTAACTAAAAGTCTGGAAAGCTTGAAACTAGATTCGACACTCTTCCTCTTCTTCTTCTAGTTATGTGCTTGTAACTTCCTCTAATGTGCCACTCTCTTTGACTCTGCCTTTTTCCTTTGCTTTCTATCATCTACTATCGTTCTGACTTATTGGCCCCATTCTCCTGCCTTTTTTTCAAAAAAAATCTTCCAAATCATTGTTTTCTCTTGAGCTCCTCCAAAATCGGAATGTGTCGGCTGTACGCAGCGGGGAGACCAGTGAAAGCTGAAAACCGGACACATATGTACCTTACCCATTATGGCCATATGGTCTGGGGACGCAGAAGAAGAAGAAGAAGTTGTTATCCATCCGCAGAAGCCAACGGAGATCAGACAGCAGCCTTCGGAGCAAGACACAAGGAAGCTGGAACAGGAGAACGAGAAACGACTGAAAAGCTTGATGATTCAGAGACATCGATACAACGCACCACAGGTCCTTAATGGTCAACTTAGGACGATGATCTGACCGCCAGGGGGCAATCGAACCAGTAGGGGCTTAGCGCGTGATATTCTTAGTTAGGCGTAGTGAGAGAGATACGCCCAACTGAGAATATCACGCGCTAAGCCCCTACTGGGTTGATTGCCCCCTGGTGGTAAAATCATCGTCCTAAGCTGCTCATTGTTTCCTTTGTGTTTCTTTATCTCTTTCTTTCTTTCTTTCTTTCTTTCTTTCTTTCTCTCTTTCTTTCGGTCTCTCTTTCAATCTTTGTCTCTTTCTTTCTTCCTTTCTTTCTTTCTTTCTGTCTCTCTTTCTTTCTTTCTTTCTTTCTCTCTCTTTCTTTCTTTCTTTCTCTCTTTCTTCTTTTCTTTCTTTCTTTTTCTTTCTTTCTTTCTTTCTTTCTGTCTTCTCTTTCTTTCTTTCTTTCTTTCTCTCTTTTTCTTTCGGTCTCTCTTTCAATCTTTTATCTCTTTTTCTTTCTTTCTTCTTTCTTTCTTTCTTTTCTTCTCTTTCTTTCTTTCTTTCTTTCTTTCTTTCTTTCTTCGGTCTCTCTTTCATTCTTTCTCTCTTTCTTTCTTTATTCTCTTTCTTTCTTTATTCTTTCTTTCTTTTTTCTTTCTTTCTTTCTCTCTTTCTCTTTCTTTCTTTCTTTCTTTCTCTCTTTCTTTCTTTCTTTCTTTCTTTCTTTCTTTTCTTTCTGTCTCTTTTTCTTTCTTTCTTTCTTTCTTTCTTTCTTTCCTTCTTTCTTTCTTTCTTTCTTTCTTTTTCTTTTTTCTTTCTTTCTCTCTTTCTTCCTTCCTTTCTTTCTCTTTTTCTTTCTGTCTCTCTTTCTTTTTTCTTTCTTCTTTCTTTTCTTTCTTTCTTTCTTCTTTCTTTCTTTCTTTCTTTCTTTCTTTCTTTCTTTCTTTCTTTCTTTCTTTCTTTCTTTCTTCATTTCTTTCTTTCTCTCTTTCTTTCTTTCTTTCTTTCTTTCTTTCTCTCTCTCTCTCTTTCTTTCTTTCTCTCTTTCTTTCTTTCTCTCTTTCTTTCTTTCTTTCTGTCTTTCTTTCTCTCTTTTTTTCTCTCTTTCTTTCTTTCTTTCTTTCTTTCTTTCTGTCTTTTTTTCTCTCTTTATATCTTCCTTTTGTTCTTTCTTTCTTTCTCTATTTCTTTTTTTTTTTTTTTTTTTCTCTCTCTTTCTTTCTTTCTCTTTTTCTTTCTTTCTTTCTTTCATTCTTTCATTCTTTATTTATTTATTTATTTCATTCCTTCTTTGTTTCTCTCTCTCTCTTTCTGTCATTCTCTCTTTCTTTCTTTCTCTATTTCTTTTTTTCCCTCTTTCTTTCTTTCTCTCTAGAATTCTTTCTCTCTAGAATTCTTTCTCTCTTTCTTTCTTTATTTCTCTTTTTCTTTCTTTCTTTCTCTCTTTCATTCTTTCTGCCTTTTTCTCTTTATTTCTCTTTCTTCCTTTCTCTGTCTGTCTTTCTTTCTCCCTTTCTTTCTTTCTTTCTCTCTTTCTTTCTTGCTTTCTTTCTCTTTCTTTCTTTATTTCTTTCTTTCTTTCTTTGTCTCTTTCTTTCTTTCTTTGTTTCTTTCTCTTTCTTTCTTTCTTTCTCTTTTTCTTCCTCTCTTTCTCTCTCTCTCTCTCTTTCTTTCTTCCTCTCTTTCTTTCTTTCTCTCTTTCTCTCTTTCTTTTTCTCTCTTTTTCTTTCTTTCTTTCTTTTTTTTAATTCTTTGTTTCTTTCTCTCTTTCTTTCTCTTTTCTTCCTTCCTCCTTTCTTTCATTCTCTCTCTCTCTCTCTCTCTCTCTCTCTCTCTCTCTCTCTCTCTCTCTCTCTCTCTCTCTCTCTCTCTCTCTCTCTCTCTCTCTTTCTTTCTTTCTCTCTTCTTCCTTCCTTTCTTCCTTCCTCCATTCTTTCTCTCTTTCTTTCTTTCTTTCTTTCTATGTATGAAATAAGCAGATGAGATTGCGGATTCAGAAACTTATGCGCAAATCCCATTCTCTTATTTCTTATAAAGTTTAAGTGAAGGTTGTTTGTGTACAGATCTCGTAGATTGCGGATATAATGTATAGGCCTACAAGTCCTTAGAGTGGAATGAGTTCAGGATCGAAACACTTGCTTGTGTTTGGTTTGGGTTTTTTCTCTCTTTTTCTGTTTTTTTGTGGTGCGTGGTTGTTTTTTCTCTCTCCTGAAGACCCTCAGTTTTCCAGATCTCCGTAGAGTTTCTTGTCACTTAAAGAAAAAAAATCTGATAAGGATTTTGTGCGTTGCATTTTTATTTTTATTTTTAGTATTAGGCATTAGGTACTTCATAGTCACAGATGCGTCTCTGTGAAATTCGGGTTGCTCCCACCTGGAGAGCATGTAGCAGCCAGAGGCGCGCCACCCATTTTGTTTGGGGGGGCATGAATTTTTTGTGTGACTGATGAGGAAGGAAACTGGGGGTGGGGTGGGGTGGGGGGTGAATTTGGACCAAATGACAACTTTTTCGTTTCCACTGGGTTTAGCGTGTGCTAAGTGCATGGGCATACAGGACCTCGGTTTATCGTCTCATCCGAAAGACTCCACGTTCAGACCGTAAGGCCTAGTGCAAAATGAGAGGAAAAATCCCCTGTACCCAGGTTCGAACTTGGGTTTACTTGACACAAGGCGATCGCGTTACCTCTGTGCCACTCTACATCACGACTTTGCTATTATTGTTCTTGTTGTATCCTGGCTAAAAGACTCCAGGGATTATGCGAACAGCCGAAGCACTTAAACACTATGGTAGTACAGAATGCACCATCTACATGATGAGAGCATTACGTGTGTGACCATTTTTTGATTACCCCGCCACGTGAGGCAGCCACTAGTCCGACATGGGAGGATTTTGGAGACTGATGATGTTATGCTAGGAGCTTGTCATGGCTTAACACTAAAGACAATCCCTGCATAACTGTGCAGAGCCTAACAGCATTTTGATGTAGCCTTGGTGTTCTAGCCTATGTGAATTGGTCTGACACAGCCTTAAGGGTGTAGAGTGACACAGAGGTAACGCGTTCACCTTGCTTGTGTCAAATAAACCCGAGTTCGAACCTGGGTACAGGGGATTCTTCCTCTCACTCTGCACTAGGACTTACGGCCAGAAAGTGGTGTCTTTCGGAGGAGACGATATAAACCGAATTCCCGTGTGTCCATGCACTTATCACACGTTAAACCCAGAGGTAACGAAAAAGTTGTCATTTGGTCCAAATTTACCCCCACCCCACCCCCCTTTTTACTTCCTCATCAGTCACACACAAATCGCCCCCACCCCCCACCCCAAAAAAGGGTGACGTGCCTCTGGCTGCGACGCGCTCTCCAGGTGGGAGCAACCCGAATTTCACAGAGACGCCTCTGTGACTATAAAGTACAGGATTCCCACAAGTCCTCACAAACTTGAAAAGTCCTGGACAAACGGCACAGGCCCTAAAGCTCCTGGAAAAGTCCTGGAATGATTTTAATCTGCTTACCAGATTCTCAACTTTCAAGGCAGCAAAACCAACACTTGTTCACTTTGAAAAAATATATACAGTAAAACTGAAAGTGAACACTTGCTTTTAAAAAAAATAAATATTCAGACGTTTGACTGCCTGATAAACTTATTGTGAGAGCAGACTGCATGCGGACTTTTGGTGTGTGTAGTTTTTTGGGGGTTTTAGCTTCAAATAATTTCTTCTTCTTCTTCTACTTCTTCTTCTTCTTCGTCATGCTGCCGTTATGCGCCTAACTAAGAAATAGCTAGGCCCAGCAAGTCCGACTTCGGCTGGAGGACATCTTTTTGAAAGTTTTTTTTTTTAAGGCAGGAGAATGGACCGGCAAGGCAAAAAGATAACAGATGACAGTAAGCAAAGGGAAAAGGTAGAGTCAAAGACAGTGACATATTAGAGGAAGTTACAAGCACAGAACTTCCAGAAGGTGAGGAAGCTATTTATACAAAAGACCTCCCGGTATCCCCACGGGGGCGCTTCAAATAATTTGAACAGTTCTATACCAGCACGTCTCTTACCCGTAATGCTGATTATCCACATTACAAGCAGTATGTTCCAGTCCTTGACATTTATCAGCATGAATAGGCCTGGAATAGTCCTGGTAGAAAAGCCCTTGAATGTTTTCTTTTAGAGATCGGTAGGAACAAATTTGAACAGTTCGATATCAGCACGCCTCTTAGCTTACCGTAATGCTTATTATCCACATCACAAGCAGTACGTTCCGGTCCTTGACATTTATAAGCATGATCCTGGAATAGTCCTTTTAGAAAAGTCCTTGAACTGTTTTATTTTTATAAATCTGTGAGAAATCTGTGGGAACAAATTTGAACAGTTCGATATTAGCACGCCTCTTACCCGTAATGCTGATTATCCACATCGCAAGCAGTATGTTCCAGTCTTTGACATTAATCAGCATGATCCTGGAATAAGTCCTGGTAGAAAAGTCCTTGAATTGTTGTCTTTTTAGTGGGAACAAATTTGAACAGTTCGATATTAGCACGCCTCGTAGATTACCCGCAATGCTTATTACCCACATCACAAGCAGTATTTTCCAGTCTTTGACAATTATCAGCATGATCCTGGAATAAGTCCTGGTAGAAAAGTCCTTGAATTGTTGTCTTTTTACAGATCCGTGGGAACAAATTTGAACAGTTCGATATTAGCACGCCTCGTAGATTACCCGCAATGCTTATTACCCACATCACAAGCAGTATTTTCCAGTCCTTGAAAATTATCAGCATGATCCTGGAATAAGTCCTGGTAGAAAAGCCCTTGAATTGTTTTGTTTTTATATATCCGTGGGAACAAATTTGAACAGTTCGATATTAGCACGCCTCGTAGCTTAGCGTAATGCTTATTATCCACATCACAAGCAGTATTTTCCAGTCCTTGACATTTATCTGCATGATCCTGGAATAGTCCTGGTAGAAAAGTCCTTGAATTGTTCATTTTTATGTGGGAATACTATCGACGGCTTGGAGTAAAAACGGACTATCTTTAAATAGTCCATTGACGTATTATTGGATTTATTACAAAAAACTAATAACTTGTATCAAATAATGACTGCAGACATATATAAAAAGGGGGTTTGCTTTTTATACTTCAGCAGTCTTTTTTTATGCATGTTATTAGTTCTGTGTAATAAGTTCAATAATATGTCAATGGACTATCTAAAGATAGTCCGTTTTGACTCCAAGCCATCGTGTCTTGAGATTACGAAAAATATAAAATAGCAAATACCCCTTCCACAGGAGTTCCCGTGGTTCAACACTCCCAGAGCATCCACAGTCAGCTTCGCGGACTTAACGGAATCGACAGCTTCAACCTCCAGAGATGTGAGTATATAATTATGTGTTACGTAACTATAGTTTTCGGGTTTCAAGTCCTCTCGCGTGCCACAGCTACTTACTCCCCCCCCCCCCCCCCCCCCCCCCCATCACTGTGGATTCAGTCAGATTCGCAGCACCTTCGGTACGAATGCAGAAACCGGTAAGAGTAACGTAACTAGGTTTCGGGTTTCAAGTCCCCTCGCGCGCCACAGCTACTTACTTCCTCCCTTTGACTGTGGATCACCCCATGCTTGTTACCAAGGCAATCATAAGCCCTCTAGTTAAGGTCTCATGCTTAAATATTAATGCTGCTTACAATTTCTTTGTTTTTGTTTTTGCCTGTTTGCTTATCTACTTGTTTATTATTTGAGTATTCCATTTTCCATTGTTCTTTTCTTTGATGCCTTGCTTCATCATACATGCTTATATCTGTTTGTCTAATTGTTTTGTATTAGTCTAGTTTTCGTTCCAAGGACAGATTGGAAGAATGGGCCCGGCCCAAAATCTTAATCCTTATGCAATAAAGTGTTTCGGTCTTCAGTCTTCTGTACACGTGAATTGTTTTTAATCTTTCACCACGGCAACACGGAGACAAGCAAGTAATTTTAAGATCTCTGTGCTACACGTGAATCATTAATTGAACTATTTCACCATGGCAACACAGTGATGTGCCAATATGACATGCATACACTGTGTGTGTTGTCATGGGGGAAAGAGTGAAACATGCTTCACGTGTTCTACAGAGACATTCATGAGTGGCTGTCACCGTGTGTTGCCATGGGGAAAGATTGAAAAAATGTCAACGTGTATTGAGACCATTATGTCTTGTTTAACCCTTTCATCGCCAGCCATCTTTGAACAAAACAATTCCATCACATGTATTTGGTTACTGACAAGATTTCAACTGCAATATTGTAGGATTTCTCTGTGACACATTTAGGATAGGGTCAATCCTTACTGCCCAGATTTAGGAAAACAATATTATTGAATAATCGACCCTGATTCAAGAGTTTTAATGACACGAGTGTTACACCATTGTGGTGCAAAAATGCGACATTGGCGGTGAAAGGGTTAATTAATTTAACACCTTCAGGACTTCACTGCCTTAGGTACTCTCCATTACTGGCCTGGGGCTGCCTAGAAAAACAAATGTTATATAACAAATAAGAAGCACAACAAAACTCACACTGTCAATGATTCAGTTTGGGCAACATTACTGGTTGATCCGAGTTTATTTTTTCAATTTAAGATCATAATTACTTGCATTAAAATCAGAACCATTAGTCTCCTTATTACTATCACTGTGTGTGTTGATGCTTTGTTCAACTGATTGTATTTTGTATTGTGTTTTTTGGGTGGGGTGAGTGGTGGTGATGGTAACGGTGTGTGTGTGTGTGTGTGTGTGTGTGTGTGTGTGTGCGTGCGTGTGCGTGCGTGTGTGTGTGTGTGTGTGTGTGTGTGTGTGTGTGTGTGTGTGTGTGTGTGTGTGTGTGTGTATGTATGTGCGTGCCGGTACGTGCGTGTATGTGTGGGTGGGGTGTGTATGTGTATGCCTATTTGCATGTGCGTGAGCGATTATTTCGTGTTGTTGTTGAATTTGTTGCTTCTTAATTTTTGTTGTTGTTAAGCGCATAGAGCTCCACATTGGTGGAGGAATGCGCTATATAAATGATTCACTATTATTATTATTATTATTATCACTTTTAATGAAAAAGGATTGGAGTATTTTCTGAGGCTTGTCTAGGGCCGATTTTTGTTGTTGACATTTTCAACATTACAATTAAGACAGAAGTACCAAACGTAAGTAAACCGAAAGCTGGAACAGTGACGAATAGATGTAACTAGACAAACGTGGTTTGAATTGGGAAAAAAAACATGGATTTAGACAGGTCTTAGACTATAAACAATCGCTGTTCCGAGAATATTCGTAAGTAGGCCCTGACTGGCATTGATCCTGTTCTGAGTATACTCGTAATCCGTCCAGAATGAGCTAAATCTAATTGTCCTCATTTGCTGTCTAACATCCACGTTATTTTACGTCAGTGATACAACGCTGCATGTTTTGAATGGTGGTATGGATCTGACTTGGCAAAGAGGAGTCGCACATATGAGTGTCATCGGCGTAAGACTAACTGTTGACAGAGTGAGAGCCAATGATTTGTGAGAGCTGTTTTGTGTACATTATTAACAAAATAATGGGCCCAAGGACAGAGCCCTGTGGGACACCATGAGCTGCAGGCTGTGACCGTAGTTCACCGATCAGCACAGTCTGCTACATAAAGGAGTATCTTGAAAAAGTAAATAAACATGCTGATTGCATAATAGTAAACTTTGTGAACTACTTATGCTATCTAAGGTCTTTGAAGTACATTTTTATTAGCCATGCATTTAGCTTCTTCTCCATCGTCTATTTGTTGTTGTTGGTCTTGCTGTCGTCGTCGTTGTTGTTATTGTGGCTGCCGTCGTCGTTGTCATCATCATCATTAACTATCATAATCATCATCAAATCATCCTCATCAACAACCACAACAATAACAACAACCACAACCACAACAACATGTTCATCATCAGCATCAACATCATCAGCATCATCATCATCATCATCCGTCTTCATCATCATCATCATCAGCAGCAGCAGCAGCAGCAGCAGCAGCTGCATCGTCATCACCACATAATTATCAACAATCATCACCATCGTCGTCATCATCATCATCATCATCATGGTCATCAACAAAGATCATCATCATAATTATTTTTCTCCTACTCCTCCTAATCATCATCATCATCATCATAACCATCATCATTATCACCATACTCCTCCGCCTCCTACTCCTCATCCTCATCATCGTCATCACCACCATCATCATTATGGTCATCAACAAAAATCATCATCATCATCATCATAATTATCCTTCTCCTACTCCTCCTTCTCCTCATCATTATAACTATCATCATCACCATCCTCAACCGCATCCTCCTCCTCCTCCTCGTCATCATCACCTTCATCATCATCATAATTATCCTTCTCCTACTCCTCCTCCTCCTCATCATCATCAACCACCATCATCACCACCATCCTCCTCCGCCTCCTCCTCCTCATCGATGATGATACTTGCATTTATACACCAGCCGCCGTTGCGTAGTGGTTAGCGTCGCGGACTACTGGCTGGGAGGTCACGGGTTCGAATCCCATCAGAGGCGAGCTTTTGCGGTCCTGGACCAACACCTACCCAGAGTGAGTGGCTATGGGCTCCATGGGAAGACTGAAGCCACATAGTCGAGCTTCATCCGCTTAACGGATGCGATTCTGAGTGTGTTACTCTAATTTCAAGACCAACACTGCAGGTGTCTGTAGTACTCGGGCCTGGTTAACGCCGAGATATCATTATGAAAGGAAGCGTAGAATACAGCCCCGTCATGTAGTCTCAGACCGATACGGAACTCCATAGCATCATCATCATAATCTTCATAATCATCCGCCTCATTTCCATCAATCATTAAAAATAAAAATAAATGTCTCAAATTATGTGGCTTTGCATGCCCTGCTCTCATGGTGACCTCAGTTTCGGTTTCCAATCCAGTCTATGCCTTGGTGCGTTCGGGTCAAAGTCATGGTGATCAGTGTGTTATGGGGGGCTGTCGGTGGACGGTCGTGGTGGCGCCCTCGGAGGAGGACCTCACTCACGCTGGCTCCGCGACTAAGATAACAGTGTCGTCAGTAGGGGGATTAGTAGGTGGTGTCCTGAACAGGCTTCACTGAACTCCACCGAAGTGACTCAGCAGCAGTGCAGCGTCTCCTCGGTTGGTTGTCACCTGACGGCCTAACATAGATTCGCTCCCCTTGCACTGATGGTCTCGGATTGTGCGACCTGAACAAGCTGGGTGTGTGGCTGTGAATTGGGATTCGGAATGAGCGGCGTGGGAGCAACGCCACTGTACAGCCCAGAAGATGGGACAGCAAAAAACACACCAAAAAACCACTTGCATTTATACGCATCGTTCCTATCATTCAGAATGTGCAGGGTCTCGCATCGATTGAGAGTTACGATAAAGAACCCGCGTCGATAGCAGAGAGGAGAAAGCAAAAGTACAGACACCTCCCCAAGGCCGTGCAGCAACTCTACGAAGAAGAGGTAAGGATTGTCCCCCTTTCGGATGCATGCTGTTGTGTCCACGTGTCCTTGTGCCCACGTGTCCTTGTGCCCACGTGTCGTTTGTACCCGCGTGTCGTTGTGGTCTCTCTCTCTCTCTCTCTCTCTCTCTCTCTCTCTCTCTCTCTCTCTCTCTCTCTCTCTCTCTCTCTCTCTCTCTGTGATGCTTGTATAGCCCTACGTGCACGAAACGTGCGTGTGTGCGCGTGTGTGTTTGTGTGTGTATGTGTGCGTGCGTGCGTGCATGTGTGTGTTTGTGTGTGTATGTGTGCGTGCGTGTGTGTGTTTGTGTATGTATGTGTGCGTGCGTGCGTGAGTGTGTGTGTTTGTGGATGTGTGCGTGCGTTCGTGCGTGTATGTGTTTGTGTGTGTATGTATGCGTGCGTGCGTGCGTGTGCAATTATGTCGAGAGAAAAAAAAGTATGCGAGCGCATACACACACACACATGTCATGTGCATGTATAACCTTTTCACACAGACAGAGAGAGAGAGAGAGAGAGAGAGAGAGAGAGAGAGAGAGAGAGAGAGAGAGAGAGAGAGAGAGAGAGAGAGAGAGATAAACAGACACAGACAGAAAGACAAACAGAGACAGAGAGAGCGAGAGAGAGAGAGAACAGACATACAGACAGAGTCAGAGTGACTGAGAGAGAGAGAGAGAGAGAGAGAGAGAGAGAGAGAGAGAGAGAGAGAGAGAGAGAGAGAGAGAGAGAGAGAGAGAGAGAGAGAGAGAGAGAGAGAGAGAGAGAGAGAGAGAGAGAGCAAATCCCATCACAACAGATACACACAGCATTCAACTTTCTTCTTCTTTTTTTTTTAATGAGCAACTCTCTCTCTCTCTCTCTCTCTCTCTCTCTCTCTCTCTCTCTCTCTCTCTCTCTCTCTCTCTCTCTCTCTCTCTCTCTCTCTCAACTGTACTTTGCATTGATGCTGACACAAAACGGAAGCCTGAATTATCTGCTTGTCAGTCTCTCTCTGTCTCTGTGTCTCTCTCATTCTCTCTCCTCCCTCTCTCTTTCTCTCTCTCTCCCCTCTCTCTCTCTCTCCCTCCCTTCCTTTCTCCCCCCCCCTCCCTCCCTCTATCTCTCATTCATCATCTCTTCTCTCTCTCTCTTTCTCTCTGTATCTTATATGAAGTTGTTTTCCTTTATGAAATTCACTTCATCATTTAACAGTTAGGATCAAGATTGTATCCTTAATTGCTTCATTCAGATTTTGTTGTTGTTGTTGTTGTTGTTGTTGTTGTTGTTGTTGTTGTTGTTGTTGTTGTTGTTGTAACAGATGTAAGAAGAAATCCTATTACCACCCCTTGTCATCAGACCTTTTTTGGTAATGACAATAAAAAGTTCAGTGTTATCTGTATCTGTGTCCGTCTCTATCACCCTCATTCCCTCTCTCTCTCTCTCTCTCTCTCTCTCTCTCTCTCTCTCTCTCTCTCTCTCTCTCTCTTCTTTTTTCTTCTGCTTTCAGACTGTGGCAGGACTGTTCGCTCTGGCTCATCAGTTGGTTCCCCCCAGACCCCGCCACCAGCAGGACTCTGACAACATGGACACGTCGAAGGACACTGAACAACAGGATGACCAGATCTACAGACCTCCAAAATCGCGAACTCGCCATTTGTGATCTGACGGCTCCCTATCCTCTTTTTGCTTTTGTTTGTCTTAGCTGCGTATATATTATACGATAATTATTATCTGACATGTCCATTTTATTTTATTTTTTGGACGGCTCTCTCGTCTTGTTCTTAGTATAATTATTATCTGACATGTCTTTTTGACGGCTTGGTCATCTTTTTCTTAGCTGCGCATAATGAAATCCGACGTGTCTTTTTGACGGCTTGATCATCTTTTTCTTAGCTGCGTATAATGATATCTGACATGCTTCTTTTGACGGCTTGATCATCTTTTTCTTATTAGCTATGTATAATGATATCTGACATGACTTTTTGACGGCTCGATCATCTTTTTCTTAGCTGCGTATAATGATATCTGACGTGTCTTTTTGACGGCTTGATCATCTTTTTCTTACCTACGTATAATGATATCTGACATGTGTTTTTCACGGCTTGATCATCTTTTTCTTACCTACGTGTATCTGAAATGTTCCATTTTTGACAGCACTCTCGGGGTTTTTCTTAGCTGCGTATGTGATATCTGACATGTCTCTTTTAGATAGGTTCCTTCATCTTTTCTGGCTGCATATAATTATATGACATGTTCCATTTTTGACGGAACTCTCGTCCTTTTCTTAGCTGCGTACAATTATGACATGTCTCTTTTTTGATAAGTTCCTTCATCTTTTCTGGGCTGACAGGTTCCATTTTTGACGGCACTTTCGTTTTGTATTTTTCTAAGCTGCGTATGTGATATCTGACATGTCTCCTTTTTGATAGATTCCTTCATCTTTTCTTGGCTGCATATAATTATCTGACATGTTCCATTTTTTTGACGGCACACTCTCGTATTTTATTTTTCTTAGCTTGCGTATTATATATTATCTGACACATCTCTCTCTCTCTCTTGTTTTTTTTGTTTTTTTGTTAACAAAGCCTCCCATCATATAATTATTATTATACACCATTGTCACTACGTCCCCTTCTCCGCGATCAGCCAGCCGGAGCGTGGTCTTATCGCGCATAGGTTAGGTTAGGCTAGGTACTTTATAGTCACAGAGGCATCTCTGTGAAATTCGGGTTGCTCCCACATGGATAGCGCGTCGCAGCCAGAGGCGCGCCACCCATTAAAAAAAAAATTGCATGCGATTTGTTGTGTGACTGATGATGAAGGAAGGTGTGTGTGTGTGCGCGTGTGTGTGTAAATTTTGACCAAAATACAACTTTTTGCCACTGGGTTTAACGTGTGCTAAGTAGCATGGACGTGGCAGTAGCGTAGTCGCGCGTAATGTAGGCTACTACTAACTTGGAGCGTGCGTGGTGATATCTTTTGCTGGGAGTATCGAGAGCGGGGGTGGGGGGAGGGGGAGGCTACGATCTCGCTATACGCGTATAATTTCGATCATGCTCAAATCACACGTGCGTGCACTAACCCTAACCCTATGTCTAACCCTAACCCTAATTCTAACCCTAACCCCTTTTTTCCTAACCCTAACCATATCCCTTGCCTAACTTTAACCCTATTTTAACCCTAACCCTTATTCCTAACCTAACCCTAACCCTGTTCCTTCTTTCTCTCTCTCTCTCTCTCTCTCTCTCTCTCTCTCTCTCTCTCTCTCTCTCTCTGTCTGTCTCTCTCTCTCTCCCCCACCTCTCTCTCCATCCCTCCCTCTCTCTCTCTCTCTCTCTCTCCTCCTTCCTCTCTCTCTCTCTCTCTCTCTCTCTCTCTCTCTCTCTATTTCTCTCTCTCTTCTTCTTCTTCTTCTTCTTCTTCTTCTTCTTCTTCTTCTTCTTGCTGTGGGTGGTCTTCCACTCGTCATATCGTAGCCAGGTCGCGTGGTCGCAGTCACAACACTTGAGGAGGACGTCCGCGATCTTTAGACCACGTTCTCCTGAAATTGAGAGCGCGGTGTGCGTATCAGGCGTGATGGATGCTTTAGCGAAAAGACTGTTGGAGACACAGAGAGAGAGAGAGAGAGAGAGAGAGAGAGAGAGAGAGAGAGAGAGAGAGAGAGAGAGAGAGAGAGAGAGAGAGAGAGAGAGAGAGAGAGAGAGAGAGAAAACCACACATCAAAAGTATGAATCGAGAAAAATAATACTGCTTGTCATTTTCTTTTTGCTGTTGAAAATTTTCAAAGCAGGATGAATGGATGGATGATGGATAGAAATATGTTTAACGTCCTCCGGTCTGGAACAGACACATATTCTTTTTGTTCTATACACTCAACCTATTTCTGACATTGTGGCCCATCATGACATTTACCATCACTGCTTCTCTGATGACAACCAAATCTGCACCTCTGGTGATATCTCTATACTCCCCTCCATCATTGAACGTACACAGCTATGTATTTCTGACATCAAGGCATGGATGACTTACAACAAGCTCCAGCTAAACAACGACAAAACTGAACTGATTTTCATTCTATCAAAAAGGCTCATGTCTACAATCTCTGTCCCTACTTCTGTCCAACTTGGAAACTCTCTCATTCAGACCTCTACTACCGTGCGCAATCTAGGCGTTGTACTGGACCAGACACTCTCTTTTCAAAGTCAAATTTCTTCTGTCTGCCGTGCTTGCTATTTGGAGCTTCGGCGCATCAGTTCTGTACGTCATCTTCTGTCTGAAGAAGCCACCAAAACCCTCATTTCTGCCTTTGTTCTTTCAAGACTTGATTACTGTAATTCTCTCCTTGCTGGCTGCCCACAAAATCTCCTGATTAAATTGCAGAAAGTCCAAAATAATGCTGCTCGCCTCGTCCTGAAATGCCCGAGGACCTCTCATGTTTCTCCTTTGCTTCAATCTCTCCACTGGCTCCCTGTTGAAAAGCGCATAGAGTATAAACTCTCTCTATTATGTTACAAGTCGCTGAATGGTTTGGCCCCATCATATCTCTCTGATCTTCTATCGATTTATACTCCCACTAGACTGCTTCGCTCCTCCTCTGACACTCACGTTCTGCAGATCCCCCGTTTCCGTGCCAGAACTCTTGGCGAACGTTCTTTTTCTTTCCAAGCTCCCTCCTCCTGGAATGGCCTCCCTTCTGCACTCCGAACCTCAAACAGCCTCTCTTCTTTCAAGTCCTCCCTCAAAACAACTCTCTTCAAAACATAATCTTTCTCATCCTCCTCCTGCAAAGGTTATCCGTTGAGTCATGTGTGTGTGTGCGTGCGCGTGCGTGTGTGTGTGTGTTGTGGGTGTGTGTGTGTGTGTGTGTGTGTGTGTGTGTGTGTGTGTGTGTGTGTGTGTGTGTGTGTGTGTGTGTGTTTGACCTTAAGTTCGTGTGAGTGTTTTGTGTGTTGTCCAGCTTTTCATTTTGTTAGTATTGTTTTTATCATGATTGTAAGCGCTTAGGGCTTTTGTTAAGATTAAGCGCCCTAAATATTCATTATTATTATTATATGGGACACTAGTAGTAGACATAAAGATGGTGGGGACGATCCTGGAGGCAATAATGCCCGGAGGCAGTGCAACAACACCAGGAAAGTCCCGAATTTTGTATTAATATAGATATATAACATAGTGAACATAACTAGCAGGTATAATGACAACGTGCTTTTCACTCGCATTTCTAAGCTTTTACTCAAAATTTCAAGGTATTTCAAAGTGCTTTTCACTCGCATTTCTAAGCTTTTACTCAAAATTTCAAGGTATTTCAAAGTGCTTTCCACTCGTATTTCAAAGCTTTTACTCAAAATGTCAAGGTATTTCAAAGTGCTTTTCACTCGTATTTCTAAGCTTTTACTCAAAATTTCAAGGTATTTCAAAGTGCTTTCCACTCGTATTTCAAAGCTTTTACTCAAAATTTCAAGGTATTTCAAAGTGATTTTCACTCGTATTTCTAAGCTTTTACTCTAAATTTCAAGGTATTTCAAAGTGCTTTCCACTCGTATTTCAAAGCTTTTACTCAAAATTTCAAGGTATTTCAAAGTGATTTTCACTCGTATTTCTAAGCTTTTACTCAAAATTTCAAGGTATTTCAAAGTGCTTTTCACTCGTATTTCTAAGCTTTTACTCAAAATGTCAAGGTATTTCAAAGTGCTTTTTATTCGTATTTCTAAGCTTTTACTCAAAATTTCAAGGTATTTCAAAGTGCTTTATTTTACTCGTTTACTGAGTTCTTGAACCCAGCGCGCTTGCATGGAACTAATAGACGATTTTCGGATAAAACGAGGGGACAGCACTTCGTGAAAATTGGAGTTGCTTACCCTGACCCAGGCGGATAAACCATAGCAACCATGGCGTCGAAGCTTGAAACCGCAGGATGCGAGTCAGCGATTTGCAAACTTTTTTTTTTTTTTTTAATGAGGGGTGGCCAGTGGCCACAAACTGATATAACTTGCAAACTGTAACTATGTACTACGTGCTATATGTCTACTCAAACACACGAGGCGAGGGCTAATTAAGCCAGTGTAAGCTTCCTGTTTGTCCGCCTCAGCCAAGCAAGATCACTCCCACACACCATGAAATTACTTCCCTTAATTATTTCCGAACAGTTCCTATTGCGTTCAACGTTTATTTACAAAAGAGTAACATTGATTATTTTTGGTTGAAAATCAGATGGTACTGTCAAGAAGGTAATTAAGATGGTTAAAAGTACCTTCTGGATTTTACCTGACGACATTAATGTGTGGAATTGTTGTTCTGACGCTTTTTTTTTCTTTTTTCTTTTTCTCTTTTCTTGTTGTTTGTTTACTCAGATGCATTTCAAAATCGTTTCGTTTTGTAGTTTTTGTTGTTTTGTTTTTGAATAGCGTACATGTATTGAATGATTTAGTTACACCCACTCAGACATTAAGACGAATAAGCATAGTTTGAATCACGATTGTTCAAGTAAATTTTTCTTAAGTACATAATTATAATAATAATATTTTTAATTAATTGCTTTGATTAGTAATAATAATAATATAACAATAATAATCCGAGGAATCAAGTTGGCCTTAATAATATAATATAATATAATATAATATAATAATAATAATAATAATAATAATAATAATATAACAATAATAATAAAAATAATGGGAATTTATATAGCGCTCTTTCTCACATGGGCTCAGTGCGCTTTACATTAATAACAAGAACATTAAAGGCAAACAAATAATTAATCATTAGAAAGTAAAACATAAACACGATGATTGCACGCAACGTTCTCGCTCTTCCTCTCTCACACACACACACACACACACACACACACACACACGTACGCACGCACGCGTAGGCACACACACACACACACACACACACACACACACACACACACACACACACACATACATACATACATACATACATACACACACACACACACACACACACACACACACAACACATACATACACACACACACACACACACACACACACACACACACACACACACACACACACACACACACACACACACACACACACACACACACACACACACACACACACACACGTCATAGTTTCGCGATTTTTCTATCGTTTGTATTCTATCACTCTATATGATACGACAAATTAAGGTAACATTATTTATAATAACAATGCGAAC
>CM065707.1:8267191-8269691 GCA_017654935.2 Phymorhynchus buccinoides
AAGAGAAAGAAAGAAAGAAAGAAAGAAAGAAAGAAAGAAAGAAAGAAAGAAGAAAGAAAGAAAGAGAGAAAGAAAGAAAGAAGGAAGGAAAGAAAGAAAGAATGAAAATAAAGAAGAGAAAAGAAAGAAGAAAGAAAGAAAGAAAAGAAAGAGAAAGAAAAGAAAGAAAAAAGAAAGAAAAGAAAGAAGAAAGAAGAAAAAAAAAAAAGAAAGAAAGAAAGAAAGAAAGAAAGAGACAGAAAGAAAGAGAAAGAAATAAAGACAGAAAGAAGGAAAGAAAGGGAGAACTAGGTATGGCATTCCAAACGTCAAACAATTATTTGCACGATTTTTAGTGGTAAAATGAGGCACTTTCCTCATTCTGTGCACATAATTCATTCTGTGGTTTGCACAGAATTCATTCTGTAGGACAGAATTCATTCTGTAGGACAGAATTCATTCTGTGGCACACACAATTCATTCTGTAGGACAGAATTCATTCTGTAGGACAGAATTCATTCTGTAGGACAGAATTCATTCTGTGGCACACACAATTCATTCTGTAGGACAGAATTCATTATGTGCACAAAATTTATTCTGTGGGATACACATTTCATTTTGTGCGCAGAATGAATTCTGTGTCCCACAGAATAAATTTTGTGCACAGAATGAATTCTGTCCGACAGAATGAATTCTGTCCTACAGAATAAATTCTGTCCTATAGAATGAATTCTGTCCTATAGAATGAGTTCTGTGGGAAACACAATTCATTCTATGGAGAATGAGGCTCATTTGCATATGACGTCACTGTGTGTGTGTGTGTGTGTGTGTGTGTGTGTGTGTGTGTGCGTGTGTGTGTGGAGGAGGGGGGGGGGGAAACTGCCTACCTTCTTCTTGTAGGCGATTGTAGATTGTTTGACAACTCACTCCAAAAAGCGTCGCTACTCTTGACAACGGCAGTAGATCAATTTTTGGTCTTCCTGTCATCGATCGTACACTAAGAAATGTCGGCGTTGCTTTGGTAGGCCAAAATAAGAGGAGCTATACTATTGTTAGCAGGTTTCGTATAATATAATTATTTTATTTTATTTGAAAAGAAAAGGGGGGGGGGGGTCTTAATTACAAAAAAGTTTTAAGACAGTTGCATACATTTCCAACAACACATTTCTAAACTAATGAACACTACCTAGGTACCTACAATCGCCATCATATGCAAATGAGCCTCGTTCTCCATAGAATGAATTGTGTTTCCCACAGAACTCATTCTATAGGACAGAATTCATTCTATAGGACAGAATTTATTCTGTCGGACAGAATTTATTCTGTCGGACAGAATTCATTCTGTAGGACAGAATTCATTCTGTGGGATAACAGAATTCATTCTGTGCACAAAATGTATTCTGTGGGACACATAATTCATTCTGCGCACAAAATGAAATGTGTATCCCACAGAATAAATTTTGTGCACAGAATGAATTATGTCCTACAGAATGAATTGTGTGTGCCACAGAATGAATTCTGTCCTACAGAATGAATTCTGTCCTACAGAATGAATTCTGTGTGCCACAGAATGAATTCTGTCCTACAGAATGAATTCTGTCCTACAGAATGAATTGTGTGTGCCACAGAATGAATTGTGTGCACAGAATGAGGAAAATGCCTCATTTTACCACTAAAAATCGTGCAAATAATTGTTTGACGTTTGGAATGCCATAACTAGGGTATACAGTGCCACACACAATATGAAGCGCTTCTGTCAAGTACAAATGTGGAAAATATGGCTGAAAACCCAATTTTTAGACCCCTACCACTTTCAAGTCCTACCGATCTCCCTTGACCTTGATCGGTATGCCATCATCAGAACGGGCATAAGCCAAAGTTCCTCCATGCCAAATTGGAAATCTCTAAGACCAACGGAGCCCCTTAAATATTTTTCGGTTTTCAGGGTCGTACGCCAAGGTCAAGGTCACGACGGCGAATTATTTTGCGCGGATGCCTTCCACCCATAGTGACACACCACCACACAAAATTTGAAGCGATTCGGTCATGCGGTTCGGGAGATATCCTTGGGACAGTCAGAAAAAAATAAAATAAAAATAAATACAAACCAGTCGACGGGCAAAGAAAGAAAGATAGGGAGAAAGAAGAAAGGACAATCAAAACATAGAAAACTAGAAACCGGTCTAATATGTTAGGGGAAGACGGGGTAAAAAGCGCATGGGCGGGTAAGAAGCCCACCCCAATCATCTCATGAAATGAAGCAAATTTCAGTCTCATTTTGCCCATGAGACGAGCGTTAATGTCTAGCATTCGTCTCATGGGCAAATTTGACTGAAATTTTCTTTATTTCGTGAGATAATTGGGGTGGGCTTCTTACCCGCCCATGCGCTTTTTACCCCGTCTTCCCCTATAGAGGAGAGTCGTGTAAACTTACACTTTGTTGCTGTGGATGTCCCAACTGTGGCCGGTAGCGTTTACTACACCCAGGATCTGTTCAGAAATTGAAAAAAAAATCAAATAA
>CM065707.1:8274691-8277191 GCA_017654935.2 Phymorhynchus buccinoides
ATTTTATTTTATAAAATGATGCCGTCTGTATAAATTATTGTAACTGGGATTTTATTGAGGGTTCTACGGTAACAACGATTTTTTTTTTTTAAATTAGCAAATCAACCAAGACATTTAACTCTCCTGTTGAATAATACCTTTGATTTTGATTTAATGTTTTTTCTTCATTGGTCAAAATCGCATGCAAGTAAAAAAAAAAAAAAAAATAAGTGGCGCGTCTCTGGCTGCGACGATCTCTCCAGAAGTGAGCAACCCGAAGTTCACAGAGACCTCTCTGTGACTAAATACCAAAACAAATAGTCTTGTCACATCAACTAAGTCTGATTGTGCTTTGCTAGAAACCCGATACGTTTACGTTAATTATAATAGGCCTTAAATAATTTATGTTTGAAAATACGAACATTAATCAATCCACTCCCAAAAAACATGCATTTTGACAAACTAATGACTTTGATTCATATTCCTATTTTCAATAACAATGACTCAGATTTGTATTCAATCAATCAACCAACCAATCAATCAATCAACCAATCAATCAACCAATCAATCAACCAACCAATCAATCAATCAATAACTTTAATGATCCAAGAGGAAATGACAAAGCACAATCACAGGCTCGATAAACAAACAATACTAAAACATACATTATATATATAACTCAAACACCTCAGAGGGAAACAGCAAAAACATTTAACATCGTCCAATGAATAACATGTAGACATTGATTACATTTACATATAAGATATTAGGACAGAGGAAAACAGTAAACACATTTAACATCGTCCAATGAATAAAATATAAGTATTGATTAAATTTACATATATAAGCTATCAAGATCACACATACAAAGGATAAGATATTAAACATAAATCGAACATCACAAAGGAATTTATAAAGCAAAAGCATACACCAGTGTCAGATAATTAATCGTTTTATCAACTCACACTGTTCCTCCTGTCTTGTCATGTCATCCGAGTAAACCAGAAAGGCTGGAACCAGTTCCAGTTTATACTCAAGTGACTTTGCGTGCCACAGTTTGTTTCGAAGTAGTAATATTGTGGATCAGACCGATGTACGCCCGTCTGGAATGTGCCCCCGTCTCTATGTGTCACCCTCATTGTGACCCTCGCGTCTCTCTAGGTCCCCTGTCTCTATGTGTCCCCCTCATTGTGTCCCCTGTCTCTATGTGTCTCCCTCATTGTGCCCCCTGTCTCTATGTGTCACCCTCATTGTGTGACATTGTGACCCTCACTCTCTATGCCTCCTGTCTCTATGTGTCCCCCTCATTGTGCCCCCTGTCTCTATGAGTCACCCTCATTGTGACGTTGTGACCCTCATGTCTCTCTATGTCCCCTGTCTCTACGTGTCACCCTCATTGTGCCCCCTTGTCTCTATGTGTCACCCTCATTGTGACGTTGTGACCCCTCATGTCTCTCTATGTGTCACCCTCATTATGCCCCCTGTCTCTATGTGTCACCCTCATTGTGCCCCCTGTCTCTATGAGTCACCCTGTCGTTGTGACCCTCATGTCTCTCTATGTGCCCCCTGTCTCTATATGTCACCCTCATTGTGCCCCCTCTCTATGTGTGTGCCCCCTGTCTCTATGTGTCACCTTCATTGTGCCCCCGTCTCTATGTGTCCCCTCATTGTGCCCCTCTCTATGTGCCACCCTCATTATGCCCCCTGTCTCTATGTGTCCCCTCATTGTGCCCCCTGTCTCTATGTGTGCCCCCCCGTCTCTATGTGTCCCCTCATTATGCCCCCTGTCTCTATGTGTCACCCTCATTGTGCCCCCTGTCTCTATGTGTCCCCTCATTATGCCCCCTGTCTCCATGTGTCACCCTCATTGTGCCCCCGGTCTCTATGTGTCCCCGTCAAACGGCCACTGGAAGCGTGTACATATGGCTGGGCATTTCGTCTGCGTCACGTGTCTCAGCGTTGGCAGCGTGAATCAGTGTAATTAGTGTCACCTCTCAGTGCTGACAATACAGTACAGCACGGTACAGCTCAGTAGTCAAACACAATACTTATCATAATTAACGCTCCATGATTATACTTACAACGATGCCTCTAGCATGGAGAATGGTTAGTTGCGATGGGTTATTTAAAGGGAAAACAACCGATCCCAGGGATCGGGTCGTTCTCGCCAGAAAAGCTCTGCTTCACAGTGGCTCGCACAACAGGGAACAAAGAAGGGCGTACCGTCTCTCTCGCCAGTTGTGATTCAAATGCGGCGCGCGCTCAGTGCCTCCGCTCTTTTATAGTCCGGCCGTGTCTTTAAGGACCAGCCATGCGTCAGCTAACAATTCAGAGTTATACATCTGTATTGTTAAAAAAATCGGGACTTTCCTGGTGTTGCAACTGCCTCCGGGCATTGCCTCCAGGATCGTTCCCACCATCTTTATATCTACTAATGTCCCATATGTGTCTGTTCCAGACCGGAGGACGTTGAGCAGAATTTCATTCATTCTTCAGCTAAAATCGCACGACTGTGCGATGC
>CM065707.1:8284691-8288494 GCA_017654935.2 Phymorhynchus buccinoides
TCTCTTCGTCTCTCGTCTCTATTCTATATTTCCGATGTCAAGAGTACAGTAATTTTAGAAATGATTGTGTTGTTTTCAATTCTCACTTTAGTCAAACCCATAATCTTACTGCTATTTTGTCGTGTGAGAGAGGAGATATTCTGACCTCATTTGCTAAATATGTGGCGAATGCATTTCATTGTAGAGATAAAAAAACCTTAAAACCTTAACCTTAACTTAAAATGTTATCGCGAAACTTACGTTTGATAAGAAAAGTATTCATTTAATCGCAATTGTTGGATGGATGGTCGCATTTCTTATAAGTTTTCTACATATTAATTGTTTTGTTACCTTATTATGTACAATGTATTTAGTTTTTGTGTGTTAACTCTATTATATTATGCTTCTTAATTTATCTACATTATTGCGCATGTACCCCCTTGGCATAAGGGTTGTCAAACTATTGTCAATAAATAATTGTCATTCGTCATTTGTCATTTCTCTCTCTCTCTCTCTCTCTCTCTCTCTCTCTCTCTCTCTCTCTCTCTCTCTAACTCTCTCTCTCTCTCTCTCTCTCTCTCTCTCTCTCTCTCTCTCTCTCTCTCTCTCTCTCTCTGGGAACCTTACAATATAGAAGCCTGTGTAGAAAATGAGATGCAGAAAAACTCGCACAACAATGGTTATGTTATAGTTAATCTTTCATCAATTTTGTTGTGGGATTCCAACCATTCCATTCCAAAAGGCCAGCAGTATGGTGGCCGACAGTTCCCCAGGTATTTGTTTGTAGATTCTGAATAGGAACAAACCCAATATTTCTGCAGTGCTATTTTGTGCCTTCCTGGAAATTTCACAGTTGCACCACATAACTGAAATGGAAATTGAAGGTGGAGAAGCTACAGTCGAGCGCTCTACTTCAACGGTAGAGCGTTCTGTCCAGGCAATGTGGCCCAGCTGTGACTGGTTGTGTCCATAAGGTTAACAAGCCTGGAGGGGTTCGATCATGTATCGTATCAACCCCTGTCTCTTCAACGTTGTGGCATCATTATCTCTCTCTAGAATTGAACAAGATGTATTACATTATGGCTTAGACTATTATATATGGATAATTAAAAAAGATTAACTAAGCAGGCGTACTTGATGATGTTGATGGATAATGGTCGTAAAAGGTGCTGGGTAGCTGGACCCAGGGAGATGCTCTCTAATGTAGCTTCTTACAAGCTTTGGTTAACTCAAAATGCTGCGAATGTTAATGTAGTTTCAAATGAATTCAAATAACGTCAAAATCATTTGTGTGTTTCTTCAAGTTTGACAGACAGGTTCTTTCAAGAGAGTGATCTGGTACGCTTAGAGATAAAGAATTCACATGAAAGACAATCTTACACTTTGTGCTTATTTAAAATAGATCTTTTTTTTGTTCCCGTGTAGCTTCAACTCAAATTAGATTGCCTTTGAACAGCTGATACAGATTCTGTTAATCGGAGCTGAGAGCGCACGACACGTGCCTAACGAGATCAACGTGTTTGGATTTAAGACGCCATATTTGGCGCTGTCCATCTCCAGGAAGAAGAAAAAGAAGAAAACAATAATTAGAAGGAAACGAAAGAGATTACGCATGATAATGGAAAAATAGTGCTTTAAATGTTCATAATTGCTTGAGTCCTTTGAATGTGTAATAATGATATACGCTTTAAATTATACTTATTTTGTATATTAGCTTTCTTTTCCCTAATGTTTAGGTGCCCATATCATACAGACATTAAACAACATATTTCATTTCATTTTTCTCTCTCTCTCTTTCTCTCTCTGACTGATTGTGTAACTTTGTTTTTTCTGATTTTTCTTTAAAATTTGATTGATGTTAAGCTGCTTATGTAATTGTTCTTTTCTGATTATTTTGCTTTTTTTATTTTATTGATATTAAATTACTTGTGTTATGATGCCATGATTATTAGAAATGGTGACAGTAGTAGTAGTAGTAGTAGTAGTAGTAGTAGTAGTAGTAGTAGTAGTAGCAGTAGTAGTAGTAGTAGTAGTAGTAGTAGTAATGGTGGTGGTGTGGCGATGGTGGTAGTAGTAGTAATAGTAGTAGTAGTAGATAATAATAGTAATGATGTAATATTATGGTTGAAATTATGGTTGTTGTGTTCTAGTGTTGTTTTCTAAATAATGTTTATGTTTGTTTATTTGATCGGTTGGTTTTCTGTTTTGCTTCTTCTTATTACTGATGTTGATGCTCTGCCTACCATAACACTGTTGTATTTTTGCTACTGTATGTTGTTTTTGCTGATGATTGTTCTATGTTTCAATATTCGTTTATAGTACTATTATGCAGTAGTAGTAGTAGTAGTAGTAGTAGTAGTAGTAGTAGTAGTAGTAGTAGTAGTAGTAGTAGTAGTAGTAGTAGTAATAAGTAGTAGTAGTAGTAGTAGTAATAGTAGTAGTAGTAGTAGTAGTAGTAGTAGTAGTAGTAGTAGTAGTGTGGTGGCGATGGTGGTAGTAGTAGTAATAGTAGTAGGTAGGAGTGGTAATAGTAGTAGAAGAAGTAATTTGTGGTGGAAGTAGGTCTGAAAGTCTGAGGTCTCTCTCTCACACACACTCTATCTCTCTCTCTCTTCTCTCTCTCTCTCTCTCTCTCTCTCTCTCTCTCTCTCTCTCTCTCACACACACACACACACACACACACACACACACACACACACACACACACACACACACATCTCTCTCTCTCTCTCTGTCTCTCTCTCGCTCTCTCTCTCTCTCTCTCTCTCCTCTCTCTCTCTCCCTCTCTCTCTCTCTCTCTCTCTCTCTCTCTGAGAATCTTAAAATATAGAAGCCTGTGTAGAAAATGAGATGCAAAAAAACTCGTATAACAATATTTATGTTAGAGTTAATCTTTTATCAATTCGTCGTGGGATTCCAACCATTGTAGAAGTTTAGCTTCCTTGGCTTTCCATCGCTTTTCAAGGACAGTGTTCAAAGTGTACATGTAGGGATTGATGGCGGAGTTGAGGGGCAGGATGAAGATAGCCAGGGCCACGTTCACTTGTCCAGGGATGGGAGTGCCAGCCACTGCTAGAATCCCACACAGTCCAATGGGAAACCAGCACAGGAAATCTGATATGGCGACAGCGATCAGCCGTCGAGCTATGGTCATGTCTTTGGAGACCTTGGTTGTGCTGGTTTTTAAACTATTCTTCTGAACAGTCATGTAAATGAAACTTTGACCCAGTGATATCAGTACAAACAACACAAAGTTCAGAATGATTAGAACGCTGAAGGAGTAGGCTTTACCTTTGAAGCCTTTCCTGGTAACTGGGAGCGGAATGCAGATGCCTGTCTGACTGTAGAACTCCCAGTGTGCCGTCACAGGGAGCAAAGGCAACAGAGAAAGAAAGCAGCCCACCAGCCAAGTGAGAAGACATGTCACTGCTGCCGAGTTCCTGTCGAATCGATGACTGCTGAATGGAAAACGAAGAACGAGGAACCGATCCAGTGTGATGAGCCAGATGACCAGAGCTGACACCTCGCTGGACAGCAGGGACAGAAAACCGGCCATCTTACACAAAGCACTGCCCTTCCAAGAATCATCGTGATGGAGATATTTGCCGCGTAGCTGTTCGTCAGCCGACCCAATGATGGCAATGTAGACACCCATCAGGAAGTCAGCCACAGTGAGGTTGGTGACAAACACACTGAACCCATGGGACGAGGCCATGCGATTTGTCAGTAATCGTGAACAGAAAGAGAATAGGTTACCAGACAGAGACAGACAGGTGATCAGCCACAGGAACACACGGTAGATCCATGACTGCAGCAAATCTTCA
>CM065707.1:8288994-8301494 GCA_017654935.2 Phymorhynchus buccinoides
CCCACAACGTCTATTGCCACAAGGGTGGCCTCGGGGTTGAAAGGTCCATGCCGGATGTTCAACTCCTCCAGGGTTCTCAGCATAGCTGTTGAGTCCTGGATATAGCTGGGGAGAGCGACTACCAGGTCCTGCAGCCAGGAGTCCACCAGCTGAGATAGGTTGACTGTGGGGCCCTCCACTCCAGAGACAATGGGCCTTCCTGGAGGTTTGTTCAACGTTTTATGGATTTTAGGGAGATGATAAAAACGCTGGGTCCGTGTTTTGTTTGGTTCTACAAGCGCCCATCTGTGAGTTTGGTCATCTATGTGCTTGTTGTCATGGAGTTGGTTCACAAGTTGGTTTGACTGTTTTGCCACCTGCACCGTGGGATCCTTAGGGACCTTGCTGTAGTGAAGCTGGTTGTTCAGTTGACGTTCCGCTTCCTGCACATAGTCAGTCACGTTCTGGATGACCACAGCCCCACCCTTATCTGCTGTACTAATACGGATATCCCTATCCGAAACCAACTTCCCCAGTTGTTGCAGGGCCTTTCTCTCGTTCTGGGTCAAATTGTCTTTGGGTTTTCTTGTGTTCGCATATGAGGCTGCTTTCAGCTGTAAGTTCTGGCAGTACGTATCTAGAGCTGTATCCCTTCCTCTTCCAGGTTTAAAGTATGTCTTTTTGTAGAAACGTGGTGGGGGAGTTGGGTCCATCATGTTCTCAGCCTCTTCATCAAAAAACAGTTCTTTCAGTCTCACTAGTCTGCATCCCTCTTCTACATCCTCCTCTAGCTGTTTCTGGTTGAATGTCATGGGTGTAGGAACGAACTTAGGGCCTAAACTGAGCGCTTTCACTTGATCTTCAGTCAGCGTAGCACTGGACAGATATATATATATATGTGTGTGTGCGTGTGCGTGTGCGTGCGTGTGTGTGCGTGCGCACTCGTGAGTGAGCGAATATGTGCATGAGTAGATGCATGAGAAATTAAACCGTGCATGTACGTGTGGGCATTATGTGTGCATGCGTGCGTGTATGTATGTGTGTGTGTGTGTGTGTGTGTGTGTGTGTGTGTGTGTGTGTGTGTGTGTGTGTGTGTGTGTGTGTGTGTGTACAGATTCAAATAATTTTTTATACGAATGTTCAAAGACAAAACATATTTATCATGTATGCGTTTGTGCGCACGTGCGCACACAAACGCACACACTCACACACACACACACAGACACACACAGAGACACACAGACACACAGACACACACACACACACACACACACACACACATACACACACACACACACACACACACACACACACACACACACGCGCGCGCGCGCGCGCGCGCGCGCACACGCGCACGCACGCACACGCACACGCACGCACGCACGCACACACACACGCACACACACACACACACACACGAGATGTGTTTTGAGCAGTATGGTGACTGCGTGGAGAAGTGGAAATAGGCGCGGCTGTGGCTTAATGGTAAGACCCACTTCAGTGGTTTGCAATTTGAAAACCCACAAAAGTAATATCGTTATAATACCTTCTTTTGCCATAGTTACACGCAAAACTGGGCGGATATCTTAAGGAACATTCTTCTACTTTCTGTTTATGTTCAAATGAATTACGATTGAAGCAGAAAAGGCATGATAATCACAGACTGATTACCCCTACCCCAAACTGCAAAATAGTAAGCGCAAAGAAGGAAAATTAATTATTAAAAACATTATCACGGCCAAAATAACCCGTTCACCAAAGGGTAACATATCAATTAATTCTTCCCATACAATGGACTTTCAAAAAACACAGGTGAAAAATTCGGGTGGGGGGGGGGGGGGGGGGGGGGGGGGGGGGGGGTGTTGGGGGGGTGCGGGGGGGGGGGGGGGGGGGGGGGGGGGGGGGGGGGGGGGGGGGGGGGGGGGGGGGGGGGGGGGGGGAGTAAACACCTATCCCAGGTCATGCACTGTGATTAAAGCTAAATGCTTTAGAGAACTAGCCAACACAATTTATACTTGGTTCATTCACGTTCTACAATACTGAATAATCTGCACAAATTGATGGTTTGCTCTCTGAATTCTTGCTGTAAGAAACCGGATATCTTATTCTTAAACTCGCACATACAATAACAACATTCTTAAAAAAACCTAAAAAAAACAGCGTCTCCCTCTTCCCTCTTCCTCCTCCCATCATTTCCCATCCTCTTCAATATTTTTTTTAAAAGTTATAAATAATTACCTATGGGACTGGGTTATAAGATAACGAAAAATGTATATGTGAGTGCTGGTTAATTAAAAATATTGTGAATCCCATTTTCAAACAAAACTGGAATACATTTCTTCATATCCTCACATGAAAGAATATGATATGGAGTTATTTTGCTTCCACATAGTTACACAATCTACATTTTGTACATATTTTGTTTTAAAAGCTAGTTTCCATCGATACATTAGTGAAAGTAATCGTATATTTACACTGAAACCATGTTTAATTCTTTTAATATCGAAAATTTTCCGTCTGTCATGTTTCAAGCCAGACTGGAAAGTTTTCCAGATATGTGATTTAAGTAAGTTGTATTGTTCATGCAAGGATAGGGGAAAATCAAGGTATTCAGTATCAAAGCCATGTTTAGCTCCATGTTTAGCTGCCCTGTCTACTTTTTCATTGCAGTAAAAAGAACAATGAGATGGAATCCAACAAAATGTTAATTGAGTACCTATTTCAATTAGCATATGTGTCAAGCAACTGATTTCAATGATCATTTCAGGCCTTGTTTGCAATTTTAATACTATTAATGCCTGAAGAACTGATTTTGAATCAACACAGAAGATAACTTGAAACATAGTTTTAGGAAAATGTATAAGATCATGTAAAGCCATGAGGATTGCAGTTATAGTTTGGCTGTAAATATTGATTTATCAATTCCAATATAAAATGATTTCTCTATTTTTAAGTCTGGAATTAAGAATCCACAGCCTACTTGTTTATTTATGCATGAACCGTCTGTATATACTTTTGAATAATTGATGTAGTTCTGTTCACTATGACATTTAACATAACTTCCAAGCATATTTGGGTTTTCATCTTTTTTAATATGTGTATGGTTACTATACATATGGTTACTATATATGGTTACACACACACACACGCACACGCACACGCACACGCACACACATAAACACACACATTTATCGAAGCCAACTCGTTCATATCCCATTCGGTAAGCCACAGCAACCGAGCCGCATGGACTGACCACATACACCAACACACATACACAAACACCCTCACACAAAAAACGTACGCACGCAGACAGACACACAGACACGCACACAAACACAGACACACACACACACACACACACACACACACACACACACACACACACACACACACACACACACACACACACATGCGTGCACACACAACCCACAATACCAAAACACACACAAGCACACATGTATGCACACATTCATGCTCACACACACACAACACACACACACACACACACACACACACACACACACACACACACACACACACACACACACACACACACACACACACACTCACACACACGCACCACAAAACACAGCACAAACCTCTTATCAATCTTCCCTCACGTGCACACAACGATAGACAACTGATCAAATATTTAGGGCGCAGCAGGAAAAAGATGGGTTTTAAGAGAGGTTTTGAATGAGGAGACTGAGTTGGAGTGTCGGAGAGGAGAAGGCAGAGAATTCCACAGAGATGGTGCTTGACAAGAAAAAGAACGTTGGCCAGCAGATTTGAGACGGATGGAGGGAATGGAAAGGAGACGAGAATCACAAGACGAACGTAGTTGGCGAGCTGGGACATAGAGATGAAGAAGATCAGAGAGATACAGGGGAGCTTGATCATTCAGTGACTTGAAGGCAAGGAGGAGAAGTTTGTAGTCAATACGTGATTGAACTGGGAGCCAATGTAGGGAACGAAGAACCGGAGTGATATGATCGTACCTAGGGGAGCGAGAAATGAGACGAGCAGCATTATTCTGGACCCGTTGGAGCTTAGAGATGAGAATTGATGGACAGCCAGCAAGAAGTGAGTTACAGTAGTCAAGGCGAGACAGAACAAAAGCACATACTAGAGTCTTCAGGGCATCTTGAGAGAGGAAACGGCGGATGGAACTAATTCTTCGAAGTTCTAGATAGCAAGCCTTGCAAACATGGAAGCATGCTGTTTGAAAGAAAGGGTTTGGTCCAAAGTAACACCTAGATTGCGGACGGATGCCGATAGCTTGATCTCAGTGCCATCAATGTCGACAGAACCTGGGATAACCTGAGTTTTAATTGTGTGGTTAGAGGCTACAAGAATCATCTCTGTCTTTTCAGCATTTAGTTTAGTATATGTTGCCAATGTGACTTGGGAAGTTATTGACCTTGCTCTTTTAGGAAAATCAATATCTGACCTCATTTTTATTTCTGAATTGATATGTGTTTCGAACGCTGTATTTGTCATGACAAACTTACAACAGGCTAATTGTCTATAATCATCTAAAGGAAGCACTTGAGCCTCTTGATAAGTACGCAAAGACGATGCATGCACTGGAAGCCCTAGTGCTAGTTTTAAAGGCTTAAATCCAATGCTCTGTAGTTTCTTCAATAAATATTTTGGTGCACTCCAAAATGTTTCTTGTGCATATGTTAACGTTGACCTCATTACAGATTTTGTTGTCCAAATGAAAGTTGGAGTTATAAAAACTCATTCTTTCATTTGGACAAAACGGCGGTTAAAAATCGGGCGCCGTTTTGTCCAACCCGTCGTTTTGTCAATAGACAAAACGGCGGATTGTTGAACCACCGTTTTGTCCAAATCATAATAGAAAATTTGGACAAAACGGCGGATGTAACAAAACGGCGGAATTTGGACAAAACGGCGGTTAACAGCTCCACTATGTTACATGCGCATATATAAACATACATATAATTACATTTTAAAGAAAGGGGTAGGGGTAATTTAATGCACATAAATAATTTAATTTACACAGTAAAATAAAAATTAATTCTGTTTTCAGATGCACAAGTGTCTACATAACAGTATTCTCTCTATACAGGCATGGGAATTGTCATGGGAATTCCCATGCCTGCTATAGTAATAAAAATCAGACGTGAGCCTTGAAGGCTTTGCCTCTTGTTTAATGATTATTTGCTGATCTCTTTCGACAATATATCTTAAATCTTTCTTTTTTCTGACCATTTGCAGTTTCGCATTCTTTGTTCCACCAGACGTTTCCATTGTGCTTTTTAGATTTCTTTGTTTTGCATCTTTGGGATCGACTTATCTGCTGCTGTTAATACACATTTACAAAATGTATCATACTGGTTATCTATGGTATCCATAGAAGAAAATTATCTGTCCATGTTCTGAAGCGTTTCTTTAAACACTGACCATTCTGTATACTTGTAGTTATACTTTGGAATGATATCTTGTTGTACATCTTCTACTTCTGTTTTTTTCGTTTAAAGATATTTTGATTGGCACATGATCTGACCCTAACAGATCTTCCCCTGTTTCCCAAGAGCAGCTTACTACTAGTGAAGGAGATGCAAAAGTTAGATCAATGGTTGAGGGGTTATGAGTGGCTATGTCAAGTACACGCGTAATGTTACCATTATTTAATAAATACATAGGGGAATCTGCAATGTTATCCAATAAACGGTTACTAGAAACATATGAACAATTTGTGTCCCAAAAAGGCGCATGAGAGTTGAAATCCCCACCGATTATCTCTCTGATCCTGAAATGATTTTAGCCATTCAGTATTTTCATTATTGGGTCCTTTTGGAATATAAATGGATGCAATATTTAAAATCAAATTTGATGTAAATTAACCATAACAACACAGCATGAAACATATGGAATAACGTTTGATACTGGTGGTGTCCTTATACAATGGTCCAGACTTCACATATAATTATAGATGGCTGTTCGTACGCGGTCTGCACACTGTTCATACACTAGGGAGTGGTAATATCCAGGCAAATGAGGCAGATTGTCACTGTTTACATTCAATGACTGCAATAATAGTATATTAAACTTATTTGATGCAAGCTACTGTATTAAGTAAGATACGTTTTTGGTTAGTGATATACAGTTCTATTGAAGGATCTTAATGTTTTGCTTCTTGCGTTTTTTCATTTTAAAATAACATGTGTGTGTGTGTGTGTGTGTGTGTGTGTGTGTGTGTGTGTGTGTGTGTGTGTGTGTGTGTGTGTGTGTGTGTGCACGTTTGTGTGTGTACGTATGTGTGCGTTCGTGCACGTTTGTGAGTGTGTGTGTGTGAGTGCGTGTTAGCCAGATTGCTATAATTGGTCGTGTATTTGTTATACCCAATCTGTGTATTTTTTTCCGTTCCATGAATTATTTCATTCAGATATATTTAATGTAATTAAAGGATTTTAAAAGAATGATAAAACATGTGGCTTAGGCATGCCCTAGATTAGCATTCAGTAAGTGGGGTGGGGGTGTTAGATTGGGTGGAAAATATATTACAGAAAATATTGCTGCTGTTGTATCAGCCTTAACCTGTTCGGTGTGTGTGTTGCGCGCGCGCGCGTGTGTGTGTGTCTACGTACGTGCGTGCGTGCGTGCGTGCGTGCGTGCGTGCGTGCGTGCATGCGTGCGTACGTGCGTGCGTACGTGCGTGCGTGCGTGCGTGCGTGCGAGTGTGCGTGTGTGTGTGTGTGTGTGTGTGTGTGTGTGTGAAGTCAAAATGATCTTTATTGAGGCTTTGTTTCATCCTGCCCTGCAACAAAAATACAAACATCATGAAAATGCATAATAATTTCAGGAAAAAACACCCCAGAGAACATTAAAAAAATAAAAGAGAGAGAGAGAGAGAGAGAGAGAGAGAGAGAGAGAGAGAGAGAGAGAGAGAGAGAGAGAGAGAGAGAGAGAGAGAGAGAGAGAGAGAGAGAGAGAGAGAGAGAGAGAGAGAGAGAGAGAGAGAGAGAGAGAAAGATGTTCAGTCCATATTTCAGAAACTAAATGTGAGGAAAGCTGTGGGACCAGATAATGTGTGTGGAAGATTGTTGAAAGCATGCTGTTCTCAATTGTGTGGTGTGTTTTGCTCTCTATTTAACTGGTCTTTACGTGATTGTGTTGTACCATGTATCTGGAAAATGTCTACAATTACTCATGTCCCTAAGACAAAGAACCCTGCCACACTGAACGATTATCGCCCTGTTGCCTTAACGTCTATTGCCATGAAATGTTTTGAAAAGATCGTCCTTCATCGCCTTCTTTCTTTTACTAACCTACTCCTTGACCCCTTTCAGTTTGCCTACAAACGGTGTAGAGGAACAGACGATGCCATACTGACTCTTCTTCACAATGCCTTTCTTCACTTAAATACCCCCAACTGTTTTGTTCGTATTTTATTCTTCGATTTCTCCTCTGCCTTCAATACAATACAGCCCTATTTACTGGCCCAGAAACTACTAGACCTGAACGCTAACCCCAAGCTCATTCTCTGGATAACCAATTTCCTACGCAATAGAACTCAGTCTGTCCGCTTTCAATCTGCAATCTCCTCAGAACATTCCACTTCTACAGGTGCCCCCCAAGGAACAGTTTTGTCCCCAGTTCTTTTTACATTGTACACAAATGATTGTAGAGGAACTGAAGAAACACATGTCATTAAATACTCAGATGATTCTGCCATCGAAGATTTGTCAAACTCTGATTCTGTGTACTTCAGTGAAGTCAAAAGGTTTTGTTCATGGTGCAAAGATAATTATCAGGATTTAAATGTTGTTAATACAAAAGAACTGCTTGTAGATTTTCGTAGAAACCCAGTGCCAGTGCCACATTTGGAAATTGATGGTAAAACGGTTGAAATAATTGATGAGTACAAATACCTAGGCACAGTTTTAGACAAGAAACTTACTTTTGATAAACACATTGAGCATATACATAAGAAGAGTCAGTCCAGGATCTTTTGTTTACAGAGGCTAAGGAATATTGGTGTCTGTTCAGATATTCTTCAAATCTACTACCGATGTTGCATTGAATCTGTTCTTACTGTGTCATTTATCTGTTGGTATGGAAGCTTGAGTGTAAAAAGTAAGCGCGTGTTGAGTGATATGGTGAATGTGTGCAGTAAAGTTGTGGGTGCAAGGCAGAGTGGTATGCAAGAGTTGTATGACAGACAAGTAGGCAAGAAAGCCAGGAAAATTCTTAATGATAACAGTCATTTTCTGGCAAAATACTATGAAGTATTACCATCGGGCCGTCGATACAGAACTCTAAAACTGAAAATAAGAGCACATAAAACTTTCTTACCAAGATCAATTCATCTGTTGAACTCTTAATGCACTGCATCGAGTGATTGTTTTGCTGAGCAGCCTGTCCATCTCCTTGGGATTGAATTTGTATTCGTATTCGTCCAGTTTGTTAACTACAATATTGCAGTGTTATTATTTATTAGTTTATATTCTTTAATAGTTGATAAATGTGTTTATTGTTGTTGTTTTTGTGTTGATAACATGTGTTTATTGTTGTTGTTTTTCTTATGTGCACCTGGCTGCAATTTCTCAGTTATGAGATAATAAAGATGATTTGATTTGATTTGAGAGAGAGAGAGAGAGAGAGAAAGAGGAGAGAAGAGAGAGAGAGAGAGAGAGAGAGAGAGAGAGAGAGAGAGAGAGAGAGAGAGAGAGAGAGAGAGAGAGAGAGAGAGAGAGAGAGAGAGAGAGAGAGAGAGAGAGAGAGAGAGAGAGAGAGCACACAAAACATAATAATTGAGAGAAAAGGGGGAAAAAAGAAGAAGAAAAGGAAAAAAAATTTTTTTTCTAAATATTTATATACATACGAATATACATCATAATAAATTAAGATTTTACAATTTATCAATCGTGTGTGTGTGTGTGTGTGTGTGTGTGTGTGTGTGTGTGTGTGTGTGTGTGTGTGTGTACGTGTGTGTGCGTGTGCGTGCGTGTGCGTGTGCGTGCGTGTGCGTGTGTGTGTGTATGTGTTAGAGAAAATGTTGCTACTGTTGAATCAGCCTTAACAACACCTGTGTGAATATACTAGGCAAAATCATTTTGCCCATTTCATGAGATAGACAGTTTCACAGATTGGGCGTAACACATATGCACGAACAATATTTTCTCGTGCACACAATTTCCCCATTTCATAAAATGGACTTGCCCGCATATCCCTGTGTTGTCTTGCTGAAAGAGTGAAAACTGTTTGCGTGTTCCGAGACCTTTAGAATTTACAATACGCGAAGCAATTTATCAGCTCCTGTCCTGGCAACAATGTTTATGGCTCTACTTGATGAGATTAGCCCGCTGTGTGACTTGTCAATATAAAGCGCTTAGAGCTTGGAGTGGTTTATATGACAGGCGCATATAACTGTATGCAGCATGACATAACTGTACATTATATGTCCAATAAAAGTGACTTGATGAACTCATAAGTGGTAGTAGTGGTTATCAGGTGACGTCACAAAGGGGCGTGTTTCTTACATAAAGCACCAGCTGAGAAGGTCTTTGCCATCATTTCATGTTAAGGTGGGGGTCTGAACTACATATGTGCAAAAGGATATAATTTCAGTAACAAAAAATATTTTGCAGTTTGCTACTCATTGTCTTACTCATAAGCCTACGCACGTATTCCTGAAAGATGCACGTTATTGCACGACATATGTTCTAGTATCTACGACGATTTGCATTAAAAATGTACGATCTGTGTCCATTATTGATAGTACATGACACATATGAACGTTTCACACCATGTATCCAGCTTTGAACCAAATTGTTTCTCATCTACCAGATTCAACAAACCGATTTACCCCAACACACACACACACACCCTACTCTCCCTCCCAACATTTTGAAGTAATTGCACAAATCGTCTTAAAATCAACAACAACAACAACTATCAATCATTTAATCACTGCATCTTAAAGCAACAACAACAACAACAACAACAACAACAATTAATCACTGCATTTTGAAGAATTTTCTTTTTTACTTCCAAATCGTTTTTTGGTCAATGCTTTTCACACAAACTTGTTTCAGAAGAAACGCCGATTTGGTCAGTCTCCCAACCATCACCACAGTCATACTTGAGGGTTGTGGTGACGTCATTAACGTCAGGTTACATCACAATCACAGAAAATCAGACCCAATACCAATATATGTCTGGAAAGATGAGTTTACATGTGCCACAGAGACATGTTATCATGTTAAGATACACACAACTTAGTTCAGGAGATGTATACAGTGTGGAGCTTGAAGGCTATGGAAACAGACATGACTCCAATCAGAATATGTATTTGTCTGCATTAAGTACTACTATCCACAGGATATCAAAACTGGACATTACTTTGATTACACGAACTGACAACTTTCAGCTGAACTTTACGGTTGTTCCTGAAGATCACGCCCCTGTTAAATTAGCCAGCGGCCTGTGGAACTGTTCTGTTCCTCATTATGCCAGCTTCCAGCCCCACGTGGAGTGCAACCTGAAGACAGAGTGTGAAGGTGGACAGGACGAAACAGAACACTGTTTCTACAGCAGTGCTGACTGTCCAGGCCTGTTCTTTATGTGCGACAACTGCTATACCTTGATTACAATGCAGTACAATGAAAACGAAAGGGGCGATTTTAACGAACAGATTTCAGCAGTATGCACAGCTTTGGGGGGCTCCTTCGGAAGACCGGTGTGTGAACAGATCTGGCGCTCTGTACTTCTGCGACTGAAAGGGATATCCTATAGAAAATATGATGGAGTTATTGTTGATTTGTATTACAATAACGTGTCAGCACCCAACATGTATAGACTGATGATTATCGGCAGACAAACGGTTTATTACCATTCTGTTAACGTTGATCAGTTGAATGAAGGGGTACAGAAGTGTCTTACAATAATGGATGATAATTACTATCATGGCGTCCGATGTAAACCACGTTATTATGATGATTTCCATAGAGAAGCAATCTGTGAGATGAAAACAAACAGTAGCAGCAGCAGCTTCCTAAACCCTGTGGTGTTGTCCTGGCCACGTTCAGTATTAACTGACAACCCCCAATCCCTGGTGACCTGTCCCAACCAGCACACCACACATGGCTTCCTGCTCTGTGGCTCCAGCCCATACCAGGTGTGTGGCCCACAACAGGCCAGCCCCTGTGGTCCTCACACTCACTCTGCTCACCAACAGACTCTGGACTCCAGACGCGGTGTTCACAGCACGATTCCAGTGTTCACGTGTGACAACGGTCTGTTCACCCTGTCCTACACCTTGGTCTGCGACTTCACAGTGGACTGTTCAGATGACAGTGACGAGCTGTTCTGTATTCACCCAACATGTCTGAACACCTTCACCTGTGATGATGGCCAGTGCTTGTCCTATGAAAACTGGTGTGATCAGATATCCCACTGTAAGGATGAATCGGATGAATCATACTGCGTTGTGTTTAAAAGAATAATAACTAAAGCATCCGTCTTTCCATGTCCCGCACTCATCCAGTTTAACGGCATCAGTTACTTCACGTCCATCCCAATGCGCGTGAACGAGTCATGCCCTGAAAGCCATTACCGTTGTCCTGGAGACTTCAATGACTGCCTGCCAGTGTACACCCGCTGCAATGGAATGTACGACTGCATTGGCCAGCATGACGAGGCAGGGTGCCAGGATCCGGTGTGTCCAGGGTTCTTCAGGTGCAGGTCTTCCACAGTGTGTGTCCACAGTGACCAGCTGTGTGACGGCTGGCCGCACTGCCCGCTGAACGATGACGAACTGCTGTGTGAGGCAGTGTGCCCTCTGGGCTGTGTGTGTCAGGGCCACGCTCTGTCCTGTCCACAGCCCTTCTCACCAGCAGCAGTTCCTGCGCTGCGTTTGTTGGACGCCAGCGGTTCTGGAATGACGCTGTCCAGTGTGGGTCATCTCACCTACCTTATCCACCTCATCCTGGCCAACTGTTCCCTGATGTCCCTGCCTCAGACATTGCTTGTCAATCTCAGAGTGCTGGACTTCAGTGACAATGAGCTGCAGCTCGTCAACATAACTTCGCTGGTGAATTTACACAATTTACGATCACTGTCCCTGTCCCACAATCCACTGACCTCCATGCATACTGACCTGTCGTCCTCTGGTCAGCAGAAGGCACTGACTGTGGTTGACCTGTCCCACACCTCGCTCACAGAGTTTGACACTTTAGTGTTGTCCCAGTTTCCTCAAGTTCAGACACTAGTTTTAAATATGACCAGTATCAACACCATTGGCTCTGGTGGCTTCAGGTTCACACCAAAATTGTCCAAGTTGTACATGAGAGGCAGCCGCATTAAAGATTTCCCACAAGAAGTATTGAAGCATAACACCTATCTTAAAATAATTGTCACAGATAATTATAAATTATGTTGCCAGGAATTTTTACCTGATAACTTCTTTAAGTCGAACTGTTTTTACCCCAAAGACGAACTTTCGTCGTGTGAAGATTTGCTGCAGTCATGGATCTACCGTGTGTTCCTGT
>CM065707.1:8303994-8311712 GCA_017654935.2 Phymorhynchus buccinoides
TATCAGCTGTTCAAAGGCAATCTAATTTGAGTTGAAGGCTACACGGAACAAAGACAAAACAAAAAAAAAAAAAAAGATCCATCATTTTAAATAAGCACAAAGTGTAAGATTGTCTTTCATGTGAATTCTTTATCTCTAAGCGTACCAGATCACTCTCTTGAAAGAACCTGTCTGTCAAACTTGAAGAAACACACAGATGATTTTGACGTTATTTGAAGTCATTTGAAACTACATTAACATTCGCAGCATTTTGAGTTAACCAAAGCTTGTAAGAAACTACATTAGAGAGCATCTCCCTGGGTCCAGCTACCCAGCAACTTTTACGACCATTATCCATCAGACATCATCAAGTACGCCTGCTTAGTTAATCTATTTTTAATTATCCATATATAATAGTCTAAGCCATAATGTAATACATCTTGTTCAATTCTAGAGAGAGATAATGATGCCACAACGTTGAAGAGACAGGGGTTGATACGATACATGATCGAACCCCTGCAGGCTTGTTAACCTTATGGACACAACCAGTCACAGCTGGGCCACATTGCCTGGACAGAACGCTCTACCGTTCAAGTAGAGCGCTTGATTGTAGCTTCTCCACCTTCAATTTCCATTTCAGTTATGTGGTGCAACTGTGAAATTTCCAGGAAGGCACAAAATAGCACTGCAGAAATATTGGGTTTGTTCCTATTCAGAATCTAAAAACAAATAGCTGGGGAACTTTCGGCCACCATACTGCTGGCCTTTTGGAATGGAATGGTTGGAATCCCACAACAAAATTGATGAAAGATTAACTATAACATAACCATTGTTGTGCGAGTTTTTCTGCATCTCATTTTCTACACAGGCTTCTATATTGTAAGGTTCTCAGAGACAGAGAGAGAGAGAGAGAGAGGAGAGGAGATCCCAGAGAGAGAGAGAGAGAGAGAGAGAGAGAGAGAGAGATGAGAGAGAGAAGGGAGAGAGAGAGGAGCGAGGAGAGTGGCTGAGAGAGCGAGAGAGAGAGAGATGAAGGGGAAGGACGAGAGAGAGAGAGAGAGATGGAAGAGAAGAGATGGGAGATGAGCGCAGAGGAGGAGAGGTAAGAGAGGGAGGGGATTTTTGAAGACGAGTGAGACAGAGATCGTGAGGAGAGCGAGAGAGAGGTGATGAGGGGCGAGTGAAGTGAGCGAGATGGTAGGGGAGGCGGGACGTGAGGTGAGAGAGAGAGAGGGGAGGAGAGAGAAATGACAAATGACGAATGACAATTATTTATTGACAATAGTTTGACAACCCTTATGCCAAGGGGGTACATGCGCAATTATGTAGATAAACTAAGAAGCACAATAATTATAATAGAGTTAACACACAAAAAACCCTAAATACATTGTAAATAATAAGGTAACAAAAACAAATAGTATCTAGAAAACTTCTAAGAAATGCAACCATCCATCCAACAATTGCAATTAAATGAATACTTTTCTTATCAAACGTAAGTTTCGCGATAACATTTTAAGTTAAGGTTAAGGTTTTAAGGTTTTTTTATCTCTACAATGAAATGCATCCGCCACGTATTTAGCAAATGAGGTCAGAATATATCTTCTCTCTCACACGACAAAATAGCATTAAGATTATGGGTTTTTTTTTTTGGGGGGACTAAAAGTGAGAAATTGAAAACAACACAATCATTTCTAAAATTTACTGTACTCTTGAACATCGAAATATCAGGAATAGAGACAAGGAGAAGACGGAGACGGAGAGAGACATATAAAGACAGAGAGACAGAGAGATAGAGAGAGACGAGAGAGATAGAGAGACGAGAGAGAGAGGACAGGGCAGAAGAGAGAAGAGCGAGTGAGAGAAGATCCACCCGAGGAAGGGAGAGGAGAGGAGACGAAGACCAGAGATGGGAGAAGAGAGCAGAAGGATGATGGAGATGTGAGAGAGAGAGAGAGAGAGCGAGATATCAATATATAATCAACATAGTGTTGTGAGTCATAGCAGCTTGAGAGGCTGAGTGTGTGTGAGAAATGAAGTGACGTGGAGGAAAACACATCACCAGTCCTGCCCGTGATAGTTATGAGAGAGAGAGAGAACTCCGAACTCCTAAATGTTTTAATGATTTAGGCCCACAGCCCCTAATCATGACATGGCAAGAATAACAGATAGACAAATAATCAAATGAAATAAACAAGTCAAATGAATACAAAATCAAATAAATATAGGCTACTTCAAAGCCATACTCATTAACATAAATGCAATCACTATTTACATACATACATACTATTTTTTACACAACATTCATATATGCATGCATTTTAAACTCTCACACATGCACGCATATTCTCACCTTTCACATTACAAGACATACACTCACGTCACTCACGGTCCTCACGCACAACTCAACACGCGTGCGGGCGCTCACACACACATTCATACATAGTCCCTAAACACACACACATGCACACACACACACACACACACACACACACACACACACACACACACACACACACACACACACACACACACACATATGACACACACGCACGCACCGCACGCACGCACACCATACACATATACACACACTTTAAACATGCCCATAATATCCTCACATACGCACCCCCATGCACCCGCACGCGCGCAACACTTAACGACAAACAAACACTCACACACACACACACACACACACACACACACATACATACACACACACACACACCACACACACACACACACACACACACACACACACACACACACACACACACACACTCACAGCACAAAAACGCACACACACACACACACAACACACACACAACACACACACACACACCACACACACATACACACACAAACAACACACACACACACACACACACACACACACACACACTACACCATGGGAACACACATACACACACACACATTTATACACTCACACACACACGCACACACATATACATTCACAAAGACACGCGCGCGCACACGTAGGCTACACACACTAAGCCAACACTCACTCCTCTTTCTCACTAGAATTGCAATAATAATTATGATCAACAGTTCAAGGGTACTTGTTCACAGCCACATAAGAATTAAACCTAAAAACTCAAATCAAAAACTGTTTAATGATTAGGCCATCTGCCCGTATCAAAAAGGGAGACAAAGGGGAAGGGGTACCAGTGAAAATGCAATGATCATAATATAGAAAAGAAATGGCTGAAGCAAAACCAAAAGTAAACCCAATCGGGACGAAAAAAATCTGATAGAGAGGAGAGAGAGGAGGAGAGAGAGAGAGAGAGAGTGAGAGACGAGAGAGAGAAATTGTGCGTGTTAGTGTGAGTGTGTGCGTGCGTGCACATGCGCATGCACGTGTGTGTGTGTGTGTACGCTTTGTGTGTGTTTGAGTGCATATGTATGTGTGTCCGGCGCGCGCGCGCGCGACTGTGTGTATGTGTGTATAAATGTGTGTGCATGTGTGGTGGTGTGTGTGGCGTGTGTGTGGTGGTGAGTACGTATGTGTGTGTGTGTGTGTGTGTGTGTGCGTGTGTGAATGTGTGCCTATGTGGGTATGCGTGTATGTGTGTGTACGCGTTGGCCTAAGTATGTGTGTGTGTACTTTTCTTGTTTGTGTCTATGCGCTAGTGCAAGAGTAAGCATAAATTGTCACTATTGCCCTGTTTTTCAAGCGAAATGACCTAAGAGTGGCCCAGCCGCCATATTGGGATAAAGATGAGCGCATCATCCAACTGATTCACTAGTTAGATCAATTCCAAAATGGCGGACGTGAAATCCAGCCATAATGTGAGCAACGAATAATGATGACCTTTTGAACATTTTCCGCAAAGAAAACATATTCTAAGGGAAATAACTTCAAGTTTCTCGTCGTTAGTAAAATTTGTTTATAAAATATCGGGATCCCTAGTTTTTTCCCTTACTGTTTTTTTTTATAATATTGGCGAGGGGTTTTCTCCTATATGTTCTGTCTATCTCTGTTTGTGCCTCTCTCTCCAGTCGATCTCTCCATCTCTATCCTCTCTGTCTCTCTGTACCTCTGTCTGTCGGTCTGTCTCTCTCTCATCTCTCTCTCTCTACTCCTCTTCTGACTATATCTCCCTCTACCTCTTCTTCTCCTCCTCTCTCGTGTCTCTCTCTCTTTCTCCTTATCTCTCTCTCTCCATTCTCTCTAGTTATGATAACTCTCACTGTCTCTGTTTCTGTCTCGCCCTCTCTCTCTTCTCTCTCTCTCTCTCTCTCTCTCTCTCTCTCTAGTCCTCGATCTCACGCCTCTTATCAACTATCCTAATCTCTCTCTCTCTCTCTCTCTCTCTCTCTCTTCTTCTCTTTCACTCTCTCTCTCTCTCTCTCCTTCTCCCACTTCCTCTCTCTCGTCTCTCTATCTCACAATCACTACCTCTCATCTCTCTCTCTATCTCTCCGCTCTCTTCACTCTCTCTCTCAGTCCTGTCTCTTCTCTCTCTCTTCTCTCGTCTCTCTCCTTCTCTCTCTTCCTCTCTTCTCATTCATCCTCTCCTCTCTCTCTCTCTCTCTCTCTCTATCTCTCGCATCTCAAATCTCACGTAGACAGTCAACACTCCAGTGAACTAACTCTCTTCTCTGTGGGGGCGTTCTCAGGGGGTTTGTCGGACGACGGGAGAGGTGAGGAGAGGAGGAGAGACGTTGGCGCGGGGGGTGTTGTAGGGGAGAGTGGCGCGGGGGGTGTGGGGGGGTGTAGTGATTGATACAATCAACAAACAAACGCACAAATAAAGAAGGCAAGAACAAACCTCTGTGCATTTCAATTGAAACAAAACAAACCAAACGAAGAAACAAGACAGACAGACAAACTAAACAAACAGGACAGGATCCAGGACACAGACAAAAAAAAACAGCAAACAAAGAAAATAATTTAAAAAACACGAACATCTTGCATCAAAATTTACGGATTGAATAAATATTGGGACCGGGTGGATGCCTCGTGCCTCCATACAAAGAAGCTGGATGACCCCGCCCCCTCCACCAGTCTCTCCCCCATGGGGGATACTGTGGGGACTTCTTTCGTTAACAGATAGTTTGTTTAAGTCGTAAAAAATAAACTTCGTTAATTATACAATAATAAAATATTAAAATATAAAAGTCAGTTAGTTTATAGTATATAAAATTAAATATAATAATAAAAAAGGTTAGTTCCCCCACTCTTTTGAAGCAGTCTTGCTCCGTAGCTTCCTCTATATGCACATGCCCACTACACTCTCTTTGACACTGCCTTTTTCCTTTGCTTTCTTTATCAACTATTATCTCTCTGACTTATTGGACCATTCTCCTCCTGCCCTTTTTTTCAAAAACAATCTTCCACAGAATGTTTCTACTTTGAGCTCCCCTCCAGACATCCGGAATTGCTGTCTTTTAAAGCGGGACACAACCGGATGTACACTTACCCATTATGGCCATATGGCCTGGAAAACGGCCAGCAGAAGAAAGAAGAAGAAGAATAGAAAGAAGAAGAAGAAGAAGAAAAAAAAAATCAAGCAGCAATATTAATAGAAGTAATGTGGACAGTAAAATTTCCTGAAAAAAAAAAATCAGGAAATTTGCAAATTTTCTAATATTTTCAGGGAATTTGCAAATTTTCTGTTTCACTCAAATTTCCTGATTTGGATGTCCATCGACTAGCACATTTACTGAAATAACCATTTGACACAATCAGTTGCTGTGTAAGCCAAGAAATTAGAAAATGTACTGAATTAATGGTGTGTTTGTGTGTGTGTGTGGTGTGTGTGTGTGTGTATGTGTGTGTGGTGGTGTGTGTGTGTGTGTGGTGTGTGTGTGTGTGTGTGTGTTGTTTGTGTGTGTTGAGAGAGAAGAGAGAGAGAGAGATGAAAGAGGAGAGAGAGAGAGAGAGAGGAGAGAACTCGGAACTCGGGAAGTTTAATTGTACATTGGCCTTGGGCCACAATACAACATGGGAGGAAGGGGAGAGGGGGCATGTTTTTTTCACTTTGTTGATCTGTCAGTTTGTCGTGTCCGACGGTCTGTCTATCTGTCTGTCGGGTCTGTCTGTGTCATATTTTCTCTCTGTCCTACAAGGGCCGATCGTTCTAGAGCGTGAAGACGTTGGACAACCAGCCTGCGCGGCAGCATTTTCGGCTCCAGCGACCTTGACCTTCATTTTTTTTACCAGTGAGGTTTGGTTTATTTCAAACTTTTGGGGGGGGGTTTTTTTTGTTTTGTTTATCGACATTTATAATCGATAAATGGTTTAGTGAAACAACTTTTTATTTGGCAGACATGAACCCTTTCCCCGCCAATGTCGCATTTATGAACTCACCATAGTGGTTCAAACACCCATGTCACTAAAAGGCATCAAATCAGGAACTGTTATACAAAGACCCTATCCATACTTTCCTTCATAATGTGAGAGGTAAGGAATATGCCTAATGTTATGCATGTCAGAGATGATATTCCTCAATAATTGCAGATAACGTTTTTTTCTCTACCCAGTTAAGTTTAATTGTATTTTTTGGCTGAAAAACTGGCTGGCGGTGAAAGGGTTAATTCTGCAGCTACAAAATACTGTGTAGATGAGCTCAACCCCAAGCCAAGGCTTATGAAACATCTATATGTCTGTAACTGCTTGCTTGATTGCCCACGCGCCTGTCAATTGATATTTAACTATCTGTCTGTCTGTCTGTCTGTATTGACTGTCAGTCGATCGATCAGTCAGTTTGTCAGGTCCACAGCATCCCCCCCCCCCCCTTTTATGTCTGTCTTCTACTTTCAGTCTAATGTTTGTCTTTTTGTTGTTTGTTCTGTCATGTCTGTCTCTTCTCTTTCTCTCCTCTGCGTTACCCCTCACATTCTCTCTCCTCCCTCCCTCTCCTCCTCTCCCCTCATCTCTCTCATTCTCTCTCGTCTCCTCTCTCGCTCTCTCTCCTCTCCCCCCCCCCCTCTCCATCTCTCTCCTCTCTTTCTCCTCTCCTCCTCCTCTCCCTCCTCCCCCTCTCCTCTCCTCTCCGGCCCATCTCCAGATCGCCGGGGGGCGGGGGGTCCCCCCACCCCCCTCCCAACCTCGTCTCTCTTCTTCTCCACCCGCCTCCTCCCCCCCTCCTCTATCCCTCCCACATCCTGGCCGCCCCCCCATCTTCTCTGTCCTTTCCCCTTCCTCGGCTCCTCTTCCTTCTCTCTCTCTCTCCTCTCTCATCTCTCTCTCTCTCTCTCACCCTCTCTCTCTCCTCTCCTCCCTCCCTCTAGTCTGTGTCCCTGTGTCTGCTGTCTGTTTTCCGTCCCTCTCTCATTCCTACTCCCTTCTCCTCCTCCTTCCTCCGCCCTCTCACTATCCATCAACTTCCTCCTCCGCCAAGCGACTCCCCTCTACCCTCTCGTCTCTCGCTCTCTCTCTCTCTCTCTCTCTCTCTCCCTCGCTCTATCTCTCTCCTCCCTCACCCCGATGCGAGATCTCTCTCACTCTCTCTCCGCCCTCTCCTCACCTCTCCTCTCTTCTTGAGTGCTATTAGTGTGTGTGTGGTGTGTGTGTGGTGGGTGTGTGTGTGTGTGTGTGGTGAGCGCAGCGCATGTGTGTGTTTTTTTGGTGTGAGCGTGTGTGTGTGTGCATCTCTCTCTCTCCTCTGCTCTCCTTCTCTCGTCGCTCTCCCTCTCTCTCTCTCTCTCTCTCTCTCTCTCTCTTTCTTGTCTCTCTCTCTCTCTCCTCTCTCTCTCTCTCTCTCTCTCTCTCTCGCTCT
>CM065707.1:8312212-8314712 GCA_017654935.2 Phymorhynchus buccinoides
AACTTGGCCTCCAAAGGTTTTGGATTCAGCACCCTCAAATCATGTTAGATCGACATAAAAACCTAATATGTATCACAATGTGGCACATCGGATTCGAACGCTTTTTCTAGTAGATCTAGTCATTGTATGTAGCGGATTGTGGTGAAAACTACCAGACAAATATTAGGCCGTTGTCATCTTTCGCCATCTTGGTCACGTGATGTGTGTGTGTGTGTGTGTGTGTGTGTGTGTGTGTGTGTGTGTGTGTGTGTGTGTGTGTGTGTGTGTGTGTGTGTGTGTGTTGTGTGTGTGTACGTGTGTTATGTGTGTTGCGTGCGAGTGTATGTGCGAGTGCGTGCGCGGACGCATGTGTGTTTGTTTTTGGATTAAACAAAACACAATAATAATTGCTTTAAATTTAGAGAGTAGACCAAGAAAAATGTAAAAGAAACATACCCAGACTTTTTTCGCTTGCAGGAAATTCCTTCTTGTTCACCTCGTCAAACTGCAAACAGGATAGTTAGATTACTATGTGAAGATGACAATTTTGAATAATGTTAACAGAACTATGCTGAGCTTCCCAAAGAGTTAGTTGACCACTGTTCGCACGTTTTAATAATACTCAAGCGTGAGCATAACTGAGCTAACAACTATTTTGTTCATAGAATTCAATGATCAGTGCTCTCAAACTATCAAATGCACCCTCCTTTTGTCTTTCTTTTCTTACAACTGAAACAATAGATTGATTCCAATTTGTACTGAATTCCATTATCTACTGGCTGTCATTACAAATCAGAATTCCAATCTATACCGGAAACAATTCGGTAGAAATTAGAATTCCGATTTCTACTAGTAGGATTCCCATTTCTACTGTGACATATATATCCCTGTTTTAATTTTCGGTTAGCAACATTCCCCTAATAGCCTACTAGGCACTAGACCACCAGCCACGCAGCAGCATTTTCAGGTTAAGTGAACTTGACCTTTGATCAATGACCTTCTCGTTTTCAAAATTGGCATAGATTTTAAAATTTGGCAGGGTGGGGGGGGGGGGGTTACGGAACCCAGGTTACACACCCCACAGAGGACCCTGGATACCAGCCCTGAACACAGAGAGTGAGAGAGAGAGAGTTTTTGAGAGAGAGAGTGAGAGAGAGAGAGAGAGAAGGAGAGGAGAGAGAGAGAGAGAGAGAGAGAGAGAGAGAGAGGAGGAGCAGAGAGAGAGAGAGAGTGGGGGGGAGAGAGAGAGAGGAGAGGAGAGAGAGAGAAGAGAGAGAGAGGACAATTCCAGAGAAGAAGAGAGATGAGAGAGAGACCGAGGGAGAGAGACAGAGTAGAGAGGAGAGAGAGAGAGAGAGAAGAGAGAGAGAGAGAGAGAGAGAGAGAGAGAGATGAGAGAGAGTAAATATCTAGGCCTATAATAAACGATCTCAACATTTTGAAAAATAATTACCCCTATTATATCTCCTCCTCAAAAAAAATATCTCCCAGCAAAAGCATAGATACACACACACACACACACACACACACAGAACACACACCACACACACACACACACACACACACACACACAAACACACCCACACACACGTACACACACACAACACAAACACACACACACCCAACCACAACACACACTCTCACACTCTCTCTCTCTCTGTCTCTCTCTCTCTCAACTCTCTCTTCTCGACTCAACTCTCTCTCATCTCTCCTCTCTCTCTCTCTCTCTCTCCCTCTCTCTCTGTGTCTGGACTGTCCCTCTCTGTCTCTCTGTTTCTCTCTCTCACAAAATTGAGTTTTAAGTATAGAGTGGTCAGAAATGTGTCGAAAAGGGAAAAGGGGTGTCTATTGAAATATGTCGCTGCATGAGGAAACTAAATTCCATTGATCCTTCATTGTTTTGGAAACTGTTTGATACACAAATCCAGCCTATTCTAACATTTGGTGCAGAAGTTTGGGGTATATTATGTAAATGAGCAGATGGAAATGTAATTAATGAGCAAGCGTTTTTTGAAATGTACATAATAAAATGTTGCCATAAAGCGTTTTTTGAATGTATCCTCTACATGCATCTAATAAAATGTGTCTTTATGGGGAAACCGGTCGCTTTCCATTATATATCATTTAAATTTTACTCTTGTTAAATGTGTGAAATACCAGCTCAGGCTGCTACGGTTATCAATTACAAGAGTGAATAAACAAGCGTATTGTATGGCACTAAATCAGTTAGATCGTGGTCAAAATTGGGCATTCGAGGTTAAAAAAGTTCTCTCTGTAAATGGTTTTGGCATTGTGTGGATGACACAAAATGTTGGGGTTGAGTCTTCTTTTCTAGCAGAATTTAAAGATAGACTGATTGCATCCCACATGCAGAATTGGCACAGTAATCTAGAAGGGAGTAATACATATGATTTCTACCATGCTTTTAACGATCTTTTTCAAGCTGAGCACTATCTTAAAATAATAAAATGTAAGCGGCATAGAGATTTATTTGCTCGATTTCGAACTAGAAGCTTGGGCC
>CM065707.1:8319712-8349712 GCA_017654935.2 Phymorhynchus buccinoides
TGAGCAGTCCACTGTGAAGTCACAGAGCAAGGTATAGGACAGGGTGAACAGACCGTTGTCACACGTGAACACTGGAATCGTGCTGTGAACACCGCGTCTGGAGTCCAGAGTCTGTTGGTGAGCAGAGTGAGTGTGAGGACCACAGGGGCTGGCCTGTTGTGGGCCACACACCTGGTATGGGCTGGCGCCACAGAGCAGGAAGCCGTGTGTGGTGTGCTGGTTGGGACAGGTCACTAGGGACTGGGGGTTGTCAGTTAATACTGAACGTGGCCAGGACAACACCACAGGTGTTAGGAAGCTGCTGCTGCTACTGTTTGTTTTCATCTCGCAGATTGCTTCACTAGGGTGAGGGTCATGTATACGTAGTTTGCATTGAAAAGCATAATAGTGATTACTATTTATTGTCATAAGACACATCTTCACCCCTTTATTGTACTGAACAACGCTAACAGAATGGTAATAAACCGTTTGTCTGCTGATAATCATCAGTCTATACATGTTGGGTGCTGACAAGTCATTGTAATGCAAATCAACTATAACGTGTCTAAATTCACGCCAGAACATCAGTTTCAGTTGCAGAAGTACAGAGTGCCAGTTCTGTTCACACACCAGCCAACTGAAGGAGCCCCCCAAATCTCTGCATTGTGCTGAAATCTGGTCGTTAATATCGCCCCTTTCTTTTGCATTGAACTGCAGCTCATCAATCAAGACATAGCACTTGCCGCATATTAATAACTGGCCCGAACAGTCAGCACTGTTGAAAAAACAGTGTTCTGTTTCGTCCTGTCCACCTTCACATTCTGTCTTCAGGTTGCACTCCACGTGGGGCTGGAAGCTGGCGTAGTGAGGAACAGAACAGTTCCACAGGCCGCTGGCTAATTTAACAGGGGCGTGATCTTCAGGAACAACCGTAAAGTTCAGCTGAAATTTGTTTGTTGGTCCATACAAAATAATGTCCAGTTTTGATATCCTGTGGATAGTAGTACTTAATACAGGCAAATAAATATTATATGAATAAGCGGAGTCATCTCTTTTTCTATAGCCGTTAAGCCACAAATTGCAATAATATTGTATACTAAGTTATATGTATCTTAACATGATAACATGTCTCTGTGGCACATGTAAACTCATGTTTGCAGAAACATATTGGTCTTGGGTCTGATTGTCTGTCACTATGATGTAACCTGACGTTAATGACGTCACCACAACCCTCAAGTATGACTGTGGTGATGGTTGGGAGACTGACCAAATCGGCGTTACTTCTGAAACAAGTTTTGTGTGAAAAGCAGTCACCAAAAAACAATTTGGAAGTAAAAAGGAAAATCCTTCAAAATGCAGTGATTAATTGTTGTTGTTGTTGTTGTTGTTGTTGTTGTTGTTGCTGCTGTTGTTGTTGTTTTAAGATGCAGTGATTAATTGATTGATTGTTGTTGTTGTTTTTAAAGCGCAATGCTTAATTGATTGATTGTTATTGTTTTAAGATGCAGTGATTAAATGATTGATTGTTGTTGTTGATTTTAAGACGATTTGTGCAATTACCTCAAAATGTGGTAGGGAGAGGGGGGGATGTGTGTCTGGGGTGTGTGTGTTTGGGGGGGGGGGGGGGGGGGGGGGGGGGGGGTGGGGGGGGGGGGGGTGGGGGGGGGGAGGGGGGGGGGGGGGGGGTTTTGCTGAATCTGGTAGATGTGAAACAATTTGGCTCAAAGTTGGATACATGGTGTGAAACGTTCATGTGTCATGTACTATCAATAATGGACACAGTTCGTACATCTTTAATGCAAATCGTCGTAGATACTAGAACATATTTCGTGCAATAACGTGCATCTTTCAGGAATACGTGCGTAGACTTATGAGTAAGACAATGAAAAGCAAATTGCACAATTTATTTTGTTTTACTTAAATCATATCCTTTTGCACAGATGTAGTTCAGACCCTCCCCTTAACATGAAATGATGGGAAATATCTTATCAGCAGGTGGTTTCTGCAAGAAACACGCCCCTTTGTGACGTCACCTGATATCACTATTACCTTTTATGAGTTCATTCAGTCACTTGTATTTGACATCTAATGTTAAGTTATGTCATGTTACATACAAATATATGCGCCTGTCATAGAAACCTGGATTGGTATTCTCGTCGAGATGCTAAGTGACTTCGCATACTTATATCTTAGTAGCTCATGCTACAGTCGAAATTTGCTATTCACGTCGACATTTAAGCCTAGCATGATAATAAATTAGTAGGCAAAATCGCTGCTAAGCTAGAGGCGGGTGTTGTATCCTACAATCCTCGCTTGATGTTATACACAAACACTGATTGTTTCGGATTTCAAAATGAACGTTTATTTATTCCTTCTTGGATCCATTCCATTCCAAACCGGAAGCCCCGTACATAGTGTGTATCTTATTAGCCAAACATATACAAACACGACATCCCTCCCCTAGTGGAAAATAAGCTCCTTTGATTAGCACATAATTCCACCAAAAATTAAATCTCTTTAAAGTTTAAACCAAAAACTTAATCACTGGACACTGAACAATTTTTCACCCCCATTACTTTCTATTAAGCTTAAAAATTCAAATTGGGATCCCTTTACACAATAAATTCCTTTAAGCCTTTGCAGCATTGCCATAGATGTTCTTTCCCAAGAACAAACTAATTATTAACATAAAATCACTTAATAAAACTTCACATTGTTTTTCTTTTCTCTACTTTTTTTCAAAATAAAGCACTCAGCACTGCAAATCAAATTAAGCATTATTAACTCTCTAACTGAAACGAGTTACTCAACATGCATTAAACACTGCATTGAAAACACAGCAAACAAAAATATAATCCAAAATACTACTCAAATTATTTGGCATGCTTTGTTGCTTTGCTGCTTTTTTTCCAGTAAAACTAAAGTGCATGCCATGTCAAACTTAAATGTAAAGTGTCTTTGTCTCTCTTTCGCTCTTTTTTTTGCAACTGCCCAAAAATATCAATTATTCAATAAATAAATAAAAATTCTTATTTATTAATATCTGATAAAATAAATTCAGATTGTCACTTTGACATCTTTTTCTCTTTCTCACTTTTATGCAGACTCTGAGCAGTAGGAATGTCACATCAATATAATGTAATATTTCCACACTATGCAGACTTTGCACAGTGACTGAACATCATAATCCATTGTAGATTTTGTGACTACAATTAGCCACACTGCACAGCTATGTGTGTGTATTGCATGTAGGGACTTATTCTAATTTCTGAGAGCCTACCAGACACGGGCACCAGGCTCTCAGTCTCATGCATGCAATTATCTATACTAGTTGAGCAATCCAGACACGGGCACGTTGCTCAACATGTCTGTGTGTATTCTGAGTGTACACGCACATCACTTGAGATCAACCACAGTCCTGGAACCTCTTGGGGAGAGATCTGGTTCTCTTTGCTGGTGTCACACTAGGGTTAGTTTCTGTAACTGTTGCTGTTGGGGATGTTGGGGATGGTGGAGTGGGGTGTGGGGTGGAGTCAGGGGGTTTCACACCTGGACCAACAGCAGGAACAGCAAGGCAAGGCAAGGCAAGGCAAGAGGCAAGAAATTTATTTCATACCCCATTTGGGCACAGAAATATAAAAACATACACACATAAATAAATTTCCAAGAATCAACCCAAGAGTGATGTCCAAAATCATTTCAAAGAAAACCCATACCATAATATTACAAACAATGTAATGTATTACTAAATTAAAAACAAAACGGGAAAAAGACATGATTAATAGCATTTATCTGAAAGAACCGTTAACAACTGTAATGAAGTGCTTTAGTTTGAGTAATATTTTCTTATTTTTTGTAGAGAACAAAGCTTTGAATGTATAAGCATTAGGGCGAGTAAAAAAACACTTAGGGAGGTACCTTCTCCTGTCAGTGTCAAACAAAGGACAAACAAATAAGTAACGAAACTCATCTGCCACATCATGTACATTACATTTTTCACAAATTCTTTCATGTCTGGGTGTACCAGTATAACGCAATGTATTCACAGGCAAGTTATTATTATTAGTTCTGAAATTTAACACAGTAATCATATAGCTATATGGCAAGACTAAGTAATATGGGTCAACACAAAAAGAGGTTTTAAACATTCTGTAATTTAAATATAATTCGTCATTATCTACATGCATATACCAAGATTGTAAAAAGGTGTCTTTTAAGCATCTTTTCACCTTCTCCTTGAACCACAATGGATTTGCATCAAGAAAGGTTTGATTCAACCAAAAACTACTCAAGCCAGTTTCATTTAGTAGTGTATGGATATATTTGATGTATCTGTTTTCATAAACATTTGACTCGTACATTTTCAATAGGCATTTATAAACAAGAACTGATAATTTTTCTGTCTGGTGGTTTGCTACAAGGTTAAACCAAAATGATAGCATTCTACATTTAACAGTTTCACCAACAGGGAATTTACCCGTTTCCTCAAAAATCATGAGAGAAGGAGTCGACTGTCTTACTTTCAGAACCAACTTGTAAAATCTTAACTGCAGTCTCTGAATAATATCATTCATATCAAAGCCCCAAATTTCACAACCATATGTAAGGATAGGAAGTACAGTTTTATCAAATAGGTCAATTGTTAGATCTGCAGGAAGCATCAATAATTTAGCTTTCCTCAACAAAGCAAACATGGCTCGGGAAGCTCGGTCATAAAGATCACGTTGTGCGACATTCATTTTGTTATTATAATTTAACTTTAACCCTAAGTACATAAAGTTCTGAACAACCTCTAATTTTTCAGTCGCTATAAGAAAGTCGGGAAAACGTCTAACCTTACCCTTAGAAAAAATAAGAACTTTACATTTCTTGGCATTTAATTTCAAATTCCCCTCCAGCAGGGGTGGCTGCACCATGGGTTTGATGGGTGCTCTCGTCTAGTCTCCTTTGCTGCTGCCCTTCAGGTACTTCTTGACGTGGGTAGAGTTCCGTTTGAAGGTCGCACCGACTGGAGTCCGCACCGTGACTCTGCTCTCCTGGCGCAACAACACTGTATCAGCCTGTATCTTCGTGAGTCCTTTCTTCTCAGCGTCTCGGTCTCGAACGTCCTGGTCTAGGTCGGAGAACAGCTTCAGCTGGGGGAGTTTCATCCTGATTTGCCGTCCAAACAGCAGTTCTGCTGGGCTGCGCCCCGTGGATGGGTGTGTCGTTGCCCTGTAGGCGGCGATGTATTTGAGGACTTCTTCCTGCCACTTCTTGCCTTCTACCTGGGCAATTTTCATTCTCTTCAGCAACGATTGGTTTTGGCGCTCCACTTCCCCATTTGCTTGGGGCCACCGTGGCGTCACTTTGATGTGTTCAGCGCCAATCTCTTTCATATAATCTGCGAACGTCTCTGATATAAACTGTGGACCGTTGTCAGAATGGATGGGCAGGGGCAGGCCGTGCCTGGCAAAGATGGTTTTGAGCGCGTCAATAGTCTTCTCTGCCATTGTGGACTTCATAATTGCCACCTCGTAGTACCGGCTGTAGTAATCGATACCAACCAGCACAGAGTGTCCTGAAGGTAGGGGCCCCAGAAAGTCAACTGATAGGTCCTCCCATGGCCCTGAGGGGAGTTTTGTGCTCCTCACCGGCTCTGGCGGGTTGGGTTGGCTGACTAACTGGCACCCATGGCATGTCTTGCAGTGCTTCTCAGCTGCCTTCTCCATACCTGGCCACCACACCTTCGTCCGCAAGTTCTGCTTGGTGCCCACGATGCCCAGATGACCTTCGTGTGCTAAGGCCAAGACTCTCGGCCTTAGCGTCTTTGGAATGATGATTCGGGACCCCCTCAACACAAGGCTCCCCATGGTGCACAGTTCATGACTCACAGCGGCGTACAGCTTGTCACAGTTCTGCCACTGCCCAGTCTCTATGCAGCTTCTGATGGTCTGGAGCTCTTCATCGTCTCCCGATGCCTGGTCCACCTCCTCTGCTGTCACTGCGTTTGGAGTGGCGTTTGAAGTGATGAAGCGAACGTGTGCCATTGTGATCCTAGCAGACAGCAACAAGAAACCACTTGCTCTCTGTTTCATCCTGTCCCATGTGTAAAATATTGAGCCCAAACTAATAATGTTCATGTTACAAGATCGTTTCATGCACATACTAATTATCTATACCATTGCCGTTACGTTACTGACTCGAGCGAAGCAGCGACAAGCACCCTACGGTAAAATAGATCTATCGCGACAATAGTCGTGACAACCAGTCTACGGTAGCATAGATCTATCGCGACAATAGTCCCGACAACCAGCGTAAGGGTTAATGCTATCATCTCTGCTATCATCATAGCCAAATTAATTATTGTGCAGATTCACACCCCACGTTTTCAGCTGGCTCTTGAGCCCAGCAGGAGACGGGTGTATTGCGCGGTGCAGCTGATGAGGGCTGTGGCAGGAACAGATGCGCTGCGCTGGGTATTGTCAGGACGCTGGTGTCACAGCGTGCGGTGGTGCATGGGGTATGCAATGCCATAGTGGTGTTCCTGCTGCCCATCAACTCAGCCCTGAATCCAGCTCTCATCCTGGTGAACATTGTCCTGCAGCATCGACAGCAGTCCAAGGAAAAAACACTGCTGGAGGCTCTGAAAACCAGATGCGACAGAAACAAACAATTCAGCAAGCAAACAAGCAAAGTACCAAACAAACTATGAGTTCAATGCAAAACAACAGATACATTGCTGTTCTTTTCTGTTTTCAGGCCCAGCTCTCACAGTTACTGCAGTTGTTAAGGTTTCCACCCTTGTGTTTGCTGTTGGTGCTGTGCATAGTAAATCCAGGCCATGCCCTCTTCGTATGTGTGTAGTTCAACATGTTGTTACTTGTGCTTGCTGTTGGTGCTGTGCATAGTAAATTCAGGCCATGCCTTCTTTGTATGTGTGTAGTACAACATGTTGTTACATGCGTTTGCAGTTGGTGCTGTGCATAGTAAATTCAGGACATGCACTCATCTTTGCTGTCCCTCCCTCTGCCCTCTTCCTCTTCCCTTCTTTTTCATTTTTCATATTTGTTTGTTTCCTGTCTTTCCCCCCCCCCCCCCCCTTTTCCTTTCATCATTCTTATTTTTATTTTTCCTTCTCTTTTTTCTGTATTCTTGTTTGTATTTTTTTTCTTAGTCTCTTTTTTTCTGTATTCTTGTTTGTATTTTTTTTTTAAGTCTCTTTTTTTATTCTTTTTTTTTAATTGTTTCTCTCTTTTTTTTATATCGTTTCATTTTCCATTTCTCCTTTTTTTATGGTTGTTGATGAATGATAATGATGATAATGAGTCCTGATGAAGATTGTGCTTAGGTGTCCATTAAGGATTTGAGGCAACGTGACAGGGCTGTCCTCCATGCTCCCTATCAAATTTATCCTGGCTTCAACCAGGCCTGGGATGAACAGACACCTGCAGTGTTGGGTCAGGAAATTAGAGCAACACTCTCAATACACATCCGTAAAGTGGATGAAGTTCGACTGTGTGGTCCCAGTCTTCCCTTTGAGCCCACAGTACTCTCACTCTGGGTAGGATCCGGCCTGGGCCGAAAAACCCACAAGACTCTGATGGGTTCGAACCCACGACCTCCCAGTCACTAGTCCGCAACTCTAACCACTGAGCTACGGCGGCTGATACACGGTGTTACTTGTGTTTTCTGGTGGTGCTGTGCATCAGATTCTGTGTGAGTCCACAGCACGAAATGTGTTCCACCGTGTACACATGTAGTAATAATTATGCTGCCAACCAGTCGTTTCCGACCATGAGTGAAAGATAGAATAGGGGGCAGATGCTATTCCGGCAGGCTGGGCTAGAATTTGTTTATAGTATAGTTGATATACCTTGCCCAGGGTACATCCTCATTCACTCAGCCAAAGGGATGTGAGGACAGCTGTCGTTGGAGAAGGTTGTCAAAGGCCAACCCATCCCTTTGGTTGCAGCAAACTTAAGCCAGTTCAAAGCCCCCCACCCCGCACCCCCCACCTCTCGGCTGAGCGTCATGGTCTTCCACAAAAGACTAAACTGCGCCATGATTTTCCATTAATGTAGAAAATCATCTATTGTACGGCTCTCATGTTACTGTTGGCCCTTACTATAAGCTTATGTCAACGAATGAAAAACATCATTTGAGCAGAGGGACACCATGTAAAAGAAACAAACACAGAACTGTGGCTTCAGTGGGTCCGTGGTCAAATCTGAATGCAACTCAGATTTATGTCTCCGTGTAAAAGAAGTGTACAAATTAACAAATAAAATAAATCAAAATAACAAGGGTACAGCATCCCGTATCACCTAACACTTGGTGTTATTGAATTTGTAAACTGTATCTCTCTCATGCCCCCCCCCCCCCCCCAATCATCCGTCATTCCTGCCCCACCTATCCCCTCTTTCATTCACCTCCCACCCACTCACTCACCGATCTACCGATCCTATAATCCACGGGAATATTATTAAGCCCTACCTGGTCGTGAAATGGGAGATAGTGTTATTGTAGCTTTTATGACACACTGCCAAGCGTTTGTTATTAATACACGACAAAGGGAACGAGTGTAGCACTGGATTTCTTCTTATCGTAATCATCATCATTATCCTCATGATTTTCCATCATCATCGTCATCATCGTCATTATCATCAGCATTATCCTCATGATTTTCCATCATCATCATCATCATCACCATTATCATTATCCTCATGATTTTCCATCATCATCATCCTCACCACCACCACCAACATTATCACCATCCTGATCATCCTCCTCACCACCACCAGCAGTATCACCATCCACATCATCAACAACAACATTGTCATCATCATCACCACCATCATCATTTCGCTCGTCTCTCTCTCTCTCTCTCTCTCTCTCTCTCTCTCTCTCTCTCTCTCTCTCTCTCTCTCTCTCTCTCTCTCTCTCTCTCTCTCTCTCTCTCTCTCTCTCTCTCTCTCTCTCTCTCTCTCTCTCTCTCTCACTGCGTTCATGACATTTGTTTATGTTCATCTAAACAACGCAAAGAAAAAACAAGTGTATCTGAAAGCGTTTATATCTCATTAGCAAAAACAGTTCATTTTCATTGCGCTTTGTAGTTATAAAACATCCCATGTTCATTTGTAATGTTTCTAATGTGTCACGTTTTCATGCGAATGTCCCGAAATGGCCTATATAAGTTTAGGCATAATTAAGGACATTAAGTCTGTGTAGTTGTTATTGAATGAACACCCAGGGGCCGTTTCACAAGGGCGAACATTCCTGGCTGAACGTGGCCAAGACCAAGGAGATTGTTGTCGAATTCCGCAAGAAACCACCAAAGCCAACTCCACTGGTCATCATCGGGGAGGAGGTGGAGTTGGTGGACCAGTACAAGTACCTGGGATCCATCATCGACAGCAAGCTGGACTGGTCCGCCAACGCCCAGGCCCTCCTCAAGAAGGGCAACCAGCGCCTCTTCTTGCTGAGGAAGCTGAACAATTTTGGTGTGTGCCGGAGACTGCTGGGTCTGTTCTACGGAGCTAAAGTGGAGTCAGTCCTGACTTTCAACCTCCTCAGCCACTTCGGCAGCCTCAAGGAGCACGACAGAGCCAGGCTGACGAAGATCACCAAGACAGCTGGCAGGCTGATCGGTGCTCCTGTTGCCAGCCTTCAGGAGGTGTTTGAGAGGAGGGCAGTTAGGCGTTTGAGGGCCATCCAGGGGGACTCCAGTCACCCACTGTGCGAGGTACTACAGTCGCAGACTTCTGGCAGATCAGGCAGGCTGATCAGTTTCAGTGCACGCACTGACAGACTGAGGCGGTCATACCTGCCGACAGTAGTGCGCCGCTTCAACAGGACATGATCGGCCTGCAGCCCTGTACTTAGGCAGCATCCTCCCCTTCGAACAGTAATATGGCAGCAATGTGAGTGGTCAGATGTGTGTGTGAGTACACGTGCATGGCTTGTGTGTGTGTGTGTGTGTGTGTGGTGTGTGTGTGTGTGTGTGTGTGTGTGTGTGTGTGTGTGTGTGTGTGTGTGTGTGTGTGTGTGTGTGTGTCGGGGGAAGTGTGAGAGAGAGAGAGAGGGGGGGGGGAGAGAGAGAGAGAGAAAGAGAGAGAGAGAGAGAGCTAGGGTGAATGTGTGTTGACTTTAGCATGCATTAAATTATTTTATATTGTTCTTGTCTTCAGCACTGGTTTTTATAATCTAAACTTTCTATTTATGTACCCCTATTATAAATTTTGTGTGTTGTCCTATTATCACTTTTATACAAATTGTTTGTTTAGCTCTGTGTGTGTGTGTGGGGGGGGGGGGGGGGGGGGGGGGGGGGGGGGGGGGGGGGGGGTGGGGGGGGGGGGGGGGGGGTAGGGGAGGGGTGATGGGGGGGTGGGGGGGGAGAGGCGTGGTTGAGGGTGGATATTTTTAATAATAATGTGTGAGAAAGGGAACGGGATGGTGTGTGCGTGTGTGTGTGTGTGTGTGTGCATGTGTGTGTGTGTGTGTGCATGAATGAGGGTGTGTGTGTGTGTGTGTGTGTGTGTGTGTGTATGTATGTGTGTGTGTGTGTGTGTGTGTGTGTGTGTGTGTGTGTGTGTGTGTGTGTGTTGTGTGTGTGTGTGTGTATGTATGTGTGTGTGTGTGTGTGTGTGTGTGTGTGTGTGTGCGCGCGCGCGTGCGCGCGTGCGTATGCGTGCGTGCGTGTGTGTGTGTGTGTCTTATATTGCATTGTAATTTAATTCTTATGATGTATTTACTGTATATTATGCATGTCTTATTATTTCTATGTTTATATATGTGTTTTATGTGCATGCCAGACAAAGAATTTATTTATGTTTTAAAGACAATAAATTATTGATTGATTGATTGAGTGATTGACAATTCGGCAAAACGGCCCTAATAAACACCTTCGCTTACCGATAGTTTGGTGAGCGTTCTGAACCTCTTCCCAAGCAAGCACTGGGTGAACTATCACGTGACTTGCAAGGGGTTAATACCAACACACACACTCCCTCTCTCTCTCTCCCCCCCCCCTCTCACTCTCTCTCTCTCTCTCTCTCTCTCTCTCTCTCTCTCTCTTCTCTCTCTCTCTCTCTCTCTCTCTCTCTCTCTCTCTCTCTCTCTCTCTCTCTCTCTCTCTCTCTCTCTCTCTCTCTCTCTCTCTCACTTTACAAAACTTCGATTTCCCTCCCTCGTATGTCCTGTGTTGCTAATGCTCGCTGATTTATGGGGCGTATTTTTTAAACTGTTCCTGCAGAGACATAAATATCGCAGAGAACAATTTCGCTACTAATTACCTGGCTGACATTTCCAGCAACTAACAGAGCAAACAGACACACAGAAGGCAAACAGACACAAAGACAGAGACAGCAAACATACACACAGACAGGGAACAGACACACACACAGGGACATCAGATACAGAGACAGCAAGCAGACACACAGACAGTGATATCAAACAGACATACAGACAGCAAGCAGACACAAACATAAAATAACATGAAAACTACTATCTGAAAATGATAGAATATATAAAAAAAGAATAGAAACTTTAAAACTTGTTCCCTTAAAAAAAACCGAAAGGAAGTTTGGCATTTTTAGAAACAAAGTAAAAGAACAAATCTGAAGAAAAAGCTGAAGACGTTCAAAAATATTTGACAGACCGTATCGTACCTTGGATAGAAGAAGAAATTACTGGAGAAGATATTCGAAAATTGGAAAACTGCACTGAAGTGAAAGAAATGTTGCCATTCCTGAAAAAGGTAAATAAAGGCAAAGAGGCTGTACGTACACAACCCCCCTAAAATGTTAACAATTTAGTTAATAATCTATCAAGTTGTTGTTTAATATCTGGTTAAGTTATTACTCGGTTTTTGATCCAGTTATTATTTAATTTTTTTATCATCCCGACTTTGGCAGGCCAGCTGGAAACACCTCAACTTACAGAGAGAGAGAGAGAGAGAGCCTCTACAGCGCCACCTTCTGCTGTTGCTTTGGCCTTCTCGGCTTGTCTTCGGGGCAGCTTTGGGCACCTGCCTTTGCAGAGTTTCTACTACAGTACGGCGGTTTGCTGACGGAAGATGGGCACCTACCATTCTTGAGCCGCTCCCGCCAGCACCGCCGCACGACAGATTGGCATATTTTGTCATACGTTGGACTGCAACTCCTGCTCCGGTCCGCCGTTGAGCAACACCGCGTCTATCTTCGAGCACCTCAGCGTTTCCTGTGGGGCAGGGTCATCCTCGTCGTTTTTGTGAGTATAAATAGGGAGTTAGGGTTGTTGTTTTTCTTCTTTGTTTTGACAGAACGATGTTTTATTCGGCTGTCTAGAGTTAGGGTTGTAGGACATATCACAAAAGTGGTATACCTGGGAGAACGGCGCCGGCCACCCGAGCCCTTGCACAGCAGGACTCCCAGGGCTAGGGACTAGGACCTCTAGCTAGTTTAGTTTTTTGCTCTTCATCTTTCCTCCACTATCTTTTTCTTGGACAAATATGTCGTTCTAATCTATCTATCTGCCACCCCCACTCGTAGGCTTTTGCCGGTGGGTACGGTCTTCCAAGAATAAGTTCTGTTAGGGTAGTTCTTCCTTCTTGCTAGGGTTCTTGCCAGTCCCCGCAAGTTGTGTGAAATTGTGTGCGAGCAAATAAATCAGTTTAAAATAAGAATAAGTATTTACAATTGTAGGAGTAGGCCTTTCCTTTCTTCCAAAGTGACAATTGATTAGTTATTCTTTTTTTGAAAGTTACCTTTGGGGCTTTCAGTTAGGTTTGAAATAAGTTTACTGATAATTGTTTTTGGACTTCCCTGTATTTTGCTTGACCCTGTCTCATAGGAAACATGTACGTAATAAAACGGATACATTTTTGCCTTAGCCCTTTCACCACCAATGTCGCATTTTAGCACCACAATGGTTTAACACCCATGTCACTAAAAGGCATCAAATCAGGACCTGTTATCCAAAGACCCTATTTTCTTAATTTTGGGAGGTAAGGATAGGCCTAATGTTATAAATATCACAGAGGAATTCGCAATATTGCAGATATTTTATTTTCTCTACCCAGTTAAGTTTAATGGTATTTTTTGGCTAAAAAATGGCTGGCGGCGAAAGGGTTAAAGCATAGGTTTGCCCATAAGATAAGGAATAGAAATAGAAAATAGTGATTTAAAATCGCTTCTAATCTAAAGATTTGAATAAAAATATTAAGTTTTGGAGGGCCTTCCTGATTAAATATATAAAATAAGTAAAGAACTGCAGTTGTATTTTTGTTACATCATATATAATTGCGGTGATATTTGTATTGCGGAGGTGATGTAAAAAAATTAAAACCCCCCACAAAAAACAACATTTATTTTTGCAAAAGTGGCAAGAGAAAGCCAGTTTCCTAAATAAAAGTATTGGTGGTTAATCCACTGTTAAAAAATACCCAACGATCTCATTGGTCATTGGGATAAATGGACGAAACTGTCGCTAGGAAAAACGATAAGTCGAGTTTTGTTGCTCTTTTCCGACCGCTTGTAGGTTGGCAGGACGTTTAGATAGTGTTTTGAAATTTGATAATGTAACTTTAGATTTTGCTTCATTGATTCTACTAAATTTCATAACTTTGACGTGGTTCATAAGGCTAGGCTACGTGCCTGAAATTGTGATACCTTTGAAAGTTAAAAGTTAGGCTGTATATTGTGCATTTGCACAAGTTATGAGCTCGACTGAGCCTCCAAAAGAGAGGGGCCAAAAACAGCCTGGGACTACATCCCAGAGGGCCCTATCATTCGTGTCAAACCCTGAAAAAGAAGAACAAATATACACAAGTGAATCAGAATCAGAATCCAACATCATGGATGATTCACCACTGTCACCAGAGGCTGAAGACCCTGGAAACGAGATTTTAACGCTCACCATATAAACTGGGAGCGTATAACTGCACAAGAAATGATGACCAAAAACTAATGGTAGAAATCAATGAATCTAATTTAATTTTACTTAACGATGGAACAAGTACAAGGTATCCTGACAGACAAAATAACAAAGCTACTGCAGTGGACTTAACCTTCATTAGTCCACAGTTATACACCAAGACTGATTGGTGCCCTCTAATTGATCCCTTGGGCTCAGATCATAAGCCCATTTCGATAGAGATTGAAACATCTATAGATGATTCAGAAGATTTGCCCCCGAGAAAATGTGTATATGAAAAGGCAAACTGGGAAGTTTTCAAAACAGCTTTAGAAAAACATACACTAGAGGAAGTTGAATATCAGAATATAGAAACACACTACAATAATATTCATTCACAAATTTTAGAAGCCAGTATGCTTGCCATTCCTATGACTTCGCAATCCTCTGAAAAGATCAATCAAACCAGAAACAATCCCTGGTGGAACGAGGATTGCGCATAAGTAGTGAAAGAAAAACATAAGGCAAGCAATAAATTTAATAAATACCCTACTGTAGAAAAGAAAATTTTGATGATAAGAAAACTAAAGAAAAACATAGTAAAAAAATAGTAGCTAAATCCAAACTAGAATACTATACTAAAGAAAGGTTGGTCGATTTAAAAAAAACCTAGGGAAAGCCTGGAAGAGGCTAAAAAAGCTAAAACTTAGTGGACTTTCTGGAAAGACAAGACTTACAGTTAATAAAAAGTCAATAAAATCCAACATTGAAACAGCTAATGTACTAGCTGAAACTTTCAGTAAGGCTAGTCAAACTACTTTTTGCCACAACAAGAACAAATCAGAAGGAATAGTATTCCAACTTTTGATAAATCCACGGATAACTCTCATCCTATAAATGCCCCAATTAAATATACCGAGCTTGCTAGAGCCCTACGTAGTATAAAAACAAGGTTAATAAAGCAACAGGAGGCGATATCATCTCCCATAGAATAATAAAACAGCTACCCCCAACATATTTACAAATTTTACATGGATTCTACTCCAGATGTTGGGAGAGGGGGGAAATTCCACAAGCTTGGAAAGAGGCCCAAGTAATAGGGATCCCTAAACCCGGAAAACTGAAGAGGGATCCTAAAAGTTACCGGCCTATCTCCCTCACCCCTCATCTGGGTAAAGCTTACGAAAGAATCGTGAGAACACGATTAGATTACTTTTTACCAAAAAATAATATTTTGCCCCCCTTCCAGGCAGGTTTTCGAAAACATCGAAGTAGTTAAATTAACCTCCCACGTTAAAAAAAGCTTTTAAGAATAATTCTGTCTACCTTCTTTGATATCAAAGGAGCGTTTGGCATGGGAGGTTACTTCAAAAAATTAGCGGGCAACACTTTTAATTTTATAAAAACCTTTTTTGAGAACAGAAAAATGAGAGTGAATGTGGGACAATCCCTGTCTGAAGTTCACACTTTAGACATGGGCATCCCACAAGGAAGCATGATAGCACCAACCCTATTTAATATCATGCTCTACGATATTCAGACGATACAATTGGGAAAAACGAAAATCTCCATGTATGCAGGCGATATTGCTATATGGACATCCCCAAATACAAAAAAATACTTACAAATGCATAAAGATCATCAGACTCATATAACAGCAATAGCAACGTACCTCCGGGATAACAGCTTTTCGCTCTCACAAGATAAATGTGAATTCATGTTTTTATCAAACAAAAGAATGAAAACTGACTGAGCAATTGACATTTTAGGTACTGTAAAAAAACAGTGCACAAAAGTAAAATGTTTGGGTGTAATTCTTACTCCAACGTTAAATTGGACACCACATATTGAACATACAGCAAAAAAGGCTTCACAAGCTTTAAATTTTATAAAAGTAATCTCTAAAGAAAGATGGGCCAAAGACCCGAAATTCCTTGTTAATTTGGTTAGGGCCCTGGTGCGCAGCCGTTTGACCTATGGAATGGAAGCCTTTCACTCTTTGACCAAAAGTCAGTTTCAGAAATTACAAGTTATAGAAACTAAGGCACTGAAAATTGCCCTCGATGTCCCTGTGTACGCAGTGAACAATTTAGTGTACAGGGACATCGGGTGGCTGCCATTGCAGAATTTAATGAAGGTAAACTGCACCAACTTTCTAGTACGATGGTACGCAGCCAATACGGAGTCATATAAATACTTTAGAATGAACATGATAGACCCTTTTTTGAACTACGAAATTAAAAAGAAAAAAAATCTCACTGCAAGTGAAAGGAATACAAATATTATTCATTACTCTGCAAACCTATTTAAAGAAGCTAATTTGGAACTACAGCATGTCTCCCCCCACTCTTTAGTACACTTTCCTCCGTGGGAGAGAGAAGAAATTCAATACGATACAACTTTAAATAATAAATTTTCGAAAGAAGAAGTTAACTTAATAAGTATAGCAGCTAAAGAAAAAATTGAAGCAGCTAAATCGTTTTTACGAATTTATACAGACGGTTCGAAAATCGACCACAAAGTAGGATGTGCTTTTACCATTCCTACATTATAAATAACTAAATCTTTCCAACTAAATGACTACCTTTCGATTTTTAGTGCTGAACTTTGGGCAATACTAGAAGTATGCTCCTATTTAAATAATTTAACTAATCCTCCAATAAATGTAGTCATTTACACTGACTCACTATCTTCTATTCAGGCCCTTTGGGGAGAAACAAATAATAGATTGGAAATTATAAATGAAATAAGAATATTAACACATCAAATAATACTTAAAGGTACCACCCTAATAATTACTTGGATACCTTCCCACTGCGGCATATTGGGTAATGATCGAGCCAACAGGGCAGCCAAGAATGCCGCAGAGGGGAAGTCGGGTACCTTAACCAACATAACATTATCAATAAGAGAATCAAAAAGTAAATTAAAAGTAGCAGCAAGTGGAGCAGGGAGCTAGAAACCTATGCCAAAGCCCACTCTTGGGATCATACAATAGTAAAGGGCGGCCTGTTTCTGCCTATCCAACTATCTCTCCAATCCTTAATTTTTAGAATTAGAACAAGATCTGATCCATGTACGTATATAGAAGTAAAATGTGAATGTGGCAAAACCCTTGACGTGGAACACCTATTTGATCCATGCACTATTATTACAAAGGAACTTGAACCGTTAATTAAAAAACTAAAAATACATCACATAACTTTTTCTAAATTAATAATGCAAAGAAATACAATAGAGGTGTGGGCCCCTATGGTCTGGCTGTTCGAAGCCTTAGTCCAAACATCTTTTGGTCAACATTTCTGATCAAGAAGAAATAATGAAATAAAATAATATTTAATCATAACATTTAAACAGAAATTTTAATAGACGGGGGTAGGGTCCCTCCGGACAGCGGGCCGCGCACCTATCTACACTCCATTCCCGTTTCCAAATTTGTTACGGTCAGGGTAATCCCAATGGGTCCCCCCGCACTTAGTGTTGGACCCATATAGTGACGCCCTACCACTGTTTCGGAGGAGGGGCCCCTGTACCTCCCTCCCTCCGGCCCAAACAAGTAGGAGTCATTAACTAGCCCCGTCAGTAATCACCAGTTATAAAATTGATATATTTTAAAGATATTTTAACAGCAAATTATGCTTAAAATATCTTTAAAATATATCAATTTTATAACTGGTGATTTTAACAATAAATGTACATAACCTAGAAAGACAATTTGAAACGTAGGGTCCCCTTAAATAGAACATAAGGAACAGGGGGATAGCCTCTGTCTATTTTTGTTGTTGCCTTCCTCCCTTAATACAATGATTCTTCTATTTTGTATAAAACTTTTTCTGCCCGGACTCGGCCAAAATATATTTCAGTGCTTTTTAGAGTCCGTGGTTGTTCTTGTTTGTAAATTTTGATTGACTTAGGGACCCTCGTTTCTTCTAACCTGTTAAATTTTTATAAAAACATTTGATGTAAAATCTAAAAGTCCTTTTTAATTCTGTATAAATAGTTTTCCACTTTAAGTGGAAACCTTTTAGACGAGATATTTTTGAAGAATAAAAGAAAAAAAACGTGTAAATATTTTTTCTCGTTAGACTTTAATTTGAATTTTAAACTTCTATTAAACTTGTTCTTTAAAAAAAAAAGTGGTCCTGAAATTTTAATCATTTGCTCTTGCTAGGAGCTAGAAGTTTAATTTTAATCAGACATTTTATATCAAAAGTAAAATTTTATAATATAGAGTAGTCTCGTATGAGCCATGGCTCAGAAAAAATTGATTTGACCTTTATTCAAGATAAAACATTTATAAAAAAACAAAAAAAAATAAAAAAATCTAAAGCAGATAGAAACCTTTTTTTCTCTATGTCCCTCTCCCCCTTTCCCAATATCTAAAAGTAAAAAGTAATGTCCCATATGGCTTTGGCCAGGAGGACATAAAGCATTATCATTTTTAAAAAAAACATATTTTTATTATTAAGTTCTTGTTAAGTCATCTTCAAGTCGTTAATAAGTTCTGTTTAAGTCGCATCAAGTTTTTATTAAGTTCTAACACAAAAACGTAATAAGTTATTACTTAGTACTTACATAAGTTATTACTTAAGTTTTATTAAGTTCTCATCAAGTTACTTATTTAAGTTATTGTTAAGTTTGTATTAAGTTCCAAAACAAGAATTTATTGCATTAATAATGGATCGTTCACAGGTTTTAAGCTTTTTGGTTTTTGTTGTTCTTGTTTGTCTGTTGCTTTCTCTGGTTGTATTGTTTGTACTTCTGCTCGTTTTTCTGGCTTTGGTTGCATATATTTTTTATATTAATTATAAGCCAGATAACCAACACCAAAACCACCAACAATAAACAAAACAGATTGATTCATTTGATTGTATTGTATTATTTCTTCTGTTTGAACTGGGGGAACTGTATGAATATTTTGTACTACTGTTTTGTCTTCTTCATCATTTTTAGTTAGTAGGTTATGGGGGTTTTACGGTTCCACTCTGCTAGTCGTTTTCCAGCCTGAACTCGACCAGGAGTTTTAGTCATTTGGTTTATTTGATTCAAGGGTCGTGGGCTCTGAACTTCCTGATTCGTCTGACTCTCTGACACGTTCATTTTTAATAGAAATGAAATCTATATGATACTGATATATTATCTCTTTGTTAAAGCAATGCAAAGAACAACGGGCAACATCCTCAGTCGACACTCTACCAATGTTCCACAGAACACGGAAAACGGTGTACACAGTACAGACAACACCCTTAGTCTTCCCACTACTGGTGCTACCCAGGACCTCTGTGCCTTGTGCCCTGGCGTGCAGTGCCCCAGGAACCAGGCCTTCCCCAACCACACTGCCGTGCACACCAATGCCTCAGACTGTGAGCACAGCCTACCCCAGTTCCCTGCACTGCCCGGGGTGATCCACGGCCTCTGTGGACAGTCCACGTCCTTCTGCAAGCTTCATGTCAGAACACCGCATAAATTGTATCTTCGTGTTCGTGTGAGAAGACTGATTTACTGGTGTAACTCTACTCATTTCAGTCCAGTGATACGTGATGGGATATTTTGCCAGCTGAAAATCAGATGTAAGTATCATAGTTTGGAAGAAACATTTGTTGAATCAATAAACCAGAGAATTTTCATTTTAAACACCAACAATCCTCTGCCAGAAATTGCTCTCAGTATAACCAAACAGCACAATTTTATATTGCGGTATATAGCAAGGCATACTGGTTATCTCATCACGCCTTTTGTTGGATGCAACTATTATTCTACAATGTATTTCAAACAAAAGCTGAACGGACCTGCTGGACATGTCACAGTGGTCAGTGTCCAGCAAGTGCACAGTTCCAACCACGGAATGGCTCAAACTATAATGGATGTCTCGCACAGAAAACTGACAGCAACGCAACCCACCTATGGTCACATCTATATTCAGCTTTTTACAATGCCTAAAGTATTCCCATCATCACTTCGAATCACTTGCAGATATAAATCTACGAATCATGCAGGCACCAGACTGTACTTCTCCATGTTGCCTGAAGCACATCAGCCCCAGGTGCTGCCTTCTGGTTCACTCAACTGCTCTGTGGACCATTACTTCAGGTTTCAGCGTCACGTGCATTGTAATCAGCACGTGCAGTGTGAAAATGGTCAGGATGAGACAGATATCTGTCCCTTCAGCAGTCTTCAGTGCCAGGGGATGGTGGCTTCCACAAACAAGTGTTTCAAGTTGATTGTACTGGTATTAGGTGAATACCCAATGTCCCTTGTTTACAGGTGTCAAAGCATTGGCGCCGGATTGGCGTCAATAAAAACACAAAGAGAACAAATGGATGCATTCCCTATTTTTGAAAATTCCGTTAAAATGAGAATATTCTTTGGTCTGATGATCAGATGGTTCAACATGCCTTTTCAGTACAGCAAATTTCGTCACTGGGCGGACAAAACACTGGTATACAACGTTAATCATTTAATTACAAAGGGTAGTTACCCTGAAGGTGTAAACTCTTATTTAACGCTTGAGTTCACCGGCGTTCTTTATGAAATACCATATTTTGGTTTGTTCAGGAATTCACCAGCTACATATGGGCTACAGAATACGCATGTGCTCTGTGAGATAAAGTTGCCCTCCCCAGGCTATTTGTCTCTGCAAATTGTCCATCACCCGTTTTCTGTCCAGTCCATGTACAGAAATACGCAGCAGCTGTTATTTCTTTGTCCATCAGATCATGTAGTGCACTTGTTCTTGAAATGCGACTTCAGTAGTTATTGCTGGAAAACACAGTTCTTGCAGTGTCCATTTTTCTTTAACAAATCTTATGAACAAACAGAGAATGAAATTATTGCACTTGAAGACGCAGTGAAGTATTGGTACTCTGTGTTCACATGTGATGATGGTGAAATGACCCCAGTTCCCTACACTGTAGTGTGTGACTTCAGGCACGACTGTCCTGACCACAGTGACGAGGATTTCTGTCAACATCCATCTTGTTCTAATTTCCACTGTGATAATGGCCAGTGTGTGTCAAACTCTCAATGTAGGAATGATTTTTCAGACTGTCTGGACGATTCTGATGAGCAAACTGCACGCAATTCCAGAACGGACACCACATACATACCTCCAGAACAAACGGTAAGCTACAGGCGCAGACTTCACATTGACCTAGACGGCACAGGCTACTTTCACCAGCGAATAATGACCACTGACCACTATTGTCCAGTGAGCCACTACAGCTGTACAGGCGAATGGACCTACTGCCTGCCTTTCTACACGCGCTGCAACGGCTACTCTGACTGTATTAATGGAGAGGATGAACAAGGCTGTGAGACAGTGACATGTCCTGGTTTGTATCGTTGCCGATCGTCCAGTGTGTGTGTGCACGGAGATCACCTGTGTGATGGCTGGGGTCAGTGTCCACAGCGGGATGATGAACTGTTGTGTGACAGGACCTGCCCCAGGGGCTGTGTGTGCTGGGGTTTCTCTGTTCACTGCAGGCATCGTTTCTCTGCTGAAGTCTTCTCCAACCTTCGACAGGTCCATGGTTCTGGATCAGGAATGTTACCGGCTGATTTCACACATAATTGGTATCTGGTGTTTCTAGATTTATCACATTGTTCCGTACTAAATGTATCTGCAGTGAAGCTGGTAAATCTGCAGTTCATTGATTTATCCAATAATATTATTAAAATTCTTGATGTGACTGTTCTTAAAGCGTCAATAAATGTAAGAGTTCTTTTGTTGACAAATAATCCACTAAGTGAAGTGAAGAATGAAATCAAGGGAATCAGCTTACATTCCCTAAACAAACTGGATCTATCACAGACATACGTTAGTGTACTTGACAATGGACTGTATTTACCCCATACAACAGGTTTAAATTTATCCTTTTCTGTGATAGAAACTATTGGTCCACTTACTTTCAAAAACGTGCCACAACTCAAAATGCTGGATATCAGAGGAAATATTTTGCATTATTTTTCGTTTGACATTTTATCACGTTCAGATCATTTGGAAACTATTCTGTCCTCTAACCACAGGTTTTGCTGCCAGAACGTCCTCCCTCAGGACTTGCATAACATTGAGTGCTTTTCTCCTCAGGGCATCCTTCCCTCGTGTGACAGACTGCTGCCCTCTGCAATGCACAGGACTGTGTTTTGGGTGATGGCCGTGTTCGCCATTGTGGGTAACCTGGTTTGCATCACCGTGATGTTTGCCATCAAAGAAACCTTTGGAGGTGACTTTGTGTCCACACTTGTCCACTTGAACATGGCCAACATCTCCATGGGCTGCCATGTCAGTGCTGCCCTAATTGCAGACTACACCTTCCATGGACGTTATGTCCAGATGGAACATGAGTGGACCGGCAGTCCCCTGTGCAAAGTCACTGGTTTTCTGTCGGTGTTGTCCAGTGTCGTTTCGATTGGTGTTGTATTTCTAATCACTGTCAATCACATGATCGTTCTGCATCACTCCAGACAATCACAGAGAAACAACCAAAGTGTGATACGTGCTGTGTGTGTAGTCACCTGGTTTGTTGGAGTTGTGTTGTCCGCTGTACCTTTTCTCCCTGGTCTGTCCCTCTGGGGTGTCCAGTGTCAGTCTGGTCTGTGTCGCTTGGCCTTGTTCGACCAATTTCGTTTTCACCAAGGTTTTCAGTGGTTCACAGCTATTATCGTCCTTAATGCTACCATCTCTGCTATCATCATAGCCAGTTTAATTATTGTGCAGATTCACACCCCACGTTTTCAACTGGATCTGGAGCCCAGCAGGAGACGGGTGTATTGCGCGGTGCAGATGATGAGGGCTGTGGCAGGCACAGATGCACTGTGCTGGGTGTTGCTGAGTATTGTCAGGACGCTGGTGTCACAGAGTGCGGTGGTGCACGGGGTCTACAATGCCATGGTGGTGTTCCTGTTGCCCCTCAACTCAGCCCTGAATCCAGCTCTCATCCTGGTGAACATTGTCCTGCAGCATCGACAGCAGTCCAAGGAAAAGACACTGCTGGAGGCTATGAAAACCAGGTGTGGCAGAAACAAAAAATTCAGCAAGCAAACAAGCAAAGTACCAATCAAACTATGAGTTCAATACAAAACAACAGATACATTGGCATTGACTAAAATCAGAGAGGCCAGTATAGAATCCTGCCCGTTCTCAGACCACAGATTAGTCAAACTGAACATAAAATTAAATCATTTTCAGAGACGACCGTGTTATTGGAAGTTCATTTCAACGTTGTTACGTGCTAATCAGTTTGTAGAGAAAATGAACGACATAATAAAGGATCATTTGAACGAGCATGCACAAGATAATGAGAATGAGAGTGGTCATTCAGAAATAATCTGGGAAATGTTGAACACCAAGATCAGATCATTTTGCATGCAGTTCTCCAGCTCCAAGTCCAAAAATAATACAGCAATTTTAAAAGAGAAACTCACAGACTTAACATACAAAGAAAACCAATTATGCAAAGATCTCCAGAATAAACAAATCCAAACCCAAGCACACCAACTAAAAAAGGAGATAGAATTACGAGAAATGCACAAAGCAAGAGGAGCTCAAATCAGATAAAGGGCAAAATGGATCAATGAAGGAGAAAAAACACACAACATATTTTCTAAACTTAGAAAAACGAAGAAACGCTGCTAGTATGATTTCAACGTTAAAAATACAAAATGATGAACCTTTCCTGTTCAAAATTAGTCGACTTTTGTGCATCAAAGCAGCAGAAAAAATGACTAACAACAAAAATAGATAGCAGCAGTAAGTATCATACTGGCGTTAACAATGTGGTAATGGCATTATAATGCTATTAATGAAGTCTACATGCTAGGCTTAATTATATTCATAGAATATCATTGTTAATGATACGTAATTCATAAAAATGAGATTTCTGTATATTGAGTTAATTTGTTAATGAGATGTCAGTATATGAGTTCATATACCACTTGGCTCGGTACTATGTAACATGTTTTGCAGATGGCTTGACGCAAAACACTTTCTGAATGAAATATTGTAAGAATACTGTCTCCCTCTCCACCACCACCCCGTCCCCCCCCTCTCTCTCTCTCTGTTTCTCTCTCTCTCTCTCTCTCTCTCTCTCTCTCTCTCTCTCTCTCTCTCTCTCTCTCTCTCTCTCTCTCTCTCTCTCTCTCTCTCTCTCTCTCTCTCTCTCTCTCTCTCTTGAAATGTAATAATAGGAACATTGTTTAAATTTGTGTTGTCCCTATGTCCTTGAAACGAACATTAAAACCAAAAATCAGTTATATGCTAACATGGTATCTTGATCTATGTCCTTGATATCTTGATCTATGTTTCTTCATATTTTTCATATTTTAAATTTTGGAACATTCTTATGTGTACACTTTTACTTAAGATTTTTATCATTTCTAAATTACATAAGTGCTGGATTGGCTTTTTGGAGCCTTTTACCAATATACAGGAAGAGACATTCCATTTATGGAACAATCTTCTTGTTGAGGGGAGAGTAGTTCCACCTTGGTAGTCAAAAACTTAGGTGTCACGTTGGACAATACTCTTTCCATGCAGAGTTTCCTGACTCAGACCTGTCAGTCCTGCTACTATCAAATTCGTTGCATTGGCTATATTCGTAAATACCTCTCAGATGAAGCCACAGCAAAGCTTGTTACTTCCCTCATCCTATCTCGTATTGACTACTGTAATGCTCTCCTTTCTGGCCTATCAGTCTCTTCTCTATCTTGTCTCCAGCGTATTCAAAACACAGCTGCTCGTCTTGTCCTTAGGACGAAAAAGTTTGATCATGTTAGCCCTCTTCTGCGTTCTTTGCACTGGCTTCCTGTCGCAGACTGAATTGAGTATAAATTAAACACACTTTGCTATAAATCTATTCATAAAGCTGCTCCATCTTACCTCTGCGACAATATTTCCATCTATACGCCAGCTCGCACTTTACGTTCAGTTTCAGACCCTCTTTCTCTCCAGATCCCTAGGTATAAGCTTTCAACTGTTGGTCAGCGCTCTTTTGCTGTCTCAGGACCGACCTCCTGGAACAAACTTCCACTCTCCCTCCGTCAGCGACCGACTCTCTCTGCTTTCAAAGCTAACCTCAAAACCCACCTGTTCCCCCGTCATTAAAGCTCCTCTCTCTTTATCTTCTCTCTCTTGCCATTAGGTCTGTTTCTGCTATATTCCATTTATGTTATCCGTGTGTGTTCGCTTTGTATTGCGTTTGTGTTTGAATGCGCTTTGAATGCTAACGTGTGTGTACACTTTAATTTGATTTCTATCAAGATTCAGCGCCGTATAAATACTATATGTTGTTGTTGTTGTTGTTGTTAAGACCCCATCTAGTGCCGAGCTGATGAGACTCCCTAGAGTCGAAACAGCTGTACTTGGCTGGGTTCTGCTATTGCCCCCCTAATAAGGAGGAGAAACTAAGCTAAGTTTTGAGTAATGTTCGTGTTCAAAAAATAAAATAAAAAATAAAATAAAAATTAATAATAAAAAATTATATAAATTGTGCTGATTTACTTTTTCTCCCAATGGGGGGAGGGACAGTGCCTTATGCAAAGACAGCTGTTTCGATCTTGAGAAGTTCTCATCAGTTTGCATGATCGGCCTGTAATGTGACCGTCCAGTGGATGCCAACCTGAGCAAAAAAGACATTCTACAAGAGAATGGTGTCCTCTCAGTGAATAGCGAGCTCCGTACCCCTACTCTGAAGGACTGAAAAGTTAGTGCATTTGAAATGCAGAATAGTTTGCTTTGATAAAACTTTTCTGTGTCCAATGTCTTTATTTGGGAACCTCAGAAACAAAACCAGTTAAAGTTAATTTTGAGCAATGTTCGTGTTACAAAAAAAAATAAAAACAATTATATAAATTGTGCTGATTTATTTTTTCTCCCAATGGGGGAGGGACAGTGCATTATGCAAAGACAGCTGTTTCGATCTTGAGAAGATCTCATCAGTTTGCATGATTGGCCTGCAATTTGACTGTCCAGTGGATGCCAACCTGAGCAAAAAAGACATTCTACAAGAGAATGGTGTCCTCTTTGCATCAAATCGAAAATCCACAATAAAAGCAAACCAGCACAAAGTTAAACCAGAAATAGTAAAAACCTTATGAAAATCTTATGTAAACTGAACAAAATAATAATGTTCTGAAATTTTAATTTCAAAACCTAATAGACATGAATGACTAGGGAGGGCTAACTACTGAGATGATATCCAAATTAAGGATAAAAATAGTATGAAAGAAAAATCTCAGTGAATAGCCAGCTCCGTACCCCTACTCTGAAGGACTGAAAAGTTAGTGCATTTGAAATGCAGAATAGTTTGCTTTGATAAAGCTTTTCTGTGTCCAATGTCTTTATTTGTGAACCTCAGAAACAAAAACCAGTTAAAGTTAACTTTGAGTAATGTTCGTGTTCAAAATTTGTTTTTTTTAAATTATATAAATTGTGCTGATTTATTTTTTCTCCCAATGGGGGAGGGACAGTGCCTTATGCAAAGACAGCTGTTTCGATCTTGAGAAGATCTCATCAGTTTGCATGATTGGCCTGCAATTTGACTGTCCAGTGGATGCCAACCTGAGCAAAAAAGACATTCTACAAGAGAATGGTGTCCTCTTTGCATCAAATCGAAAATCCACAATAAAAGCAAACCAGCACAAAGTTAAACCAGAAATAGTAAAAACCTTATGAAAATCTTATGTAAACTGAACAAAATAATAATGTTCTGAAATTTTAATTTCAAAACCTAATAGACATGACTAGGGAGGGCTAACTACTGAGATGATATCCAAATTAAGGATAAAAATAGTATAGTATGAAAGAAAAATCTATATATATGTTAATCCTGAAAACTCAAAAATTGAATGCGTTCATCTTTTTAGTATTTATTAATTATCAACTTTGCAACACTTCCAGGGTGGTAAGGTAGAATCCACCCATGTTTGTTCTGAAAGGCAGACACTAGCCCTCTAATTTACATTGCATCTATATATCAGCACATAAACAAAGTAATATGGCGTCAATTGATTAATGGTGAAAACTTAGGACAGTTCACATTTATTTCCTAATCGCATCTGACGAGGATAATATTTTGTTAGCTTGTTTCTTTCTCTAACTGAAATGTAGATCAGTTTTATACTCTGATTTGTCTTAATAAAACGAATTTTAAAACAGTTTCACTCAACTAATGTTTACGCTCACCTCGGAGCTTTCGGGGCGTCACGCTTCCTTCGTCAGCGTCGTCTGCTGAGAGGCCACTGGCGGTTCAGTACACACGATCGTGAGAACAGCTCAAGGCTGCACCCACGGCGCATGACTGAACCAGTGAAGAATAAGCCGCGGGCAAGGTGTGTCTCCCACGGTCACGGTTGAGTGTGGGCTTGGCGGCCGCGATGTAGATGGCCTCCTTCACCCCTCTCTGGAACCATCTGCTGTCTCGGTCCAGCACAGAGATGTTGTCGGGTGAGAACCGGTGGTCGTAGTTTGATTGGTCTTGTAATCTCTTCCACATGTAACACACTTTAGTCAACAAGGAGAAGGACGGAAGGGGAAATGGGTGGACAGTGGTGTCAAAGACCTCTGCCCATATCCTTTCCCTTTTCAAGAATTGAACTGTTGGCTAGTGTAAATACTGCAATTAATTAGCAAATAATTATTGCATATAATTTGTCTTCCACCCCGACCCTCCTCTTGCCTTGCCCCTCCCCTGTCACGCCAACCGCCCATTTGTGGGCCAATAATATTTAACAAAGACTACACTGCACCGTGATTTTCCATTAGTGTAGACAATCATCTATTTCAGCAGCCAGAACCACAATCAAAATGCCCTTCAGATACCAGCAGTTTAGCCAAATTTATGGAGTCTTCCCTGAATGCCTGCTTGGGGACCTTGGCCCCCAGTGGTCTCAACTACCGCCAGTAACTACACCGTCTCCTGCCCCGTCACCCTCTGCTTGCTCCCTTACATTCATTTTTCCTTCTTCTTCACCCCTCCTACCCCCACCCCCACCCAGCCCCTGCTTTGTTATAACTTTATCTCCACCCAACAACTGCTCACCCCTTACCCTCACCACCATCCTCCCACTCCTGCCCCATCTTTTCTCTCCCAGCACACCTGATTCCTGATATGTGTTCACCCATTCCTCCCATGAACACTACTCAGTCAGTGCAAACACACCACTGCAAATTCAGTCCAATGAAGTGCTATGCTCGAAACTGTTACTCAGCAAATCACATCCAAGGATCCTTCTTCCTCCCAGCAAGGTCAGTGTTTATCAATAGGAGCCAGCAGTCACCACTTTGTTTCTTCATCCATCGCATGGCTCTCGATATAATTCCCCTCATTTCGCTCAAGTCCTTATTTCACATTGCCATTGTGTTGATTTTTCTTGACTCCATTTTGTATGGGTGACTAGTGTATGCTTTCCACATGATTATAAGAGTGTTTTAGATATTTTGCAAAAGTGATCAAATCCTCTCATAACCGTGGTGAAAGTACGACATTAAAGACACACTGACGCACCACGATCAAGTCCCTTGGTGTTTTTTGGGGGTAGCTGTGACCCACGTACAAATGTATCACGGGGTAGGAGAAAAGGGATAATTGTGAAAGGACGAAACGAGACAGTACAACATAAGATACAACACGGAATAGGCCTACCTAGGCTCACCTACGTCCGCAGGGGCCCCAGATTCCTGGACTAATACGCATAGATGCGTTTTGACCACGTGAGAGCCCCAATCATTAATAATTATGAATCATTAGTTTTGCCAAGAAAAAGCAGATGTCCCCAGACTAGTCGGACAGTTAAGAGGGTTAAACAGAGTTAAGCAGAGTCAGAGAAGCAGAGAAGAAGAAAGGCAGAAGGAAAAGACAGAAGCCAGTTAAACCCGCAACTGGAGTACAAAAGGCAATTTGCGCCAGGCGTCCGTAAGGGCGTTTCGCCATGAGGACGTAAAACCTCCACTCAACCAACCAAGGCGCGCTCAGCATAATCATATAACTGTTACACATCTGTATTGTTATAAATTCGAGAATTTCCTGGTGTTGAACTGCCTCCGAGCATTGTCTCCAGGATCGTTCCCACCATCTTTATATCTACAAATGTCCCATATGTGTCTGTTCCAGACCGGAGGACGTCAAGCAGAATTTCATTCGCGCGCTCAGAATTTGAACCACTGCAGGCCACAGAAGCGGGTTTCCCCTTCTTTCCCCCTATTGTGCGGGGAGAAGGCCTCGCGCGCCGCGTCAGATGTGTCGGAGTATCGTTACCCGATCCTAGGGATCGGTTGATAGGCCTTTAAGCAGACAGTGGGCAAAGGGGACAAGCAGAAGGAAAAGACGACACAGTGATAACCCAAAGAGAAATCCAGTGCTGTGCACAGAAAACAAAAAGAGGAGCCCGTCGCTAAGGTAGGACCTATGATTTTATTCTTTTATGCATGACAAATAAACTACCCGATTGTGGAAATTCAACCAAGCTTTTGAATGTCTAAATTCGACTGATCGTAATGTGATTCTGTTCGTGCTTCGATCTGTGACGTTCCCCCTCCCCCCTTTATCCCTCCTACCGCCATCGCTATGTGAACCCTTGTTTCTCTTGTTATTCCCTTTCCCTCCCTCTTTCCTTGCGCCTCTCTCTCTCTCTCTCTCTCTCTCTCTCTCTCTCTCTCTCTCTCTCTCTCTCTCTCTCTCTCTCTCTCTCTCTCTCTCTCTCTTTATTCTTCCCTATTGTAATCCCCATCCCCATGACATGGGCATCATGGCCTGGTTCATTAAACCTTCCGAATCCGAATCCGAAACCGAATCTCTCTCTCTCTCTCTCTCTCTCTCTCTCTCTCTCTCTCTCTCTCTCTCTCTCTCTCTCTCTCTCTCTCTCTCTCTCTCTCTCTCTCTCTCTCTCTCGTGACATTAATTCTCCCCTCGTCTATTTCTCTATGTGATGTTGTATGTGTTTCAAGGAGTTGCCATACCTTAGCTACACCCCCACCCTTCCCCATTTGACCATCACGGCCAGATTCCCACCTGGTCCGTGATAAATGTTCCCAACTTCAACTTGAGGCTGCTATTTAAAATGATGTTTTGTTTTCAAGATGGGTATATTTGCATGGGAGTCACACCTGGTCAAAACAAGATTTCCTACAATCTATAAGAGGAAAAACACGCGAAA
>CM065707.1:8359712-8395354 GCA_017654935.2 Phymorhynchus buccinoides
GCCTTATTGGCCACAGCAAGCAGAGTTATTAACGCCCTTGACGGCAAGAGTTAAGCCCTTGTTCATCAGTATCCAAAAGGGCATTCACTCTTGCAAAAGGCAGCCCTCTATTAAATGGCCTCAAATAGGGTTATTGGCGAGATTTATACCCTTGTGTGGTCAGTACTCAACCATCTCCCGCCCCCCCACACCCACCAAGGGCATTCACTCTTGCAAAGAATGTTCTTTGCAGTGGCCAATAGTGGTCAACCAGGTCAGGAATCATTATTCTAATGCACCACCTCCCCCCTACTTGACATTTTAAAGGGTAAATCTCTCACGCATAGTTTGATATTCTAGGGGGGGGATTTCAGAAGTCTAGAGCGTAAATGCGCACAATCTCTACGTTTTCAGAAACCCTGGTCAGACGTACGCTTGTTTCTGTTTGAATGAAAATCTGTTTAACGTCCTCCGGTCTGGAACAGACACATAATTATGTGACACTAGTAGATATAAAGATGGTGGGAACGATCCTGGAGGCAATGCCCGGGGGGGCAGTGCAGCACCAGGAATTTCCCGAATATGTAACACTACAGATGTGTAACGCCTTTTTTCTGTTTGTATGCCGTTGCTATATATAGGGTCTACTCATAGCAGCTACTTAGAAGGCTTATTCACAATAGCCGAGTGATTTGAAGTGACCTATCGGACCTTTAGGTCTCTACCAAACTTTTGCTGGACAGTAAGACTGAAGGCCGAGGAGACTTGAATTACCGTCTGCCTAAACTACCCCTTTGTTACCCGCCGCGAACGAAGAGAGCGAAGCTGGTAATGTTTTCAGCGATTTATGTTTCTTCCTGGCTACCTATGTGTGACGTTGTGACTATCTATATGGATGTTACTAGGATAGTTTGAAATTGAAGGTCATAGTTCAAAGGTCAAGCCTACTGGAGCTGAAAATGCTGCTGAACACATGACACACCTGTCTCACCAGAGACCTTTCTTTCTTGTTCGACTTAATCCCTTCTTCTTCTTCTTTCCTCTCTCTCTCTCTCTCTCTCTCTCTCTCTCTCTCTCTCTCTCTCTCTCTCTCTCTCTCTCTCTCTCTCTCTCTCTCTCTCTCTCTCCCTCTCTGTGTGAGTTGAGTTGAGTCTCTCTCTCTCTTTCTCTAACTCTCTCTCTCTCTCTAACTCTCTCTCTCTCTATCTTTATCTAACTCTCTCTCTCTCTAACTCTCTTTCTCTCTCTCTCTCTCTCTCTCTCTCTCTCTCTCTCTCTCTCTCTCTCTCTCTCTCTCTCTCTCTCTCTCTGCCTCTGTGTCTGTCTGTCTGTCTGTCCATCTCTCTCTCTCTCTTTCTCTCTAATTCTCTTTCTCTCTCTCTCTCTCTCTCTAACTCTCTCTCTCTCTCTCTCACTCTCTCCTCCCCTCTCTCTCTCTCTCTCTCTTTCTAGTTGATTATTGTTGGTTGATTGATTGATCTACTTGTTTGTTTATTCGTATTTTTCTTCTTTTTTGTTTTTGTTTACTGTTAGAGGACCTGATGAAAAGAAGTATGTTTGCTTATTCAGTTATCCTCATTAAACATTTCGAGTTTTGAGTTTCTTACAGACGAAGTTTTGAAGTTGAAACTTTTTATGTATCTGTACCTTCATTGGTGATTTGTCTTCTGCCCGCATCCGAGCCTCACGTTGCTAAAGACTATATACTAAGTTCCTGAGGAAACTCTATCTCCAGCCTTGATTTCTTCGCATTTGTTTCATCTACACCCCTCTCTCTCTCTCTCTCTCTCTCTCTCTCTCTCTCTCTCTCTCTCTCTCTCTCTCTCTCTCTCTCTCTCTCTCTCTCTCTCTCTCTCTCTCTCTCTCAACGTTCATTTATACTATTAGTATTAGTTACATGTTGCGTGTTTAGGACCAAGGATAGAATGGAAGAATAGGCTCAGTCTAAATTCTTATCCTTATTGGTTAGGGCAGTGGGTGGATGCCTCGTACCTCCATACGGGTAGCTGGACGACCCCGCCCCCTCCACGAGTCTCTCCCCGTGGGGATACCGGTTGTTGTTTTTTCCCCACCTTCTGGAAGTTATGTGCTTGTAACTTCCTCTAATCTGCCACTCTCTTTGACTCTGCCTTTTCCCTTTGTTTTTTTTTCATCTACTATTTTTCTGACTTATTGGCCCATTCTCCTGCCTATTTAAAAAAAAATATTCCAACTAATGTTTCGCCTTTGAGCTCCCCTTAAATCGGAATGTGTCGGTTGTACGCAGTGGGGAGACCAGTGAAAACTGAAAACCGGACACATACGTAATCTACCCATTATGGCCATATGACCCAGGAACGCAGAAGAAGAAAAGGAAGAAGAATACTTATTGAATACAGTTTCTGAAGTGAGAAGTGTGAAGTGTGAAGTCTGAACATGTAGAGTTGTTATGGCAACATTGTGTAAGATGTTTCTCAAACAGCTTAATATCTCATTGGTTGACATGAGCCCGAAGTTTGGGACCAACACCAAGAGAGAGTCACGCACAAATAAATGCTTTTCCACAGAAAATGGAAAATCACGGGAAAGACTGCGCCTCTCAAACTAGGAGGCAGGTCCGGCACTTAGTGCTGAAGCTAAAGGGATTAGTTGGCCTTTGGTTACCTTCCCCAAGATGTTTGCTGTCCTGGACCCCTCTTTGCCTAGAGAGTGGGGATGTACCCTAAGCAAGGCATCAACCAGTATTAATAGATGTTAGCCAAACACCAAACACCAAATCAGTACACCAAACTCTAAGTCATACAGAAACCCAGACACTTGGGTATCAGACTAAAACACTAAATTTTACCGAAGAAAAATGTCTATCTTAGCTCATCACACAGACAAATGTATGAGAGAAGTGAGGGGGGGGGGGGGGGGGGGGGGGGGGGGGAGGGAAAGAAAGAAAGAAAAAAAAAGATAAAAAAAGTTTTAAAAAAAAAGACAGGCGGGGACAGTGGAGGGTCAAAAAAGAAAAGAAAAAAAAAAGATGTTAGCCCAGCCCTCCGGAACAGCAGCTGCCCCTTCTGCTATCTGGAAGACGTGGTCGGAAACGGCAGACTGGCGCACTCCTCAACGTTATTGATTTCGTGTCGGTTCCGTTCCGTGCACACTTTGACATTTTATACGTCTTGCTGCACCGTCAGGAACATGATGAGACTTGTTTGTGTACGTGGTTGATTGAAGCATTGAAATAGTGAGACAAGAAGAGAGAGAGAGCATGATAGATAGTGAAAATGATCAAAGGTCGATAACTCTCCTTAAATTAACCCCCAATCCACCGAAGTTGGAGACTTACGACACCGTCTATCTCTCTCTCTCTCTCTCTCTCTCTCTCTCTCTCTCTCTCTCTCTCTCTCTCTCTCTCTCTCTCTCTCTCTCTCTCTCTCTCTCTCTCTCTCTCTCTCTCTCTCTCTCTCTCTCTCTCTCTCTCTCTCTCTCTCTCTCTCTCTCTCTCTCTCTCATACACGGACGCACGATCGCGCGCGCGCGCGCACACATACACACATTTATGTAAAACAGAACAAAAACATCTAGTCATCACAAATCAAGAGACACGTAAAAAATGATTAATAAACACAATCGTCGAAACGGCACAATTTACAAAAAACATATTAATGTCTGGGAAACCTTCAATGTATGATTGTATGATAATGGCTTTGTCTGGAGATGCATTGGCCTGGCCTGTCCTTGGGGATTGCTGGATGCGTGCTAGGTTTCTGAGTGGGGTTTGGTTTTTGCCGGTGGGCTCTGTAGTCATGGAAAACGGGCTGGTGCAGCCATCGGGACACTTTCGCAAGGACTCCTCTGCATCGTATTCAATGGTCACCAAGCAGAGATTAGTTATGCGCCTCTGTACACTTAATGGAATGTCCGGTGTGTGTGCAAGCTCCCCCCAGTATCACAACACGGACTTCCAGGGCTGCTCTCGTGTTGATGGGGCAGGCGTGGCTGGTGCATCTCTGGGCGCCATCAGCACCTTTGGGTGTTTATTTTTCATGTGGCCTGTGAACATTCTTTGACTTCTTAAAGTGGATATCAATGAAATATGAGCTACGAAAGTAAATGTTTTCCTTCTAATCAAAAGAGTTGTTCTAAAACTGAAAGGCTGCGGGGTGGGGTGGGTGGGGGAGGGGTAGTCAACAGAAAATCACATCAGGGGTGAGTTTCACCAGGGACCGCTATTCGCGCGAATTACGGTTGTCCCAAAAGGAGGCGACTTTACAAAACGTTTGCGGAAGAATATTACAAGCTCTTGTCTGATTGGCAACAAAAAGTATCATTTAAGCCATACTTTAATGGGCCAATCAACAACAAGGAATGTATTAACCCTTTGTAAGTCACGTGATAGATTACCGAGTGCTTGCTGGGTGTCAGGCGGCAGTGCACAGCTGGTTTTTATAACATTTATATATTAAAAAAAATTTTAACCAAAGACTTTGTACGCGTGTTCACACATCACTTTTTCTCACCACCAACCGCAACCACACAAACCTGAGCAAAGAAAAACCGGATTTAAATTCAGCCCTTTTGTTTATTAAATAGAACAAAAAGAACTTGTTTTGTTTAGCTCTCACACACTCTTACTCACGCATCACAAGAAATATTGTCAAGTACATAGTTACATAGACACTCGATAAGTGTAAGTGACAACTTTTCAAACTACAATATTGCCAAATCCAAAAGTTGTCACCCACCACAACAACAACATTCCACTGTGGTTTTCACAACAATCAATTCCACAACCAAGGTTCATACAGAACTCAATTCACTGTTCACCTTTTCCCACTTTCAAATGTATTATTATTATTATTATTATTATTATTATTATTATTATTATTTATCTTCCATTAATTTCATCTCACATCATCATTAGACTTTTGCACCAACTCAATATTATATTATTCTTTAGAGCTTCTTTTCAGTTCATCTCACTTTCTCGAGTTTTCACACAACTCAATATGATATTTACTGATTACTACTCACTACCATTTTACTTCATATTAGGTTCTTTTATTTTCTTATCTCCAGGACAAATGTGACAGAGTATAGGAAAACCAGGCTAAAGTCGGAAATTATCACTTTTGACGTTTTTATATAATCTGAAAGTTTAAATTCTACAGACTGAAAAGCAAAAACAGAATTGATCTATCTGGCATAGTCTTTTTTTCTATAGTTTTTTAAAATTGACAAAATACACAGAATCAAGTATAACTAAGTTACCTGTTTTTGTGCATTGCTTTTTTTGTCATTGTTTTTGTGCATTCTGTCACAAATGTTCAGATAATCTCTCTCTCACAGAGAGGACGATAGTTTCGTCGAAGTATTAGATGAACCAAATAATGGAGATCTCACCCAGGGGAAGAACAAGAATAGAGGTTGACCGCAATCACCCAGCGCAAGCCCAACCTCGCGAATCAGCTTCGCCAACGCGAGTAACGCCAACAACGTACCCAGGTGGAAAAAGCTGAAAACCAAATATACCTCAATAAGCTTCCACCACAAAATATGTTCTCTCTTGATAACCGAATCGAAAATCGATGCACATCACACACAGAACGACTGAATCAATCCAAGAATCCATGAAGCCAACAAGCAGACGACAAGATTTATACAGACCAAAATCTTCACCAAGCTGAAAGAAAAATGCGAGTGATTAAAATATAGCCCTTCCAAACAACCAACCTGCTATTGCAGCTATAAATTAGTGTGTAGTGAGTCTGAGACTACGAGCATAGGACTGTACATTGTCAGCGTCCTACTCTTTCCGCAGACTGACTAGAATTTGTAAAACATACATGACAACAATTCACATAATAAACACTTAGAAAGACAACTTCCTGTTATCAAAAACGATTTAGACACCACAGATTCGAAAAATCAAAATTGCCCAAACCAATCCGTCACAGAGGTGTTTATTTCGCCAGTAGGCTCTGCAGTCATAAAAAAACGGGCAGCTACTCCCATGGGGACACTTTCGCAAGGACTCCTCTACATCGTATCAATGGTCACCAAGCAGAGATTAGTTATGCGCCTCTGTATACTTAATGGAATGTCCCTTGTGTGCCTGCTCCCCAGTAACACAACACGGATTTCCAGGGCTGGAGCAGGGCTGCTCTCGTGTTGATAGGGCAGGCGCGGCTGGTGCATCTCTGGGCCTCATCAGCACCTTTGGGTGTTTCTTTTTAATCAGGCGTGTGAACATTCTTTGACTTCTTAAAGTGGAGATCAATGAAATATGAGCTACGAAAATAAATATTTTCCTTCTAATCAAAAGAGTTATTCTAAAACCGAGTGTGGGGTAGGGGTGGGTGGGGGTGGGGTAGTCAAAAGAAAATCACATCAGGGGTGAGTTTCACCAGGGGTCGCTATTCGCGCGAATTACGGTTGTCCCAAAAGGAGTCTAAGAAACGACTTTACAAAACGTGTGCGGAAGAATATTACAAGCTCTTGTCTGATTGGTAAAAAAAAGTATCATTTAAACCATACTTTAATGGGCCAATCAACAACAAGGAATGCATTAATCCCTTGCAAGTCACGTGATAGTTCACAGAGTGCTTGCTTGGTGTCAGGCGGCGGTGTTCAGGTGTTTTTTTATAACATTTATATAATGAAAAAAATTTAAACCAAAGACTTCATATAATACATAATATATAATACGGGTTTTCACACATCACTTTTTCTCACCACCAACCGCAACCACACAAACGTGAGCAAAGAAAAACCGGATTTAAATTCAGCCCTTTTGTTTATTAAATAAAACAAAAAGAACTTGCTGTTTTGTTTAGCTCTTTAGAGCTTCTTTCCATTTCATCTCACTTTCTCGAGTTTTCACACAACTCAACGTGATATTTACTAATTACTACTCACTACCATTTTACTTCATATTAGCTTCTTTTATTTTCTTATCTCCGGAACAAATGTTCAGATAATCTCTCTCTCACAGAGAGGACGATAGTTTCGTTGAAGTATTTGATGAACCAAATAATGGAGATCTCACCCAGTGGAAGGGAATAACAAGAGAAACAAGGGTTCACATAGCGATGGCGGTAGGAGGGATAAGGGGGGAGGGGGAAGTCACAGATCGAAGCACCGACGAACAGAATCACATTACGATCAGTCGAATTTAGACATTTAAAAGCTTTGGTGGCATTTCCACAATCGGGTAAATTTATTTGTCATGCCTATGTAGTGGTGTGCAGTAATGGGAAGCAACTAACCTCGCTTTAATTTTGCTGTGAAGAGTTATTGCCGTTTGTTGTGACGTCAAAATCGTATGTGATCTGAATGAATGCGTCTAATGAATGAAAGAATAAAAACAACTTATAGATGAGAGGTAAAGTTTTAAAATTATAATATAGTTTAGTTTTAGTTGTTCAAATTTTATTGTTGGGAATGCTTTATGTCAGTTCATTATAATTGCAATCTAGATCTAGGCATGTTTATAGCCTAGACTCTAGGCAACGATAACCATAGACATTTAATATTAAATCAAAACTGTGTAGTATTGGCTCTAGGCCTACAATTTTAGAACATGATTGGATACAGACCAGGGTTGCAGTGTGTTAGTGCCAGTATCTATGTAGGTTACATGATAATGTATTGTAGCAACGAGATGTTGAATGATAGAACATTATAGATCTAGTTGTTGTTACACATGTCGTTGTCTTGGAAATTTTAGAGCATTGTAGCAATGTGTAGGTTGCATGGAGATTGATAAAATGTTGTAGTTGTTACCATACATTTCCAAGACAGCAGAAAAAAGGCTTTTAATCTATATAAGCTCAGGCATGAACAAGTTGGGGTTCTGTTGTTGTTGAGACGAGAGACGAATTATAATAATGCTGAACTGACGCTTGTCTGCAGACTCAAAAGGAGAGCGTCTTTTCTGCCTGTTTCTTTCTTTGTCTGTTCTATCTTTTCTCTCTCTTGTGGGGCACGGTGCCAGACACACCAAGATTCGATGATTCAACAATGCGCAGTCTGGCACACCGTGTCCTGTCAGGATTTGGGCTTGGCCTAAGATTCGATTAATACTACTGAAGTAAGAACGGATCTCATTGCATTAGTAGACTGGCCCAGCCAAATCCTGACACTCTTATTTCCCTCTTTCCGACTTTATGTAGCAGATCCTCGATCCTCTCCCTCTCTCCTCCTCCTCCTCCCTTTTACACATACAAAAATAAAATCATCGGTCCTACCTTAGCGACGGGCTCCCCTTTTTGTTTTCTGTGCACAGCACTGGATTTCTCTTTGGGTTATCACTGTGTCATCTTTTCCGTCTGCTTGTCCCCTTTGCCCACTGTCCGCTTAACCCTTTTGCCGCCATCCAGTTGTCAGCCCAAACATTCCATTAAGCTTATCTGGGTAGAGAAAAATATGTATCTGCAATGTTGTGAATTCCTCTGTGACATGTATAACATTAGGCCCATCCTTACCCCCCACAATTAAGAAAATAGGGACTTCAGATAACAGGCCCTGATTTGATACCTTTTAGTTACATGAGTGTTAAACCATTGTGGTGCATAAATGTGACATTGGCGGTGAAAGGGTTAAAGGCCTATCAACCGATCCCTAGGATCGGGTAATGATACTCCGACACATCTGACGCGGCGTGCGAGGCCTTCTCCCCCGCACAATAGGGGGAAAAGAAGGGGAAACTCGCTTCTGTGGCCTGCAGTGGTTCAAATGCTGAGCGCGCGAATGAAATTTTGCTTAACGTCCTCAAGTCTGGAACAGACACATATGGGACATTAGTAGATATAAAGATGGTGGGAACGAGCCTGGAGGCAATGCCCAGAGGCAGTGCAACACCAGGAAAGTCCCGAATTTGTAACAATACAGATGTGTAACAGTTATTTCATATGCTGAGCGCCCCTGGTGCATCTTGCCTTTTATACTCCGGTTGCGGGTTGAACTGGCTTCTGTCTTTTCCTTCTGCCTTTCTTCTTCTCTGCTTAGCTCTGCTTAACCCTCTAAACTGTCCGACTAGTCTGGGGACATCTGCTTTTTCTTGGCACAGCTAATGATTCATAATTATTCATGATAGGAGCTCTGACGTGGTCAAAACGCATCTACGTATTAGTCTAGGAATCTGGGGCCGCTGCTGACGTAGGTGAGCCTAGGTATGCGTGTTGTATCTTATTTTGTATTGTCTCGTTTTGTCCTTTCACAATTACCCCTTTTTTCCTACCCCGTGATACTTTTGTACGTGGGTCACAGCTACCCAGAAAAAACCCAAGGGACTTAATCGTGGTGCGTAAGTGTGTCTTTAATGTCGTACTTTCACCACGATTATGGGAGAATTTGATCACTTTTGCAAAAATCTAAAACACTCTTATAATCATGTGGAAAGTACACACTAGTCACCCATAAAAAAAAAAATGGAGTCAAGAAAAATCAACACAATGGCAATGTCAAATAAGGGCTTGAGCGAAATGAGGGGAGTCATAGCACAAAATGTATTCGAGTTATAATTTCAAAAAAGATAAAATCATACAAATACTGGGCAAAGGTGAAGTTTAGGTACCCCACATATGCTCTTGGCTTTCAAACTCAATGCCGGTTCAATGCAGTTGTCTTTTTATATTGTGAAAATAACCATAGCCCAGCTCTAACTTTATCTCTTACCCTCTATTAACAAAATTCATTCAATTCAATTCATTTATTACCCAAGCAAGGCAAAACATTGCTTTTTAGTGAATTTGTGTTTGAGAAAATTGGAGGGGAAGGGGTGGTGTACCAAAACTGAAACAATGAAAAAGAAACACCTGAAGGTGCTGATGGGACCCACCTGCCCTACCAACACAAGAGCAGGCCTACACCAGCCTTGGAAGCCCGTGCTATGCTATGGTAGGTGTAGGCATGCACGGGACATTCCATTAAGCATGCAAGGCACATACCTGCTCTCGACTTAGTGACCAGCTAGATACGACGCGAAGGAGTCCTTATGAAAGTGTCCCATGGGTGAACCAGCCCGTTTTTCATGACTGCAGAGCACAGTGGCAAACATACCACCCCTCAGAAACCTACTGCTGTTGCACTACATCTTTAATTGATGAGCTGTTTAGGATGGCCTTCCCCAAGATTGCAACTTCTAGGTAAATTAGCTTTATAACAGTTTTAATTATCATTTTAACATTATTCATGCAAGCGTTTGTGAAGAAGATTCTTTCCATCAAATGCTGGAAAAGCCTGTTGTTCCAATATGCCCTAGACCGTTCTAGCAAATTAGAGAAGAAAACTAGTTTCCAAAGCAGCAGTGCACTTTGAGACCCCCTTCCTCCACCCCACCCCCCACCTCTAAAAGAAACAACAACAAAACCCCACCACCACAACAACGGCAAAAAGAAACAACAACATAATCTTTACGATTTAACTATCATCGTCATTTGGACAAAATGGATGTTCAATTAAATGTTCGTTCAGAACTTGAGTGTAGTACGAAAGGTTTTAAGGTAAATGCCAATGGAAATAAATAATACTTATTTACAGGGAATATATGGCTGGCTGACAACTGAACATTACTGTGACACTCCCCTATTCTGGAGGGCTTCTCTCAAAGTAAGTTGCTTTGACATTTTGTGTGTGTGTAGAACTTTTTCAATCATCTTGAAACAAAACCTCCCCAGTATATTAATTCTTCATAACACCAAACAATAGCATGGTTATTAAAAGTTCTCCGGATCCTTTGTGATGCTTATGATTGATGAAGACCAACATTGATCAAAATATTGCCTTGGCAGATAGGGCATGCCTACTATTAACAAAGCAGTATCAAGACCAATGTCTGTGTGCTTTCCAGTGAATGAAATCCTCAAGCCTTAAAAATAGGCCTATCAACTGTTGGCGAATAAAGAAACATCTTCAAGTGACAGTTCAGATCATCCATTTGCTCGCACTCACAACTTGAAAGGTGTTGTAATGATGAAAGTTTTGTTTGCTTGATATCGGGGTGTTTGTTAATGTTTGTTTATCGTTTTTATATTTGTTTTTGATAATATTATTGTCAGAGACTGAGAGATACCAGCGGAGACAAACAACAACAAACACCTCAATTTTGTTTGTTTACTGGTTTAAGCAAATCTTTAATATTTCCTAGCAACAGAAAGAAAAAAAAAGAGCAATAATACATGATTTAATCATGATAATTAAGTAAAAGAAAAGGCAAAATAAAAATAATAAATATTAAATAAAATAAAATAAAACACACACAAAGAACATAATATGCGCAATCAATTTAGAGACAAGAAAAATATAGTCAAAAAAGAAAATACGAAGAAGAAAAAATCAAAGCATTTGATGAAAAAAGGGAGAAACATGGAGAAATCTTGACATAATTTACAATATTGAAAGCATTGCTTAAACATTGTCTACGCCAGGCCATCACAATAACCTCAATTGGGAGAGTTATTGCTGTGCTGTTGTTGTTATTGATGATGATGACGATGATGATGATTTTTTTAATATTGATATTGATGATGGTGATGATAATGACTCCTAATGATAATAATGATTGATAATGTTGATAATAATGTTGCTGTTGAAGAGGATGACGATGGTGGTGATGATGATAACAATGTTTTTGTTGATCAGGAGAATGGTGAAAATGGTGGTGGTGGTGAGGATAGTGATAATTTTGTTGTTGTTTTTGATGATGATGATGATGACGACGATGATGATGGAAAATCATGAGGGTAATGATGATGGATAATGATGATGATGATGATTACGATAAGAAGAATTCTGGTGCTACACTCTTTCCATTTGTCGTGTATCAATAACAAACGTTTGGCAGTGTATCATAAAAGCTACAATAACATAATCTCCCATTTCTCGACCAGGTAGGGCTTAATACATTTCCCGTGGATTATAGGATCGGTAGATCGGTGAGTAAATGGACAGAGATGATGGATGATAGGGGGGGGGGGAGGGGCATGAGAGAGATACAGTTTGCAAATTCAATAACACCAAGTGTTAGGTGATACGGGATGCTGTACCATTGTTATTTCGATTTCCTATTTTACTTGTCAATGTTCACACTTCTTTTACACGGAACAAAATATATAATCTCCATTCAGTTTTCACCATTGATCTTCGGAAGCCACAGTTCTGTGTTTATTTATTTTGCATGGTGTCCCTCTGCTCAAATGGCTTTCATCATTCGTTGACATAAGCTTATAGACTTATAGTAAGGGCCAACAGTAACACGAGAGCCATGCGATGGATGAAGAAACAAAGTGGTGACTGCTGGCTCCTATTGATAAACACTGACCTTGGTGGGAGGAAGATGGATCCTCGGAGGTGATTTGCTGAGTAACAGTTTCGAGCATAGCTCTTCGTCGGACTGAAGTTGCAGTGGTGTGTTGGCAGTCTGTTTGCACTGACTGAGTATTGTTCTTGAGAGGAATGGGTGAACACATAATATAAATTATCATGAATCAGGTGTGCTGAGAAAACAAAAGATGGGACAGGAGTGGGAGGATGGTGGTGAGTGTAAGGGGTGAGCAGTTGTTGAGTGGAGAGAAAGTTATAACAAAGCAGGGGCTAGGTGGGGGTGGAGGTAGGAGGGGTGAAGAAGAAGGAAAAATGAATGTAAGGGAGCAAGCAGAGGGTGATAGGGAAACAAGAGGGCAGATGGCTGAGGGGAGGGCATGGGAAAGGGGAGGGGGACAGAGGGGTGGGCGCCAGGAGACGGTGTAGTTACTGGCGGGAGTTGAGGCCACTGGGGGCCATGGTCCCCAAACGGGCAATCAGGGAAGACTCCATGAATTTTGATGGATGAATGTTGCCAAACTGCTGGTATCTGAAGGGCATTTTGTTTGTGGTTCTGGCTGCTGAAATAGATGATTTTCTACATTAATGGAAAATCACGGTGCAGTGTAGTCTTTGTTTAATATTATTGGCCCACAAAGGGGCGGTTGGCGTGACAGGGGAGAGGCAAGGCAAGAGGAGGGTCAGGGTGGAAGACAAATTACATACAATACTTATTTGCTAATTAATTGCAATATTTACGCAAGCCAACCGTTCAATTCTTAAAAAAGAAAAGGATATGGGCAGAGGTCTTTGACACCGCTGTCCACCCATTTCCCCTTCCATCCTCCAAGACCCTGCACTAAAGCATCAGTAAAACAAATCTCAGTAAAAGCCACCAGTCAACTCGACAAGCAACAACTGTGGTGTTCCTTCGTGAGCTTCAAAAGTACGAGTAGTTTGAACCCTGAACCAAAATAGTGATTGTTTTTTTTGAGGGGCCTCTTTTTGAAACGTAGCTCACTCGTAATTTTGAGCTCACGAAGGAACACCACAGTTGTTTTAGCGCATGTTTTACTTGGTTTACTATTCCTGGATAGGAATGTTCTCCCAGTATGTGTATGATAAGGAATGTACTCCCAGTATGTGTATGCTAACTGCATAATGGTGAGTTTTCAACTGAATCTTTGCCCTCTTTCCCCTTTTCACTCGCTCTCTGTCACCACTCATCTCCTCTCCTTCTCCCTGTTTCTTCTCTTGTTGTCTACTAGAGAAAATGAATTAGTTAGTTCGTTCATTCTTCCTTATTCTTTATTCCTTCTTCTGTCTATCTTTGGTGATTATTAGATGTTACAAGAGTATTTGATATGTTACATTTGATATTTTACATTCTACAAAGTTTGATTCTTTAACAACAACAACAAATTGACTATCGTGATATGATGTTTATTCTGCCCCACAGTGGGTTCTTCTTTCTCTTGCTCTCTTTTTGTCCCCCCCCCCCCCCCGCTCGCTCTCTCCCTCTCTCTCTCTCTCTCCCTTCCCCTTCTCTATCTCTCTCCTTCCCTCCCCCCCCCCCTCTCTCTCTCTATATATATATATCTCTCTCTCTCTCTTAACCCCTCATCATATAGATATGTACTCTAACTTTGGTTTTGTCCGGTTTTGTATGCATTTGTTTCCAGATTGCCTGATGAAGCTTTGAATAAAGCGAAAGCTTGCAAATAAGGCTTGGATGACTGACAACAAACTCCAACTTAACAACGACAAGACTGAAATTATTTTCATTGTCCCCTAGATACTTTTGTCTACAAACTCGCTCCCTACTTCTATCCAACTAGAGAACTCTCTCATTCAGACTTCTGCAAGCGTTCGCAATCTTGGCTTCACACTGGACCAAACACTTTCTTTTCAAATTCAAATTTCCTCTGTCTGTCGTGCTTGCTATCTGGAACTCCGTCGCATTGCTTCTGTTCGTCATCTTCTCTATGAAGACGCCACCAAAACTCTTATCTCTGCCTTTGTTCTCTCTCGCTTAGACTACTGCAATTCCCTTCTTGCTGTTTGCCCACAAAATCTTCTCGCTAAATTGCAGAAAAATCAGAACAATGCTGCTCTCCTTGTACTGAGGTGTTCCAAATTCTCTCACTCTACTTCAATGCTTGAATCTCTTCACTGGCTTCCTGTCGGAAGGCGTATCGAATACAAGCTCTCTCTGCTCTGTTACAAATCCCTGAATGGTCTGGCTCCTTCTTATCTCGCTGATCTTCTGAACCTTTACACACCTCTTAGACAGTTACGCTCCTCTTCTGACACTTCTCTCCTCCAGATCCCTCGCTACCGCACCAATACCCTTGGCGAACGCTCCTTCTCTTTCCAGGCACCCTCCTCTTGGAATAGACTCCCTTTACCTCTCCGTTCTGCCAACTCCCTTTCTTCAATTAAGTCTTCTCTCAAAACTACTCTTTTCAAATCATAGCCTGCTATACCTTCCATCCGCATGTGTTTGTGTGCATGCGTGTAGTATGTGCGTGTGTGTGTGCGTGTGCGTGTGTGTGTGTGCGCGCGTGTGGTGCGTTCGTGTGTGTGTGTGTGTGTGTGTGTGTGTGTGTGTGTGTGTGTGTGTGTGTGTGTGTGTGTGTGTGTGTCTGTTTAGTGCGTGCGTGCGTCTGTGTTTAGTGCCTGCGTGTTCGCGCACGCGCGTGTGTATAATAATTATGTTTTTGTCTTGCTTGCTGGTTTATTCATTTATTATTGTAAGCGCTTAGGGCTTTTTTTAAGATAAGGCGCTATAAATGCTTATTATTATTATTATTATTATTATTATTATTATTATTAATAACTTGGTGGAGTGGACAGTATGTTGGTGCGGATGTTATTCACTTTATATATAATATATGGATATATATTTATATATATATATGTATATATAAACGTACAAGGATTGAAGAAGAAAAAACAACCACACCATTAAGCTTTCCTCTCATATATATAGTTTGCTTTAATAACACTTTGTTTGTGTTCAATGTATCAGTTAGTGAACCTAAGAAAGAAACAATAACTTTAATTTTAACTTTACGATTTGTTCTGTGTTCTGAAAAGAATAAAAGAAAATAATGTGCTGATTTACTTTGTCTCCCAATTGGGGAGATAGACAATGCCTATGCAAAGACAGCTGTTTCGTCTTTGAGAAAGACTCTTTAGTCTGCATGTTAGCCTGCACAGAATGTCCACAGTGAACATTCAAACTGAGCTAGAAAACCTTCTCCAGAGAAAGGTTGTCCTCTTTGCACCAGATTGAAAGTTCACAATAAAAGCAAACCAGCACTTTATTCAAAAGAAATGGTAAAAATCATGTGCAAAATAACCAAAATAATGTTCTAAAATTACAATCCCTCGAAGAGAGTAGAAGAGATGGGATGCCAAGTTGGTGGATTCAGTGAAGGATTCAATAGGGGAGGTATTAGACATCGTAGTAAACACCAACATACTCCCGGTGAGGAGGAATGTAGATAGGTGTGCCTGGATCAGGTAGACTGATGCGCTTTCCTTCTTCGAAGTCTGATATAAACGTACAAGGATTGAAGAAGAAAAAACAACCACACCATTACACTTTCCTCTTATATATATATAGTTTGCTTTAATAAAACTTTGTTTGTGTCCAATGTATCAGTTAGTGAACCTAAGAAAGAAACTCAATAACTTTAATTTTAACTTTACGATTTGTTCTGTGTTCTGAAAAGAATAAAAGAAAATAATGTGCTGATTTAATTTTTCTCCCAATGGGGGAGATACACAATGCCTATGCAAAGACAGCTGTTTCCTCTTTGCGAAAGACTCTTCAGTCTGCATATCGGCCTGCAAAGAATGTCCACAGTGAACATTCAAACTGAGCTAGAAAACCTTCTCCAAGAGAAAGGTTGTCCTCTTTGCACCAGATTGAAAGTCCACAATAAAAGCAAACCAGCACTTTATTCAAAAGAAATGGTAAAAAGCTTGTGTAAAAATAAATAAATAATAATGTTCTAAAATTACAATATATATACGGTATATATATACCGATCTGCAAAACATGTTACATAGTAGAGAGCCGAGTGATATATGAACTCATATACTGACATCTCATTAACAAATTAACTTAATATACAGAAATCTCATTATTATAAATTACGTATCATTAGCGCATTAAACTCTTCGCAAAAAGTGCGTGATATATGGCACAATGATATTCTATGAATATAATTAAGCCTAGCATGTAGACTTCATTAATATCATTATAATGTCATTACCACATTGTTACTGCCAGCACGATACTTTCTGCTGTTACCTATTTTTGTTGTTAGTCATTTTTTCTGCAGCTTTGATGCACAAAGGTCGACTAACTTTACAAACTGATTATCACGTAATAACGTTGAATTGAACTTCCAATAACCCGGTGCTCTCTGAAAAACATTTATTTTTATGTTCAGTTTAATCTGTGGTCTGAGAACGGGCAGGATTCTATACTGGCCTCTCTGATTTTAGTCAATGCCAATGTATATGTTGTTTTGCATTGAACTCATAGTTTGTTTGGTACTTTGCTTGTTTGCTTGCTGAATTGTTTGTTTCTGCTGCACCTGGATTTCAGAGCCTCCAGCAGTGTCTTTTCCTTGGATTGCTGTCGATGCTGTAGGACAATGTTCACCAGGATGAGAGCTGGATTCAGGGCTGAGTTGAGGGGCAGCAGGAACACCACCATGGCATTGTATACCCCATGCACCACCGCAGTCTGTGACACCAGCGTCCTGACAATACCCAGCGACACCCAGCACAGCGCATCTGTGCCTGCCACAGCCCTCATCAGCTGCACCACGCAATACACCCGTCTCCTGCTGGGCTCCAGAGCCAGCTGAAAACGTGGGGTGTGAATCTGCACAACAATTAAGCTGGCTATGATGATAGCAGAGATGACAGCATTAATGACGATGATAGCCGTGAACCACTGGAAACCTCGGTGAAAACGAACGTGGTCGAACAAGGCCAGGCGACACAGACCAGACTGATCCTGGACACCCCAGTGGGACAGACCAGGGAGAAAAGGTACAGCGGACAACAGAATTCCAACAAACCAGGTGACTACACACACAGCACGTATCACACTTTGGTTGTTTCTCTGTGGTTGTCTGGAGTGATGCAGAACGATCATGTGAGTGACAGTGATTAGAAATACAACACCGATTGAAACCACACTGGACAACACAGACAGAAAACCAGTGACTTTGCACAGAGGACTGCCGGTCCACTTCTGTTCCATCTGGACATAACGTCCGTGGAAGGTGTAGTCTGCAATGAGGGCAGCACTGACATGGCAGCCCATGGATATGTTGGCCATGTTCAGGTGGACAATGGTGGACACAAAGTCACCTCCAAGGGTTTCCTTTATGGCAAACATCACGGTGATACAAACCAGGTTACCCACAATGGCGAACACGACCATCACCCAAAACACAGTCCTGTGCATTGCAGAGGGCAGTAATCTGTCACACGAGGGAAGGATGCCCTGAGGAGAAAAGCACTCAATGTTATGCAAGTCCTGAGGGAGGACGTTCTGGCAGCAAAACCTGTGGTTGGAGGACATAATAGTTTCCAAATGATCTGAACGTGATAAAATGTCAAACGAAAAATAATGCAAAACATTTCCTCTGATATCCAGCATTTTGAGTTGTGGCACGTTTTTGAAAGTAAGAGGACCAATAGTTTCTATCACAGAAAAGGATAAATTTAAACCTGTTGTGCGGGGTAAATACAGTCCATTGTCAAGTACACTAACGTGTGTCTTTGATAAATCCAGTTCCTTTAAGGAATGCAAGCTGATTCCCTTGATTTCATTCTTCACTTCACTTAGTGGATTATTTGTCAACAAAAGAACTCTTAAATTTATTGACGCTTTGAAAACAGTCACATCAAGAATTGCAATAATGTTATTGGATAAATCAATTAACTGCAGATTTACCAGCTTCACTGCAGATACATTTAGTATGGAACAATGTGATAAATCAAGAAACACCAGATACCAATTATGTGTGAAATCCGCCGGTGACATTCCTGATCCCGAGGCATGGACCTGTCGAAGGTTGGAGAAGAGTTCAGCAGAGAAACGACGCCTGCAGTGAACAGAGAAACCCCAGCACACACAGCCCTGGGGGCAGGCCCTGTCACACAGCAGTTCATCATCCCGCTGTGGACACTGACCCCAGCCGTTACACAGGTGATCTCCATGCACACACACACTGGACGATCGGCAACGATACAAACCAGGACATGTTACTGTCTCACAGCCTTGTTCATCCTCTCCATTGATACAGTCAGAGTAGCCGTTGCAGCGCGTGTAGAAAGGCAGACAGTAGGTCCATTCACCTGTACAGCTGTAGTGGCTCACTGGACAATAGTGGTCAGTGGTCATTATTCGCTGGTGAAAGTAGCCTGTGCCATCTAGGTCAATGTGAAGTCTGCGCCCGTAGCTTACTTTTTGTTCTGGAGGTATGTATGAGATCTCTGGTCTGTATTTGTTTGCGTTGTGCTCATCAGAATCGTCCAGACAGTCTAAAAATGCATTGTTATATTGAGAGTTTGACACACACTGGCCGTTATTACAATGGAAATTAGAACAAGACGGATGTTGACAGAAATCCTCGTCACTGTGGTCAGGACAGTCGTGCCTGAAGTCACACACTACAGTGTAGGCAACTGGGGTCCTTTCACCATCATCACATGTGAACACAGAGTACCAATACTCCACTGTTTCTTCAAGTGCAGCAATTTCATTTTCTGTGTGTCCATCAGATTTGTTAAAGGAAACTGGACACTGCAAGAACTCTGTTTTCCAGCAATAACTACTGAAGTCGCATTTAAAAAAAAAGTGCACTACATGATCTGATGGACAAAGAAATAACAGCTGCTGCGTATTTCTGTATATGGACTGGATAGAGAACGGGTGATGGACAATTTGCAGAGAAAAATAGCCTGGGGAGGGCAACTTTCTCTCACAGAGTGCAAGCGTATACGTGTGCCTTACATATGGATCTGTGTGATCCTTGTCAAACGTAATCCATGGTATTTCATTAAGAACAACGAACCACTCATTGTGTAAATAATAGTGTATACTTTCAGGCAAAGTACTATCTATAATTAAATGATTAACGTTGTAGACCAGTGTTTTATCCGCCCAGTGACGAAATTTGCTGTACTGAAAAGGCATGTTGAACCATCCGATCATCAGAGCAAAGAAAATTTTCATTCGAAAGGAATTTTCAAAAATAGGTAATGAATCAATTTGTTCTCTTTGTGTTTTTATTGACGCCAATCCAGCGCCCATGCTTTGACACCTGTAAAAAAGGGTCGTTGGGTATTCAGCGATTTCCAGTAAAATCAACTTGAAACACTTGTTGGTGGAAGCCACCATCCCCTGGCACTGAGGACTGCTGAAGGGACAGTGCCCTGTCTCATCCTGACCACTTTCACACTGCACGTGCTGATTACAATGCACGTGACGCTGAAACCTGAAGTAATGGTCCACAGAGCAGTTAAGTGAACCAGAAGGCAGCACCTGGGGCTGATGTGCTTCGGGCAACATGGAGAAGTACAGTCTGATGCCTGCCGGGTTCCAATATTTATATACGCAAGTGATTTGAAGTGATGATGGGAATACTTTAGGCATTGTAAAAAGCTGAACATAGATGCGAACATAGGCAGGCTTAGTTGCTTTCAGGTTTCTGTACGAGACATTCATTTCAGTTAAATGCCTTTGTTTGTTAGGACTGTGCACTTCCTGGACACTGACCATTGTGACATGTCCAGCAGGTCCATTCAGCTTTTGTTTGAAATATATTGTGTCATAATAGTGCTTTACAACAAAAGGCGTGATCAGATAACCAGTATGCCTTGTTATATACTGCAATATAAAATTTTGCTGTTTGATTATATTGAGAGCAATTTCTGCCAGAGGATTGTTGGTGCTTAAAATGAAAGTGCTCTGTTTTGTAGATTCAACAAATATTTCTTCTAAACTATGATGCTTACATCTGATTTTCAGCTGTTGAAAACTCCCATCATATATCACTGGACTGAAATGAGTAGAGTTGCACCAGTACACCAGTCTTCTCACACGAACACGAAGATACACTTTCCGCGGTGTTCTGACATGAAGCTTGCAGAAGGACGTGGACTGTCCACAGAAGCCGTGGAACACCCCGGGCAGTGCAGGGAACTGGGACAGGCTGTGCCCACAGTCTGAGGCATTGGTGTGCACGGCAGTGTGGTTGGGGAAGGCCTGGTTCCTGGGGCACTGCACGCCAGGGCACAAGGCACAGAGGTCCTGGGTAGCACCAGTAGTGGGAAGACTAAGGGCGTTGTCTGTACTGTGTACACCGTTTTCCGTGTTCTGTGGAACATTGGTAGAGTGTCGACTGAGGATGTTGCCTGTTGTTCTTTGCAGTGCTTTAACAAAGAGATAATATATCAGTATCGTACAGATTTTAGTTCCATTAAACATGAACGTGTCAGAGAGTCAGACGAATCAGGAAGTTAAGGGCCCACAACCCTTGAATCAAGTAAACCAAGTGACTAAATATCCTGGTCGAGTTCAGGCTGGAAAACGACTAGCACAGTGGAACCGTCAAAAAAACTGACTAAAAATGAAGAAGACAAAACAGTAGTACACAATATCCATACAGTTCCCCCAGTTCAAAGAGAAGAAATAAAACAAGACAATCAAATGAATCAATCTATGTTGTTTATTGTTGGTGGTTTTGGTGTTGGTTATCTGGCTTATAATTTATATAAAAACTATATGCAACCAAAGCCAGAAAAAAAGACTAGAAGTACAAACAATACAACCAGAGAAAGCAACAGACAAAGAAGAACAACAAAAACCAAAACGCTTAAAACCTGTGGGCGATCCATTTTTAATGCAATAAATTCTTGTTTGGGAACTTAACAAAAACTTAACAATAACTTAAATAAGTAACTTGATGAGAACTTAATAAAACTTAAATAATAACTTATATAAGTAGTAAGTAACAACTTTTTACGTTTTTGTGTTAGAACTCAATAATAAAAAAATTGATGCGACTTAAATAGAACTTATTAACGACTTGAAGTTGACTTAACAAGAACTTAATACAAACTTAAATAATAACTTGATTAAAAACTGAGTAATAACTTAACAAGATATTAAACAACTTGATAAAATATTAACTAAATTGTTAACTTTTTAGGGGGGCTACGTACGTACAGCCTCTTCGTATTTATTTTAAACAGGGCTATGGCTGTATGTTTGTAAAGGGATTACTATATGTTTGTCCTACTTAAAACTGTGTCCAGTAGTCTTCGAAGACTGTTTGTCCTAGTTTTGCTCGCCACTCTGAAATCAGAGCCCTCCTCATTCTTCCTCCCGCACTTGGGACCGAGCATAGGTGAGCTACTCTGATTTCAGAGTGGCTGAGCTTTTATAGCGGCTCTTGTTCGCTAGTTAGTTACATCTGTCATAGGACATTTGGAGCTTCTTTTAGAAATAGTGGTGCCGCCCACTACTTCGCCCCATCCTGTTAGATGTAACAAGTCTTACCTAGCCTATCTTTAAGGGTCTTTACAAACTGACGAAACTCTTCATTATCTCTCATGTTTTTCAATCAGTTTTCAGTTGTTGTATAATTCACCAATGCTGATTGCAGACAATGAAACTTTGGACAATCGTGAAACCTTGTTGACATTTCAGTTACTTTTATTGCATAGCACAGTCATGTCAATGCCAACGTTTTCTTGAAAATAAGCCCTCCAGGTCGTTGATTTTGTTTTGCAAAAGACTTCACGACCTTTTTTAAGCCAATGACCCAAAGTCAAACATGGTGAATAGTTTTGCTCTTTCCAAACATGATCGCTTTATTTGCCTTTTTCAGGAATAGCAACATTTCATTCACTTCAGTGCAGTTTTCAAATTTTCGAATATCTTCTCCAGTAACTTCTTCTTCTATCCAAGGTACGATACGGTCTGTCAAATATTTTTGAACGTTTTCAGCTTTTTCTTCAGATTTGTTCTTTTTCTTTGTTTCTAAAAATGCAAAACTTCCTTTTTTGTTGTTGAAGGAAACAAGTTTCCAAATTTCAGTTTTTTTTATATATATTCTATCATTTTCAGATAGTAGTTTTCATGTTCTTTCATGTCTCTGTCTGTGTGCTGTATTTGTGTCTGTTTGTTGTCTGTATGTCTGTTTGATGCCACTGTCTGTGTGCCTGTTTGCTGTCTCTGTCTCTGTGTCTGATGTCCCTGTGTGTGTGTCTGTTTGCTGTCCCTGTGTGTGTGTGTGTGTGTCTGTTTGCTGTCTCTGTCCATGTATGTGTGTCTGTTTGCTGTCTCTGTCTTTGTTTCTGTTTGTTGTCTGTGTGTCTGTTTGCTCTCTTAGTTGCTGGAAATGTCAGCCAGGTAATTAATAGCGAAATTGTCCTCTGCGATATTTATGTCTCTGCAGGAACAGTTTTACAAATACGCTCCATAAATCAGCGAGCATTAGCAACACGAGGGAGGGAAATCGATGTTTTGTAAAGTGAGAGAGAGAGAGAGAGAGAGAGAGAGAGAGAGAGAGAGAGAGAGAGAGAGAGAGAGAGAGAGAGAGAGAGAAAGAGTGTGTGTGTATGTGTGTGTGTGTGTGTGTGTGTGTGTGTGTGTGTGTGTGTGTGTGTGTGTGTGTGTGTGTGTGTGTGTGTGTGTGTGTGTGTGTGTGTGTGTGTGTGTGTGTGTGTGTGTGTGTGTGTGTGTGTGTGTGTGTGTGTGTGTGTGTGTGTGTGTGTGTGTGTGTGTGTGTGTGTGTGTGTGCGTGTGCGTGTGCGTGTGCGTGTGCGTGCGTGCGTGTGGAACTCTACTACCAGGTTTCAGCACAGTAAACACTTAGTAAGCACACGGTTTCCAAAAATTGTCGGTCCCAAAATCTGAAACCCAGTAATTTTAATACTTGATTAACACTTACTCTGGTGCAATTCTGCCACATGCAATATAGTGTGGCTGGTGAATTAACAGAGAGGATAAACTAAAATAACGGGTTGTCTTATGCCCTTACGTTTATTGAAGTCTGTGTTGACATTTGAACATAACATGTTGAATGAAAGTTCGAAAGAAATAAACAAATAACCACGTGACTTGTGTGCTGGTGCTTCAGGTGTAATAACGAACCCTCCAACCTGCTATACAGGTGCTAATCAGGTGAAAAATCAGGTAGTGTATGGGTTAGTGTCTGTGCTGATGCAATAAAAATCTTGAACGGAATGTCTTTTGTGTTAAACTGACATCCAGGAACACGTAACTCGGGATAACCCAATAATGAAGCGTTCGTGTCGAAATTCAGGTGCAATCCAGGTGTAATCCAGGTAGCAACCCAAACTGTAATTCATGTGGTAAGCACGCCATAGTAAGTCTGCTGTTGATACTATTTGGGGACAATGATAAAGTAACAGCACCTCCACCACCCCTACAAAGTTTCACCATTGTTATGGAAACAACACACAATAGTATAAACCAAATTCCTGACAAAGGTAAAACACAGGTGTGACAGGTAAGAACAGGTAAGAACAGGTATGTCCAGGTGAACAAGAGTAGCCACATAAACCAATGTATAATGGTGTAAAAACGAAGTAGCATGCCAATTTAAGAGTTGTAGAATGATTTGCCAGTTAGACAGGTGTGTCAGGTACTCAGGTGTGCCAGGTTGAACAGGTAAGAACAGGTATGTCCAGGTGAACAAGAGTAGCCACATAAACCAATGTATAATTGTGTAAAAACGAAGTAGCATGCCAATTTAAGAGTTGTAGAATGATTTGCCAGTTAGACAGGTGTGTCAGGTACTCAGGTGTGCCAGGTTGAACAGGTAAGAACAGGTATGTCCAGGTGAACAAGAGTAACCACATAAACCAATGTATAATGGTGTAAAAACGAAGTAGCATGCCAATTTAAGAGTTGTAGAATGATTTGCCAGTTAGACAGGTGTGTCAGGTACTCAGGTGTGCCAGGTTGAACAGGTAAGAACAGGTATGTCCAGGTGAACAAGAGTAACCACATAAACCAATGTGTAATGGTGTAAAACGAAGTGGCAAGCCAATTTAAGAGTTGTAGAATGATTTGCCAGTTAGACAGGTGTGTCAGGTACTCAGGTGTGCCAGGTTGAACAGGTAAGAACAGGTGAATAAGAGTAACCACATAAACCAATGTATAATGGTGTAAAACGAAGTAGCATGACAATGTAAGAGTTGTAGAATGATTTGCCAGTTAGACAGGTGTGTCAGGTACTCAGGTGTGCCAGGTTGAACAGGTAAGAACAGGTGAACAAGAGTAACCACATAAACCAATGTATAATGGTGTAAAACGAAGTAGCATGACAATGTAAGAGTTGTAGAATGATTTGCCAGTTAGACAGGTGTGTCAGGTATTCAGGTGTGACAGGTAAGAACAGGTATGTCCAGGTGAACAAGAGTAACCACATAAACCAATGTATAATGGTGTAAAACGAAGTAGCATGACAATTTAAGAGTTGTAGAATGACTTACCAGTTAGACAGGTGTGTCAGGTACTCAGGTGTGCCAGGTTGAACAGGTAAGAACAGGTGAATAAGAGTAACCACATAAACCAATGTATAATGGTGTAAAACGAAGTAGCATGACAATAATAATAATAATAATAATAATAATAATAATAATAATAATAATAATAGTGAATCATTTATATAGCGCATTCCTCCACCAATGTGGAGCTCTATGCGCTTAACAACAACAAAAATTAAGAAGCAACAAATTCAACAACAACACGAAATAATCGCTCACGCACATGCAAATAGGCATACACATACACACCCCACCCACACATACACGCACGTACCGGCACATGCACACACACACACACACACACACACACACACACACACACACACACACACACACACACACACACACACACACACACACACACACACACACACACACACACACACGCACACACACACACACACACACACACACACACACACACACACACACACACACACACACACACACACACACACACACACACACACACACCGTCACCATCACCACCACTCACCCCACCCAAAAAACACAATACAAAATACAATCAGTTGAACAAAGCATCAACACACACACTCTCTCTCTCTCTCTCTCTCTCTCTCTCTCTCTCTCTCTCTCTCTCTCTCTCTCTCTCTCTCTCTCTCTCTCTCTCTCTCTCTCTCTCTCTCTCTCTCTCTTCTCTTCTCTCTCTCGCGCGCGCGCGCAACAAAGCTGACGTAGACATTGCAGTCAACACACAGTGAAACTAATATGGGGGGAGGGGAGTGTGTGTGTGAGAATAGAGTCCAGAAGTAATGTGGCCTAAAGGTTGTGATGTAGCTTGAACAGGTGGGTCTTGAGAGCTGATTTGAAACATTGCAAGGACTGGATATGGCGGATTTCGCGTGGTAAGGAGTTCCAAACTGATGGGGCCGAAAAGGAAAAGGAGCGCTCACCAAACATGTTTGTTCGTGTACTAGGAACACAGAGAATTTTGGAATCTGAAGATGACCGCAATTGCCTTGATGGAGTATAGACAGAAAGCATGTCAGAAATGTAGCTAGGGGCATTTCCAGAGAAATAAGAATGACATAGAGTGGAAATTTTGTAGTCAATACGTGCTTTGATAGAAAGCCAATGAAGGGATATCAGGAGTGGTTGAACATGATGATACTTAGAGACCTTGAGGACAAGTCTGGCAGCAGAGTTCTGGACTTTTTGAAGCTTGTCAATGAGGTGTTGGGGGCAGCCATACAAGAGTGAATTACAATAATCTAGTTTAGAGAGAACAAAAGCGCAGACTAGTATTTTAGTAGTATCTATAGACAGGAGATGGCGAATCGTACCAATGCGACGCGACAATGTAAGAGTTGTAGAATGATTTGCCAGTTAGACAGGTGTGTCAGGTACTCAGGTGTGCCAGGTTGAACAGGTAAGAACAGGTGAACAAGAGTAAGCACATAAACCAATGTATAATGGTGTAAAAGCGAAGTAGCATGCCAATTTAGGAGTTGTTTTCTGATTTACCAGTTAGACAGGTGTATCAGGTACTCAGGTGTGCCAGGTTGAACAGGTGTGGTAGTTGATTATATTCCAACTGGTGTGTCAGTGGTATATGCATGCCACTTGAATGGATATGTCAGTGGAACATTACTGTAATGTTGTACAGTGGAACAGTCAAACATGTATGTCCATTGATTAGGTGTGTCAGTTGAACTGGTGTGAAATGGTATGATATTTGGACAGGTGTGTCAGTTAAACAGGTGTCTCGGGTTGAATACATGTGAAATGGTGTGTCAGTTGAAGAGGTGTGTCAGGCTTCACGTGTGTGAAATTGTATGTCAAACGAGCTGGTGTAACAAGTGTTACAGGTGTGAAAAGGTGTGTCTCTTTTTAACAGGTGTCAGGTGGAAAACGTGTCTCAGTACAATGTATGTGAAATGAAGTGTCAGTTGAAAAGGCATGAAATGGTGGCTGTACCAACTTGAAAACGAGTGTATTGTGTTCACAGGAGTGTCAGGTAATAACAGGTAGATAAGGTGTTAACAGGTGTGTCATGACATCAAAATAATCAGATGTCTCAGGTGTAAACTGTAGATAAGGTGTTAACAGGTGTGTCATGACATCAAAATAATCAGATGTCTCAGGTGTAAACATGTGTTTAAGGTTGAACATTCAACAGATGAAAAACAATGTTACAGTGTGTCAAGGAATAGTTGTGCTAGGTTTAAAAAAAATGTCGAGTGCTAAATGGTGTGCCAGACTGAACAGGTGCTAAAGGTGAATCAGTATAAGAATGTGTCAGGTGTTAACATATGTCTCAGTTTGAACATAAATATCGATATGAATACGTCAGGTTAAACAGATATGTCAAGTGTTAACATTTGAACGACAGGTGTAAACGGGTTGATACAAATGTATCAACTAATGATTGTGTAAAAGTGAAGTAGATGTGTCAAATGTCAACATGCTTATGGCAGGTATCAACAGAGGCTTCAGGTTGCATAAGCCACTGCAACGACTACCTTTTGTAAGAGGGAATGTCCTTGGTGGGTGGGTGTTTGAGTACTGACCAAACCCAATTTGAGGCCACTGAATGTGCCTTTTGCAAGAGTGAATGCCCTTTTGGATACTGACCAACAAGGGCTTAAATTGTGCCGTCCAGGTTGTTAATAACCCTAGTTACAGTGGCCAATAGATGTGTCATGTACTAACAGGCGTGTCGGGCTGGATAGATGTGTCAGGTACTAACAGGTGTGTTAGGCTGGATATATGTGTCATGTACTAACAGGCATGTCAGGCTGGATAGATGTGTCATGTACTAACAGGTGTGTTAGGCTGGGTAGATGTGTCAGGTACTAACAGGCATGTCAGGCTGGATAGATGTGTCATGTACTAACAGGTGTGTTAGGCTGGGTAGATGTGTCAGGTACTAACAGGCGTGTCGGGCTGGATAGATGTGTCAGGTACTAACAGGTGTGTTAGGCTGGGTAGATGTGTCAGGTACTAACAGGCATGTCAGGCTGGATAGATGTGTCATGTACTAACAGGCATGTCAGGCTGGATAGATGTGTCATGTACTAACAGGTGTGTCAGGCTGGGTAGATGTGTCAGGTACTAACAGGCGTGTCAGGCTGGATAGATGTGTCATGTACTAACAGGCGTGTCAGGCTGGATAGATGTGTCAGATACTAACAGGCGTGTCAGGTTGGGTAGATGGCTCAGGCATCAACAGGTGTGTCGTTATCAATCACAAGTGTGTCAGGTATTGACAGGTATGCCAGGTTTAACAGTCATGTTAGGTTGAATAAAAAAAATGTGTTTCAGTTCTCATCAATTGTGTCAGGGACAGCATGTTAGGTAGTAACAGGCATTTCATGTTGTGTAGGTGTGTCGGGTATTGAAAGGTGTGCTAGACTGAACAGGTGTGTCAGGTATTAACAAGCATGTCAAGAGTAACAGGTATTACCAGGTGTGTCAGGTTTAGTAAGTGTGTCAGGCAATAAGAGGAGGTCCAAGTGGAATAGGTGTAAACAGTCGCGATCAGATATGTTGCGTTTAACTGTTTCAATTTGAGTTGATTATAGTTCATTAGTTGTCCCAAATATCTGGCTGGGAGTCACCACCATGATGCTGGTGCTCTTGGATTCATGTTGTGATTGATGAGAGAGAGAGAGAGAGAGAGAGAGAGAGAGAGAGAGAGAGAGAGAGAGAGAGAGAGAGAGAGAGAGAGAGAGAGAGAGAGAGAGAGAGAGAGAGAGATGGAGTTTTGTTAGTGTAGCCTACGAGAAAAGGTATATGTGTGTTTGAAGTACTTGTATGTACTCTCTCTCTCTCTCTCTTTCTCTCTCTCTCTCTCTCTCTCTCTCTCTCTCTCTCTCTCTCTCTCTCTCTCTCTCTCTCTCTCACACACACACACACACACACACACACGAGCGCGCACATGCACACACATGTACTCTCTCGCGCACACATGTACTCATACAGGCATGTATTCTCTCTCTCTCTCTCTCTCTCACACACACACACACACACACACACACACACACACACACACACACACACACACACACACACACACACACATAAAATGCACACAAGCACGCGTGTGAGCACACACACACACACACATAAAACGCTCATATTAAAAACACATAAGCACAGAGAGAGAGAGAGAGAGAGAGAGAGAGAGAGAGAGAGAGAGAGAGAGAGAGAGAGAGAGAGAGAGAGAGAGAGAGAGAGAGAGACAGAGAGAGACAGAGAGAAACAGAGAGAGACAGAGAGAGATGGATGCGGGTAGTGTGTACACATGTATTAAATTGTGTCAGTTTGTATATAAACATGTGTGTGTTTGTTCTTGTTTGTATGTGTGCTCATGCGTTCATGCGTTTGCATGTACGCGCATGTGAATATTGCATATTGACGTGGGTGGAGAGAGAGAGACAGAGACCGACAGACAGACACAGGGAGAGACTTACAGACAGGCAGACACACGTAGACATACGTAGATGGAGAGAGTGTTTGTGTTTTTGTGTGTGTCGATGCGGCATGGGTGGAAGTGTGCGTGTGCGTGCGCGTACATGTACGTGTGTGTGAGTGTGAGTGTGTGTGCAGCGCGATTGTGCGTATGTGTGTGCACGCACGCACGCGAATGTTGAGTGAGAGAGAGAGAGAGAGAGAGAGAGAGAGAGAGAGAGAGAGAGAGAGAGAGAGAGAGAGAGAGAGAGAGAGAGAGAGTGTGTGTGTGTGTGTGAGTGAGTGAGTGAGTGAGTGTCTGTGTGTGTGTGTGTGTGTGTATGTGTGTGTGTGTGTGAGAGAGAGAGAGAGAGAGAGAGAGAGAGAGAGAGAGAGAGAGAGAGAGAGAGAGAGAGAAGAGAGAGAGAGAGAGAAACAGATATACATTGAGAGAGAGAGCAGAGAGAATGAAACTTATAGTTTGTGGAGAGAGTGCAAAATGGGGTGTGGGTGTAGATCTAGCTTGAGCCAAAACTGGCAATGACATTCATGACATAGATCTAGATTAGCGGTTTGGCTTGATCATTACACAGCCATTGTGAAAATAGCAGACAGCAACAAGAAACCACTTCCTCTCTGTTTCATCGTGTCCAGTGTGTAAAATATTGAGCTAAAACTCATAATTTTCATGCTAGACATTAACGCTCGTCTCATGGGCAAAATGAGACTGAAATTTGCTTCATTTCATGAGATAATTGGGGTGGGCTTCTTACCCGCCCATGCGCTTTTTACCCCGTCTTCCCCTATAGTCGCGACAACCAGCGTAAGGGTTAAGAAGGGAAAAGGCCATAGAAACGTCCACAGCGAGTTTGAGCGAAAAGTCCTACTTTTACACTTTTGCACGCAACGAGTGTTACGGTGTCATAATGAATAAGTAGTCCTATTAAATATCTACCTCTGCGCATGCGCATTAGAAGTAGTCCTAGCGTAGCCAATCAGAATCGTTTGTTTGTCAGCCATTGTGAATTTTACGGATTATGGATTTATGGACTTGTACATCGATTTATCGGCAAATATGTAGATTTACACCCTCCTGCTCTATTTTTTTGTTCTTTCCGTGGTTAGGGATAGGGTTAGGGTTAGGGTTAGGGATAGGGTTAGGGTTAGATGGGTACAGTTCTCATGCGAGAGGTAGATATTTAATGACAGGTACTTATTTATCATAACAACGGACTTCACACACCACCCAGCAGATTGCTTCGCTGGAAACACACACACTCACACACACACTGGGATGCGCGTGCATCATCTAGACTATGACGTTGTCTAAGTTTAGAGAGTGCGCAATATAGTGTAGTACTTCGTCAAATGACGTTTTTACGTTGATTATTACGTCATATTTTGTTGATGTCAGGCAGTAAACAGACACCAAGACACACCAGCTGTGTTTGTGTTTTGTTGAGTGACAAAGATACTAAACGTTATCTCTCCTTCTTTCAAGATGGTGGATGAATCACAATTGACTTGGCACCAGGATGTTTTCTTTGCTAGATCTATATTATTTTTGTTTTCACATCAGCATGCATCTCTTCTAAAATTGTATTTTTGTATGTTTCAATGCAGCGGCTTAGGAACATGTTGAAGCCGGGTGGGGGTGGGGGGGGTGGGGTGGGGGGGTTGCTACCAAATAGGTGAGAGGGTGGGGGGTAAGACCTACTGGCAAGGCAGGTGGATTTGTTAAGTTATGCGTCTTAGTAAACATAAAACATTTTATAAGTGGTATTTTTAATCACAATTAACAAAAATAATAATAATAATGACCATTATTTATAGCACGTATTCTCCTTTTAACCCATTAAAGCCCACTGTCCCTTTTTTGGGACGCATCACATTTCAGTGACTGTAGCTAAAGTGCTTGTGTCAATGTGACTCAGCTGCTTTGTGCTAATCAGGGGACATTACCTGCATCCAGCCACAGTCTTTGTTTGAGTACTCTCCCTTTACACTAGCAGTGGGAGCGGCCATTTGCACAACAACCTGTTGTCTGCAGCATCAACATGACAAGCAGGAAAAGGTAAGCGTGTCATTTGTTTGCAACACACTTTTTTGTATTACACTATGAACAAAAACTGGAGATTAGAGTGTAGTCTGAAAATGTGTACTTCAGTTTTATAATTTGAATCTGTACTGATCTGTGTGTGTCAGAAGTACCGTCCCAAAAAAGGGACGGTGGGCTCGAGAGGGTAGGGTTTTTTGCTTGCATTACATTATGTTGTATTCTTTTGTTTTTGTTCAGGTTTTTACTGTTCATGAAGTGGTATCAATGCTGGAAGATGGACCTGACTTCGAGAACGCTGACGTCTTTATTGAACCACCTGCATTTCATGAAGACACTGATGAAGATAGTGGAGATGAAGACGAAGCGGGTATCATCTCAAACCTGAACAGAAATCAGCTGCAAGCACCTGCCACTGTCACTGTCTGGAGAGATGGTGCAAAGCAGCTCTTTGAGGAGGAAGCTGCAGGACTGCCCTGTGAAAGATGTGGCAGACATGAAGAAGACCGCAAGAGGAACCTCTGACTATGCCACTGACATAAAGTCTGGTCTCGCTGTTGTGCGCTGGAACGATAACAACATTGTCAATGTTGTGTCCAACAAGGTTGGAGTGCAACCATTGCAGATAGCGAAGAGATGGTCAAGGTCTGAGTCAAAGCAAGTGACCATTCCCCAACCCTTCATGATCCGCCACTACAATCAGACCATGGGTGGCGTGGACCGCACAGATCAGAACGTGGGAAAGTACAGAACTGTCATCCGCTGCAAGAAGTGGTGGTGGCCCATCTTCGCGTACTGCTTAGACCTCACCATCCAACAAGCCTGGCACCTCTACAGGAGCACAGATGCAGCCAAAGCCAATCCTCTGGACCTTCTCGCCATCCGCAGAGGCATTGTCAGAGTCTACCTTGCTCGAGCTGGCCACGCAAGACCTGGTCGTCCAAGGGGATTTGTGTCTCTTGACAAGCATGTCCCGCCAAAGGTCAGATTTGACTGTGTTGACCATCTGGTGGAACGCTGGTGCACACAGCTGAGATGTGGAGCTTGCGGAAAGAAGACCATGCGTCGCTGTTCCAAGTGCAAGGTTGGAGTCCACGACAAGTGCTTCCAGCAGTACCACACTCCCTGAAACTATGACACTTTGTGGTGCAGAAATCACCCTTGTCAGTGACAGCTAGACATAGCAAACACAAAAACAGCAAGCAACATGAACCTGAAACTGTATCTTGTTTATGAGTATTCTTTCCCTTGACATACGTGAAATACGTGACTTTTTTGTTTTCTGTTAGTAATCAAGAGCACTCAATTTTGTACAAAATCATTAAAGTTCTGTTGTATTCAGTTTGTTTGATCACAGGTAGTGCATTTTGTTCAATAACAGTTCCTTAGTTTCAGCATTTGTGTTTTGGTGTTCACTTTTTGAAAAACAGAAAACTCCTACCCATTCGTGCCCACCATCCCTTTTTTGGGACGGTCACATTTTGTTGTCCTGGTGACTCATTTCAAAGTTTTGATCACAAATAGAGCAACACATGTTCTTTATAGATAATTTCCCATGATATTACCTAATTTTCACTTTGAACAAAAATTTGGGCACTAATGGGTTAAGCACTTCACAAAAAAGTTAAAAATGTTTTAAAAACACACACCAAAAAACACTTCATATTAAAGTGGCACTCCAGGGTTAAACTTTTCATCCATGAACCGTTAGAAATCGCCATCGCATGGCGTTTGTCTAAAACCGCTAAAGTCAATGAGCTGTAGTTAGCTCGATAATGAACCGCCAAACTCCTGTTTTGCACCTGGGGGTTTTCAGGAAATGAAATTTCACTTTCTACAAGGGATCATCTTGATCCCTTATTGCTTCATTTGCATACGGTCAACTCAAGTAAGGTCAATTCCGGCATTTGGAACAACTAGGCCTCGCTTCCGAGGCTCTGTAGCGCTTTGCATTAATTTTACTCACTTTCAGCGTGCCAAAAGCCATTGAAATGGGCAGAATTTCTTTCTGTTTCCACTTCCACCAGCCTGAGCTCTTTGTTTTGAGCTAATTTCAACTAAACTTCAACAACACGGTCCTTTGAACGAGCGCCCTTTTACGTAGACTCAGTTATCCTTAAACAAGGGAACTAACTCTTGTCATCTTCAGATTAGCAGACGATGGTCTCAAACGTGACAGACACCAAACTGCGAAGAAGAAGAAGAAAGAAACAGCTGGCGATCAGAAATTTCAGGCAGAACACAGGGTTTTCAAAAGAAAGAACACTTTCATCTGACATCAGCTGCGACATAAACATAAGAGTTTACAGAATATAAATGACGTTTTCTGAAACTGATGTTGAAAGAAAAGTATCTGAAACATAAATAAGATTGCCTATGAGTGAAATCTAGCAATATCCACTGACTATAAGTAATCTAGGCACATACTACAACATATTCTCGACTGTTATTTATGAAAAGTTACTTATAGTTAACTAAAGTTTGCTTGAAAAAACTTATGAAAATATAGATAAACTAAATGTTCCTCCCGAAATAGCTGTGAACGATGTTTTTGCAGTGGTAATGTAGCATTATAACAAATAAGTGGATGGGTTTGCAGATGAGTTTCCAAGTGGGAATGGTTTTTGTACCGAATCTGCAGATTGCGGATCTAATGTGCACATACCCTTACAACATTAATATTGCAAACTCTACATTCTGCTGTGTTTTCAGTGGTGACAGCAAAAACATTTATTTTATGTTTTTAAAGGACAAAAAAGATTTGCTGATTAGCTACTTGATTGACTGATTGCTTGATTGATAAATTGATTTATTTATCTGAGATGCTGATGTCATTCAATGTCTGACTGAAGCCACTTGGTATTGGATTGCATGCCAATTTTTAGTAGAATGCTTGCAGGTGAAGCCACTTTCTATTCAGTTGCCATTATTGAAATGCATAGGCTTGCCAACTTTGCATTTGTCTTAATACTGTATACATGTTTGCATACATTGGATAAAATCGGTTGGACAAATTTGAATGCCATGGGTATCATAGAATCATTATGATCGTTAAAATAAGGAATACATTCCAGTACTTGAGAAATTGTCAGATTAATTACCTGAATCTTACAACATGCATCTTTAGTACATTGTTTCGTATTTGCACTGAAAAAAGGATATAACATATTGCGTTTATTACAAGAGTACATATGTAATAATGCATAAGAAATAATACATAATTTTTTTTTCTTCGTCAGATTTTGATTTCACAGCATGTTACAAGGACATTCAATGAATACACAGAAAACAATTTAGAATTTTCTCATGCACCATCACATATTTCATGTGTTACAAATGTAAAAGAAACAAACCCCACACACAACACAATAAAACAAACCCACAATAATGGAGGGAGGTGGGGGTATGTCATACCCCCTATATGCTGAAAAATAAGAAAAACCAAGACATATAATTATAGTCTCACAACTCTACACTTGACTTTAGCACATTTGAACATTTTTTATGCTCAAGCACAATAAAAACAATGTGAAAGTAGGCATATGGCTATGTGCCTGTTGCTGGGGAGAAGAGGTCAGATGGAGTGCTACAAAGAAAAGTGTATTGAAAAAAACAACTATGGCTATGTGCCTGTTGCTGGGAAAAAGAGCTAAGATAGAGTGCTACAAAGAAAAGTGTATTAACAAAATCCAACTATGGCTATGTGCCTGTTGCTGGGGAGAAGAGGTCAGATAGAGTGCTACAAAGAAAAGTGTATTAACAAAAACCAACTATAGCTATGTGCCTGTTGCTGGGAAAAAGAGCTAAGATAGAGTGCTACAAAGAAAAGTGTATTAACAAAATCCAACTATGGCTATGTGCCTGTTGCTGGGAAAAAGAGCTAAGATAGAGTGCTACAAAGAAAAGTGTATTAAAAAACAACTACAGCTATAGCCATAATTATGTGCCTGTTGCTTGGAAAAAGAGGTCAGATAGATAGGGTGCCACAAAGATGTATTAAAAAACAAGCTATGGATATGTGCCTGTTGCTTGGAAAAAGTGGTTAGATAGATAGGGTGTCACAAAGAAAAGTGTATTAAAAAACAAACTATGGATATGTGCCTGTTGCTGGGAAAAGGTCAGATTAGATAGATAGGGTGCCACAAAGAGAAGTGCATTAAAAAACAAACTATGGATATGTGCCTGTTGCTGGGAAAAAGGTCAGATTAGATAGATAGGGTGCCACAAAGAGAAGTGCATTAACAAACAAACTATGGATATGTGCCTGTTGCTGGGAAAAAGGTCAGATTAGATAGATAGT
>CM065707.1:8395854-8415854 GCA_017654935.2 Phymorhynchus buccinoides
CGCTTATGCAGGAACATTTCAAGCAATTACCGTATTACACCACCATTTATCTGTGTATTATATACAATTATAGCAGTGGAGGTCAATTAACGAGGCTTGTGTCTTTTGTCGCCCTTCTTTTTCTCTCTTCCCTTTTGTGGTTAGTTTGGTTTTGGTTAGTTTTGTACTCTTGATTTCTATGAATAGAATGGCTGGTACCCAGTGTCGTCATATCCGGTCACAAGGAGCGCCATATTATGGGAGACGCCATCTAGTCATTAACTTTTTTTGAAAAATGCAGATCCCCCCCCCGATGATGCGTATTTGGCTGTTCCATCGAAACTTATATAAACTGTATTCAAACATCTGGATGCGTTCTTAACACAGTTAGAAACAGTTCACTTGTTTACACACAAATAAGGACTAAGATGGCGACATTCGTTGAATGGTCGAGATGCGCCGCAGGTGGGGTGGAGCCATATGAGAAAGCATGGCGAACAGAAACTTTGAAACGTATAGCATGGGCAAAGGTAAAAATTCTCTCAATCCTGAAATGTTAAGATTGCAATGTTCTCTGAATCTTCCAAATCCGAAGTTGGTGAATTCACATTTGTTAATTGTAAATAAACAAAAGACAATACATAAACGTAAGAAGACGTATACAAAACAAAGACAAAACATAAAAAGAGTTTTGGGGAAGGATTCTAAAAGCGCAAGATTTTCATGTGTTGTGAGGAGTATCCTGTTAAGAATTTTAAAATTAGTTAGTATTGTCTGAAGATGCCTGTTAAATAACTATATATGTATAAAAGGTTAAATTAAAATTCATTTGTTGTCTGACCCGAGTACAACCCTCCCTATTTGTATTAAAATCAAGGGCTACAGTTTTTTAAAAATTTCGTGTTTTTATATTTATTAATAAAAACCACTTCTGGCCTTATTTATTTTAAAAGAAAATATTTACATACATCTAGTTTCTATATACATTGGTAATATATTTCAGTTATATTTACATTCTTTATATTCTATATTATATTTATCTGTACATGAGATAAGAGTTATATACATATAATTTATTAAAATGCCAGGGGAGAAAACTCCTATTACGGCAATTTGTTTTGAAAAAAAAAAGGGGGACAAAATATTTAGATTATACGAGAAGAAAAAGGGTGATTTTGAAACTCGACTGGGGTCTATATATAGGGAAGGGGTGGGAAAGAAGGGGGATCCCGGAGGGTCTCAACACACCGAGTTGGGGAGGGCCAGCCGGGGGAGGTATACGCGAGCCATCCTCGCGTCAACAACCCGCGGCGGGCCCTCCCCACCAAGGGGGAGGCCATCTCACGGGTTTTTGGGAGAGGGGAAAGAGGGGAAGGGGCCAACTACCCGGGGGTCCTCAACCATCCGGGGGAGCCACCCCCACCGCCGGAGGATACGCGAGACATCCTCGCGTCAACTACCAACGGCGGGGGCGCCTCCCCGAGAGGGGGGCCTCAACTCAGGGCAGAATTAATCTTAAGTTGATCCCAGCCGAGTCTCCTATGTAAATCCTATATATACATATAGATTTTTTAAGAGGGCACCATGCTCTATCTTTAAAATTTTTAACATTTAAATAAAATCTAATATTAAAAGGGGTTAATGTTTAACCCTACTTTATTATGAGGGGAGACAACCCTGTTGTTTAAGATAAAATATATGATAAAAGTAAGTTAAAAGTTTAACCATGGTTTATAATGTTATATGTTTTAAAAGTTATAGTAAAATTCTTGTATGTCACTTTATATTTTAATATATGAGTATAAGGAGATATCTATCAATTAAAATGTAAGTGCATTTGCGCGCGCAGACACAAGCTGCATCGAGGGAGAGATCCCCGGCCGGCGATATGATATCCGATAAAGATTTATGTGTTCCCATTCGAACAATGAAGATTATTCATGTAAGGTAAATAATGTTTAAATCTGAATTTGATAGGCGGCGACGGCCACGCAACTTATGTTTGTTTGTAATTATACTTCATGAATTCCCAAAGGGGGGTGGCTACAAAACACCCCCCCGCCTTCGTTGTCATGGTGTTATTTTATATAGACTTTAAATTGTTAAAATTTTGTGTGGGAGCCAGAGCAACGAATTTTTCTATAATAAAATAATAGTAATAGTAAAGGTGAAGATGGAGGGGGTGGCGAGGGATTCTTCCGATACAGGGGGTAGGGGGAGGGAGGGAGAGGGACCCCTCCTAGAAAAAAACCCCACCCCGTGCGGAGGGGAGGCGTAGCTTGTGCAGTCCGTGCACCGAGGTGTGGAGGGGCTGCAACGCGAAGCGTGACTACTACCGAGGAGGTCACGGGGGGCGCCCCGAGCGCGAACACACTGAGGAGAGGGGGGATTAAAATGGGGTGGGCCCAAAAGAGGCCACTACGGCCTTACTGGCACACATGGAAATAAAACGGCGTGACAGGGAGGGGAAGTGGGACGGGGAGTGTGTGAGGGCGGCCGGGACATCCCCCGAGAAGACCCCACCCCCACCAAAATATGTTTATATAAAATATAGTTTTGTTTATTTGTGTATTTGGACAGGTTAAAGATTCCCTTCGGATAGGGTCGATGCTTCGGGCGTACGCCAATAGGGGCGGACGCCCGTGGGTGTCTCGGGCCGGCAAGGGAACTTGTCTGTCGCAGGCCCGAGGCATCCAGCCACTGAAACCCCCCCCCCCCCTCTCAAAAAAGAGGGGAGGGGAGACAGAGCTATGCAACTACTAAAGAGTCTATAGGCGGGCCGAACACAGCCCCCATCTCCACAAGAGGAAAGGGGAACCGGTCCGGCCCACCCACAGAGTCCCCTTTTAGTTAAAGAAAAATATAGAAATGACTATTTATAAAATGCGCAGGCCAGACAGCCATTGGGAATGGGTTGCTGATAAAACAAAAGTGGGTCGAGATGGGCAATCCTTTCCGACCCTCTATGAGGACACCCGTCACAAAGTGGCGGATGAAGAGTGTTTAACTGGGTCATGAAGTCTGCGGTGAATGGCAGCCAACAACTTTTTATGTATTAAATTTTTATTTATTTTTTATATTTTTATTTTTAAAAATAATCTTTTAGAAATGATCGTCGAATGGCTTCTGCAAACCACACTAGGGGGGACCATTCTTTAACACCGTTTCTTAATATTGAATTTTGTGTAAATGGTATTTTAGCTGTTTTTAATTGACAGAAAAGTTCCTCAAACTCTTTATGGATATAAATGCAAGGGTTAAAGAGGTGTTCTACGTTAAGTGTTTTGTTACATTTACATGGGGTGTTACTGAATTTACAAAAATGTGCATTTGTTCTTAGTCTAAAAATCAGTTTAGATATGTAATGAGGTACGGTAAGGAACAGTCCCCCCTGGACTATCTTTTGATCCCAGGAGTGGGCCTTTGTGTATATTACAAGTTCCTTGGACCACTCCTGGAACACCGTTTTTTTAAGAATAGATTTGGCTTCGCCAATTGTTAAGCCTATGTTTACTGGAGAGCCGGACATATGTGTAGCGGCTCTCTTGGCCTCTCTATCAGCCAAATCATTTCCCGTGATACCACAGTGGGAGGGGATCCATATGATTGTAACCCTTGTTCCTCTAAGGTGCAGGTGATGTATAAGTTTTTTTATTTCGTTTTTAATTTCAAGGCGATCGTGGCTGTCCCCTTGAAGTGCAAAGATGGATGAAAGAGAATCTGAAAAAATGGCTATTTGAAATGGAGGGTTTGGTAGATAATTAATATATGATAGTGCTTCTAAGATGGCCCAAAGTTCTGCTGAAAAAATTGAGATGTTTTCATTTAATTGGAAATTTTTAAATATCTTAAGACTAGGTATGACAAAGGCACAACCTATTTTATTATCATTTATTTTTGAGCCATCTGTATAGATACAGAGTTGATGTTGATAATTATAAATTTTTTGTTTTGCGGCAACTGTTAATTGGTTTATTTGTTCATCTTTGTTAAATTCTTGATGTAATACTGTATCAAACTCGGGGGGGTCCCAATCCCACTGTGGCACTATGTGCTTTGGATAAAAGACTATATTCTCTAATGATATGCCCGCGTTTTCAAAAGTTTTTTGGGCAAAGTCATATATGTTAATAAACTTCTGTACAAATTTCGTAGATGTGGCAAAGTACGGATCTGAAAATTGTGTTAAAAAGTTTTCTTTTGTAAAATTATTAGTGCTATGAAGTCTGGTTAAGAAAGTAGCACAGTTTAATTTTATTAGATGATGCAAGGGGAGCCAGCCTATGTCTCTATATACAAGAAGATTCACGGCGAAAGGCGGGAGGCCCAGGGCAATCTTTAAGGCTTTAAGTTCAATAGATTGTAGTGTTTTTAGGTTGGATGGGGTTAAATTATAAAACGTTTCCATGCCGTATGTTAAACGGCTTCTGACCAAGGTCTTCACTAAATAGGTAATGAATTTAGGGTCCCGAGCCCATTTTTGTCTCGTTAGTACTTTTTTTAAGTTCAGGGCTTTAATTGCTTTATTTGCTAAATGAGTAATGTGGTGGGTCCATGAAAGATCTCTTGTAAGGTGGACTCCCAGAAATTTAACAAAGAGAGATGGAGTTTTAATTTGGTCTAGGATTTTAATCTTATAATTGTTGTGTTTTACTGTGTTAGTTGAAAAAACCATAAATTCACATTTTTGCGGAGAAATCGTGAAACCATTAAACTTCAAATAGTGAACTACTAAGTTAGTGTTATGTTGGTGGACTCCCATTTCGGGGTCAAGATTATATTTGATTCCTCGTGCTGTGGGAGGAGACCAGATAGCTATATCATCTGCATACAGTGCTATCTTACAGCCTTCAAATTTAACTTGTGAAATATCATGCAACATGATGTTGAAAAGGGTTGGAGCAATTATGCTGCCCTGGGGGACTCCCATATCCATTTGGTGCTTGGCAGAGAGAGACTGGCCCACCCTTACTCTGAAACTTCTGTTTTGTAAAAAAGAATAGATAAAATTATAAGTGTTGCCCTCAATTCCGAGCCTGCTGATTTTTTCGAGTAGCCTCCCATGCCAGACGGAGTCGTATGCCCCTTTTATATCAAAAAAGGTGGCAAAGACTTTCCTGCGTCTTGCTAATGCTTTTCTGACATGGGAGGTAAGTCTGACAATTTGTTCCATGCAGGACCTATGTTTACGAAAACCTGCCTGGATAGTGGGGATAATATTATTTTTTTCCAAAAAGTATTCTAGTCTGTTTTTTACGATTCTTTCGTATAACTTGCCAATATGAGGGGTGAGGGAGATGGGGCGGTAACTTTTGGGGTCCCTAGCCGGTTTTCCGGGCTTCAGGACCCCCACCACTTGTGCCTCTTTCCACGCGCTAGGCACCTCCCCCCCCTCCCAACATCTGGCGTAGAATTGTAATAAGATCTCGTGAAAAGAAGGGGGCAATTTTTTAAGTATTTTGTAGGAGATGGGATCACCTCCTGTAGCTTTATTAGTTTTTCTAATTTGATTAAGGGACCCAGCAAGCTCGGTCAACTTGAGGGGAGCGTTTATATAGTGCGAATTATTATTGGATTTAGGGATAGTGGGGGTGTTTTTACGCCTATTCTGTTCTTCAAAGGGTAGATATTTAGACTGACTGGCCTGTGCGAAAGTATTAGCTAGAACATCAGCTGTTTGTATATTATTAGTTGTAATTACATTATCATTCATTACTCTGGGCTCCCACACTTTACCTTTGTTATTTATTTTGTTGATCTTTTTCCATGCTTTCCCGAGATCTCGATAATCGAGTATCTCGTCAGTGTTAAAATATTCCCTTTTAGCTAGATTAATGATATCTTCACAGAGTTTTTCAGCTTCTACTTTTGAAGCGTGATTTGGCGGGGTGGGATGACAATCAAAATAGTTACATGCTCTTTTTTTCTTTTGCACTGCTTCTTTAACTGTGTCTGTCCACCACGGTTTAGCTGATGGACGAAGGTTAGTTTTAAGTGTTTTAGAGGGAATAGAAAGTTGGCATGCCTTTATTATAGATGTTCTTAAGTTGTCATAATGAATTTCAAGGTCAGGGTCAAAAATATTTTCTTTATTGTTTTTACCAAGGATAGACTGGAATAAGGTCCAGTTAGCATTTTCATAATTAAATTGTTGTTGCTGTGATTGAAACGGAACTGGAATTTGAACATTAAAGGTTATCAAAATGGGTTTATGGTCTGACATTAAGGTGTCAGACAACGGATACCACTCATGGTTTACTACCAGATCTGGACTAATCAAGGATAAGTCGATAGCCGTTGGTTTGTGTTTGCTAGAATCCGGGAATCTTGTTGAAGATCCATCATTTATAAGGATTAAATTAGATTCATTTATATGTTGGACTAGCATCCCACCCCCGCCACTAGATGATGTACCGAATTGCTCCCAGGTGGGGTGGTGAGCATTAAAGTCACCTACCACCACCCAGGAGACGGTATCGGAAAGAGATGAGAGCCAGTCAGAATAATCAGCGGCATCATAGCCTTTAGGATAGTATAAGTTTAAAATGTTTGTTAATTTTCCATTAATTTTAGTTTGGATGGTATTGGCATACCGTATACCTATTATGTTGTCTTGGGGGGATTGAATATTAGTATATTGTATATTTAGATGAACATATGTTGCAGTGTATACTTTATTTGTTGTGTTACTTATTGAAGGGGGATAATGGTAGCCTTGTATGCGTGGCAAATTAGAATAATTAATGTTTAATGATTGTAAGCAAAGAAAGTGGTAGGTGTTGGAATTTGATGATAAATAATGAATTAGATGATCGCCTGTTTTTTTGATGGCACGGCAATTCCATTGCAAAATGTTTAGTTTGGACAGAAACCTTACGGGTGGGGAGTAGTTAAAAGAAGGGTTGCTGGATAAAGTTAATTATGTCTAAAGTGTGCGGGCCGCCGCCGCTACCTTTTATGAGTTTGAGAGTTAACCCTCTTCTGTCTGGCCCCCTCCCCCCCTCCTGCCGAGCCGCAGGCGAGTTCAGCCAAGCGAAACAGATTGGTTTTAGGACCCACCTGAGGCTGGCCGTTCGAAGAAGAAGGGAAAAGGGAGATAAGTCCCTCGAGCAGAAGGCTCGGTTTCTGTGCAGCTCGTGCTTTCGCGAACTGTACTAGGATTTGTGTTAATAAAGACTCGGTAGGAGTTTGATCTTGATTTTGGTCGGAACTGACATCTGTATTTCCAATTTCCATTGAGATTGTGTTTGAAGGGGAAGGGGGGGGAGGGGGTGTTGTCAGACTGGTTTGATTGTCTAGTTGTGTATGTTTGGTCAATTTGTCCGTAAAATTTGTCAGTACTTTGTCCATGTATGAGATCACTTCTTTCATCATGATGGCAGAGTGTTTTTGTATTTGACGGGAAACAGTTTCTTCTATTTTTTGTTGTGTGATTTGATCACGCAAGGTTGTTTTAGCTACTTCTGCTTTTCTTCGCAGGGCTCTCTCTTGTGAACTGAGGATTCTAGCTCTTCTCGGTTTACGCCTTGGGGTGGTTTTTGGTTTTGTTAGATGAGTTTCTGTTTGTGTTGTTATTTTGTCAGTTATGTCAGTTGGTGTTTGGGGGGTCTGGTTTGTCTGTTGTAGTTGACTCTGTTCTGTAGTTGTTGTTTTGTTTAAGGGTTTGGGGTTTGTGTTTTGAACAGCTTTTGCATAAGTGAATTTGTGGCGCTCTTCTTGTTGCCATGCTGGGTCAACCGTGGGTGACAAAGGGGAAGATGGTGGAATTTGTTTCTGAAGATGTTCTTTTTCCTGGGCCACTTTGGCCCGGCGTATAGCTTCTGCATAGGGTATAAACACTTCCGCGCGAATACGATTCGCGCGGATGCGGAGCTGGTATTGCGGACATCCGCCATATGCCGCTGAGTGTGGTCCCCCACAGTTGACGCATTTGTAGTTTTTTGTGCATGTTTGGGTGGAGTGGCCCGGTTCGGCACACTTGGCACATGTTTCTTTTTTTGATTTACACTGTTCTGCCGAGTGGCCGAATCGGGCACACTTTTTGCACCTGCGGACTGGGGCCACAAATGGAAGGACTTCAAAGTCCTGTGCACAGATTTTGATGTGTGTTGGCAGAATGGGTTCATTAAATGTTATTTTTAGAGCCTTGGATTTGGAGCCATCTCTGTTATTCAATCTTAATATATGTTTTGCATTTTTAATCATGGGCAGGAGATCTTTTTCATTCTCATCGAGGGGGATCGGTCTGATCACTCCCTCGGTGGAGGCCGTCGGTATGGTACATTTAATTGGAATATCAGATATCAGTCTCATGTTGACTAAACGGTTTTGTTGGTCTGCTGTATGGCAGCCAATTAGTATTTTATTCCCGGCCAGGGATCTCTGACTAGCTATTTCTCCAATTGAGTTGAGCCACAGGCGCATGCCTGTGACTGGGCCAAGGCCCTTGATGGTAGCTGGGCCTGTACCCTGATCCTCCACGATTACAGGGTACTTTAAAAATGTTGGCTTTGGGGGGTTTCTGGAATTATCTCCCCTTTCTGTGTCTGGTTGCGCGCGCATGCGTCTGGGTCTGGGCCTAGGTCTAGGTTTTGCCCCTAATTGGTTTTGCTGCTGTTCGTTTTGCACGTTTTTTTTCCAAACTTGGGGAAGGGAGGGAACCCCAGATTGATTGTGTGTGAATTGTAGGGCCATCTGACAGGTGAATGTCACTGTGTTTCTCAGGAGTGTCTATTGTTATCTCCCTTTCCTCCCGAGGGCCTGTGCTTGTTTCATGTGTGTTTTGTAATTGTGTGGGGGGTGTCACATTCAGTTCTGTCCCCTGATTTTCAATTGGGCTGATTTGTTGTTGTTGTTGTTGTGTCTGTGGGAGTGTTTTCAACGTGTCGAAGAGCCCCTCCCGTGTTTTTTTGGGGACTCCCTGTGTCATGTCTAGACTGGGGGGACTGGTCTCTGCCCCTCGATTTCGTTTTCTTGAGGGAGTGTTTGGAGTGCTCGAGTTCGATGGAATCGGACTCCCGTTTTGTTCTTTATTTGGAGGGAGTGCATCCTCAACCTCAATGAATGTCTGAGGGGACTCACTAGAGCTGGACTCAAAGGTAGTCTCAAAACTCTCCTCAGAGTCCCCCTGTGTACTATCTGATGTCTCCCCCCCCCCCTCTCCCTTTTTCTTCGATGTATCTTCGCTCATGGTGCCCTCTTAACTTAATTTAGCTTATTTTTGAGAACAAGAAACTGAAGACAAGAGGAAAATCATAAAGGGATGGGAAAAATGTTATGTTAATAAAAATGTATACACAATAAACTATCTAACCAGTGCCCTCCCAGGCCAAGAGACAACGTTATTTACTTTTAAATTTGTTAAGTCGATTTTCGGACGGCCAGAGGCTCGTGTTATTTACTTAACTTCCCAGTGTAGCGGGGAAAGATGTCGGCAGGGCGTAGAGGTAACGTTGGTCTAGTGGCGCTGAGCAGTGGAGGGCCGGCAAGTTAATTGGAGAGACGAGAAGGTCTCCCCTTTCTTTTTTCTCTCTGGCGTAGCGTGGAGGCTGGAGGCTCACTTTCTTTCTTCTTTCTCCGTGTGTCGCAGCGAGGTGTGTCTCCGTCGGCGGCTAGACAAGGAATGAATGAACCTTAGTATGTAGATGAGGGGGTACCCTTATATTTTTCGCTCTATGAGTATGCTTGGCTTGACGAAACATGCATTTATTTTAAAATATCACAAATCAAAACTAATAAAGTGGACGCTTTGAAACTTTTGCAGTTGTTACTCCTGTATATTGTGTACATATTGCCAAAATTGCACGTTTGTATCTGTTACCATTATTTAGAACATAATGTTTTGGTAACCTATGCAAATCGGCCAGAATACAACGTTTGCAAGGGGAAGCAACTGGTCAGCTAGGATGAGGGGGGTCGATCGCTTTCTTGACTTTGACTAATTACGCTAATTATGGAGCGTGTTGCAAAATGTAATGTACCCTATGTTCACATAGAGGCATCGAGGGTGTATCTCGATACTGTGAAAGTTTGGCCGCGATAAAACCACGCTAAATATGGTTTTATCCCGAAAACACACACACTTCTCGCTTATATATTTAGATATAGGCCTATATAGATATTTACTGACTTCTCTCTCCCCCCCCCCCCCCCCCCCCCCACCCCCCCCCCCCCCCCCCCCCCCCCTCTCTCTCTATCTATCTCTCTCTCTCTTTCTCTCTCTCTCTCTCTGATCCAGGGGGGGGGGGGGGGGTTACCTGGGTTACCTGGGTTCAGGTAGTTTTCACCACAATCCGCTACAAACAATGACTAGATCTACTAGAAAAAGTGTTCGATTCCGATGTGCCACATCCAAGATCACTGAAGACATAGAAGATGAGTCTGGAAACGCAGACAACTCAAGAAACAAGTACGAAAGGGCTGAAGCGGTTCCTGTCAACGAATTTTCAGACCATGACAACAGGCCCAGCATGAAAGAAAATTGTACATCCACGGAAGAAAGCACGGACATCGACATTATCCTTCATACGGTCAGTGAACTAAAAGAAACTGTTTTAAAACTGTGAAGGAATCAAGTCTCTGGAACACATCGTTGAAGAAAGGATGGGGAATATGGAGGCGAGGCAAAAGCCAGCTGCCGTTACAGCTGCCGTGCAAACCGAGTCCCTGGTAGTCCCTGGCCCTCTAACTTACACAGAGGCTGCGAAATCGTCTCCCACCAGCCCCTCTCAGTAACACCCCCCGAAAATAAGAAAGTAAAATCAAAAGAGAAGAAAAATCAGAGAAAGCAGCTAAAAAGAACGTCTGATGTCAAAACTTCTGGTAAAGGTCAAGATGTGCCACCCCCCCTACATTTCTCGCTTAATTGTATTTTTCCGTTTTTGCCTTTCTTACCACACATAAAGCTGTATTTTAGGAACATTTTTAGCTAATAAACTTTTTGGGAATACTAACCCTATCCCTAACCCTCTTCCCTCTGTGGCCCTAATGTCAGATTCAATCCTATGAGGGGTACAGTTGAAAAGACTAGGGCAATCATACGGTTTTAAAACAAACCTACACAATGCCTACGCCACTGAAGATCTGTCTTCAACAGTCTGCAGACCCAGATCCTGACGCCGTTCTCCTCCATTGTGGAGTCAACGATCTAAGGATGAAAGCTGCAGAAAATGTGTGCAAGGCTTTCACTGACAACGTGAAAGAAATCCAGAAGAATCACCCATCTTCATACATCGTTATCAGTCAGTGCACTGCAGTGAAAGATCCTGAGTTGGATATGAAAAGACAGTTGTTCAATGCCCTGGTGTAGAAAGAACTGTTTGGTCAGAAACAAATTGCACACGCCAGTTTCAATGGGTTTTACGGGAAAGACGGAATCCACCCACCCATGAGGGGCTCATCTGTCCTGGCAGCGAACCTGGGACGACACCTGCAGGACCTCCTCTGGACGAAGCCGGGGAGGCCAGCGCGCCGCTCACCTCATCCTCCATGGCATTGGAGCCCCCAGCCACACCACCGTGACGGGAGGGGCCCATGGTGGAACATGTTCAACGTGCTCCATGGCATTGGGGCCCTCAGCCACACCACCCTGACGGGAGGGGCCCATGGTGGAACATGTTCAACGTGCTCCAGGTTCTACACTAATGCTATTGTTGTATTAAGAATGATTTACCTGTCTCAGTGTAGATCTGACCGTTTGTATGATCTGATATAATATAAACTAATCGTTTCACACAAGCTATGAAATAGATAGCCTGAGATCTAGTTATGTATTGTAGTGGTGTTAAATAGCATAGGTGCATTTGCCTAACTTATGAACGTGAACATTACTCAATTTTCATCAGTTTGCTGTTAATTAATTATTGTAAGTTTGTGTTACTTATTTTTTGCACTTTCACATATCCCAGTTAGTAGGATTACAATAATTAGTGTTAGAAACATGACAAAATTAGTGGATTTAAACATACTGCAATGGAATTGTAGATCAATATCAACAAATAGTCATGAGCTAATCCAACATCTCTCAGACCACACCCATCAAGTCTTAGTGTTACAATCTTTAAACGTAGATGAACAAAAGCTTCCTAAGCTCCAAAACTTTTCTTACCCTCCTAAATTTCAGAATAATGATGAAACGGAAAGGGTTAGCACATCATTGTACATTCAAGAAATCGTAGATTACCTAGAAATAGAACCACCATTTAAAAAACACATCAAAAACATAAATGCATGTGCAGCAAGAGTAAAATTTCACGAATTTTTGACATTAAATATGATATCAGTTTATTTACCAAAGGGTCCTGAAAATCAAAACACAGAATGGATATGTACTCTGCAGGATCAAAATAATAAATGGTTGATTGCAGGTGACTTTAATTCACATGCCTCATTCTGGGATAATGAGTGCAAAATAATAACGCATATTCGTTTTGTTGAAAATATAGTAGACTCGTCATTATTAAACGATGGTAGTGTTGCTAGAATCCCTGACGTTTCACATAATTGAGCAACAGCAATTGACTTAACTCTTACAAAGTTTAAAAAGGCTGAAGCATTTGCAGATATTTTCGCAATAAATAGTAGCAATGGAGGCCTCTCAGAAAAGAAAAACAAATGTACAGAGACAAAATGGATGGCAATAAAGATAATGAAAAAAGTCCAAACAAGAACCACTATACAAATGCTCCCATAACTTTACAGGAAACAAAAGACGCAATTTCCACCCTTGGCTCAAAGAAAAAATCAGTAGGACCTGATGCGATTTCTAATGAAATCATAAAACACTTACCAGTTAATTTCATAATCTTTCTAAACCTATTTTTTTCAAAAATGTTGGTCTGAAGGGGTTCAACCATCTTTGTGGAAACAATCAATCGTAGCCCCTATTCCTAAAGAGGGCAAGGCAAAATGAGAGAAACAATAATTACAGGCCAATTGCTCTTACATCACAAGTGGGAAAACGTATAGAAAACAAAAATTCTTAGAAGAATTGAACATTATTGTGAAAAAAATGACATAATACCAACACAACAGGCTGGCTTCAGAAAAGGCAGATCAACGGTTATCTAGTAAAAAGTACCTCACATATCAAACATCAGTTTTCCCGCAGGAAAAATGTACTTTCTACTTGTTCGATATTAGAAAGGCGTATGATCAAGTTTGGCATTCAAAACTTCTGAATAAATTGAAATCAATAGGCCTTTCAGGGCATATGTACAACTACTTAAAAACCTTTTTAAGTGATAGAAAAATACAGACTAAGGTTGGCAATGTCTATTCTAATCAAAGACATGTTCAAATGGGAATTCCACAAGGAGCCGTGATAGCTCCAATCCTTTTTAACATTTTGATGCACGATCTCCCAAAAGCAGTGTCAAAAAATGTTGTTGTTGAACTAGTACAATATGCGGATGACATTTGCATATGGATGAAAGTTACTCTCACAACACACACACCTGTTAGATCAATCAACAATATTAAAAAGATATATCAAAATGAACTGGACAAAATCAGTAAGTACATGAATGAAAATGGATGAGCCCTTTCACCTGAAAAGTCGCATAATGGTTCTCTTCAATACTGGTTATGACCCTAACCCTCTATCTTCTTTTCAAATAGATGGATTGCCTCTTGAATGTAAAAAAGTTGTAACATTCTTAGGATTAAATTTAACTTCCAAACTGAGCTGGAACTACCATCTAGAAAGTGTTGTGAGAAAAGCCAGAAAAGGTTAAATTTGCTTAAAATGGTAAGTAAACAACCATGGGGAAAAGATAGTAAAGCACTCACACATTTAGCAACTACGATTGTGAGATGAAAATTATCCTACGCTCAGGAAATATGTTTTTCAGCACCAAAATATTTAATCAAAAAGTTGCAGAGCATTGATAGTAAAGCTTACAAGATAGCTCTTGGTGTCCCTAATTGGAATATTACCTTTTGAAGAAAATATGAAGCTTGCGTCAGCAAAATATGTTTTAAGAAGCCATACAACACATAATTCGTGTGTAAAGGTAATTCAATTAAATCAGAAATACACTTTCCTAAGTGGGCACAGACCATTGATTCTCTGAAAACAATAGGCTCATATACGTCTGATTTATTTACAAATGAGGGTGTTGAACCACGAAAAGTAGCCCCCCAGATAACTTATAGCACAATTCCTAAATGGGAACTTGGTAAGGCTACTTATGATATTGAATACACAAATTTAAGGAAATGTGATGGGCCTTTGCTACCAACATATGCTGAGACAATTATTATAAATGAAACTTATGTAAATCATCTTAAAATACATACAGACGGCCCTATGCTTGACAATCATTTATCAGGTGCTGCATTCGTCATTCCATCGTTAAAAGTAGATAAATCGTATCATATTGGAAATAATTTTGTTCTATTTACTGCAGAACTTGTTGCCATTATTATGGCATTAAATTATCTTCTTAGCTTTCCATTTTCTATATTTCAGATATTATTTTGTGTTGATTCAAAATCTGTCTTACAATCCTTAAAATATTCTCATACAAGAATGAGAGGAGAACTTAAAATATGTCAGAAATTCACCATTTAATTCATTTTTTGTCTTTACGTGGTTATTCTATAGACTTTTGTTGGATTCTATCACATTGTGGATTATTTGCAAATGAAAGGGTTGACCGGTTAGCAACAAATATTGCAGCCACTGAAAACGGTTTAGCAAAAATAGATATTCCTTTATCTCTACATGGAAATTATATTCTTTTAGAAAAAGCATCCTGTGATTCTGTGTAGAAAACAAACAAAGATATCATCTTCAGTATAAAAAAGAACAAAAAAAGGAAAGTTCTTTAAAAAGTTAATAGATTATAAACAGGACAAAGTCTTCATCAAGGGTGGATTCTAAAAAGTTTAGTTTTTAGATTCAGGCTTGATGCTTTGAAAACAACATTCTGTAAAACAAACTGACTTGCATTTGTGGCCAGCATGATTATTACACCATTCCATGTGATTTTTCTTTGTGAAAATATGAAAAACTATTTACCCGTTGGTTGTTGGTCACGGAACCATCAACTACAACCTATAAAGACATTCTTTGTGATGAATCAAAGATTATATAAGTTGTTCTGGGACTTTTTAGGAGCCTAATTGAACCTTTGCTTTGATGTGCTTGTTGTTTATTTTACTTTTTTTTTTTTTGAGTTTAATATTGTTTATTTATTATCTGTTTCTTTTAAATGCTTAGACATAATTCTAAGTTTAAGTATTTCACTGACATGTCACTAACACAGGGCCGATAATCATGCATGTACTCAGACCCACATACCCCTTACCCATCATACACATACATCATAATCATACACATACATGCTCTTTTTTGTTTTTTGTTTTATGTTTAAAGGTGGATAGACGTTAAATTAAAGAACGAACGAACACACACACGCACGCACGCACGCACGCACGCGCGGGCGCACGCACACACGCACGCACGCACGCCACCCCCACCCCCACCCCCACCCCCACACACACAGAGTTTGAGTAGATTTTTGTCAACACATGTGTAGGCCTACCTTCATCTAATTCATGTGCTGAATTATCAGAATGTGTGTGTGTGATGTACCGACCTGTTAGAATGTGTGTGTGTGTGTGGGGGGGGGGGGGGGGGGGGGTGCGTGCGCGCGCGCGCGCGCGTATGTGTGTGTGTGTGTGTGTGTGTGTGTGTGTGTGTGTGTGCATTTACATATCTTAATCCTCTTTTTGTGTATATCCCCCTTCCTTCCTTCCTATAAGTGACCACAGTTCAGCTTGACCTATTATAACACCCCTCCCCCCTCTCTCTTTCTATTCACCCCGCCCCCCCCACCACCACACACACACTCTCTTTTAAATTAAAGAACGAACGAACACACACACGCACGCACGCACGCTCCACACCCACCCACCCCACCCACCCCACACAGAGTTTGAGTAGATTTTTGTCAACACATGTGTAGGCCTACCTTCATCTAATTCATGAGCTGAATTATGAGAATGTGTGTGTGATGTACCGAACTGATAGAATGTGTGTGATGTGTGTGTGATGTACCGACCTGTTAGAATGTGTGTGTGTGTGGGGGGGGGGGGGGGGGGGGGGGTGCGCGCGCGCGCGCGTATGTGTGTGTGTGTGTGTGTGCATTTACATATCTTAATCGTCTTTTTGTGTGTATCCCCCTTCCTTCATTCCTTCCTTCCTATAAGTGACCACAGTCAAGCTTGACCTATTATAACACCCCCTCCCCCCTCTCTCTTTCTATTCACCCCCCCCCCCCACCACCACACACTCTCTTTCTCTCTCCCTCCCTCCCACCCATCTCTGTCTCTCTCCTTTTTTTCTTCTTAAATGATCATCCTTACAGACGGTGATTTGGCTTTGTCGCCTGTCAGCAAAAAGAGAAGAAATAGTGTAGTGTAGTGTAGTGTAGTGTAGGTGTGTACGTAAGTGCGGCTAAAGGCGCCGGCTGTTGCAGAGCTAGCTAACTTCAGGTGTTGACCCTACAAGCAGACGACAACTTATTTGCATTACTGAAGACGAAGAAAACTGCCACCTACTCAGTCAATCAGCAAGCATATTGTTCGTCTGCTCTATCTACTACAGTAGGGATTTTGTTACCTACTCAGTCAATCAACAAGCATATTGTATGTAGTACGTCTGCTCTATCTAAGCAACGTTCTACTGACTCGTCAGTGTGTGACTTTGTGTTCTGGTGTGACCGTATTGTGGTAGTTTAAGGGTCTTAACGGATTTGACAAAGCCGATCAAGAGAACACACCCGTGAGTGACATAATAACACTTGTGTTGGTTGATGCGACTCGGAAACGAAAACATTTTGGTAAAACTTGCTGTGTGTGGTGGGGTTTTTTAAACATTGGATTAGACCCGCGACACGGACAATAATTATTGTTTTTACGGGTGTTTCTGTGCTGATTAAATACTAACCGATTGCGTTTTACGAGTGTTAAGTAAGTAGAGTATATTTGTTTTGGTTGATTCTATTTTTTAAATTTTCTTTTAATAATATTTTTTTAATATTTCTAACGCTTTTAATTTAACATTGGGTAAAGGTAAATATGTCACCCACCCCATCCCCTGCTCCATGTTCTTGTTTGTTTCCATTTTTGTCTTTCTTACTGCAGATTGAGTACTTCATCCTCTATCGGTTTGCTATATTTACCAACCGTGATCGTAGAGAGCGGATTGGTAATGTTTTCACTCGTGTCTGAGGTGGTGTTTGTATGTTTGTATGTATCCTCTCTAGCGCTTGAATGGATGGACTTAGGGTGCTCAAAGTTTGCATGCGGGTAGGTAGTAGGAAGATCTAGCCCAGTTCGATAATGAAGGTCATGGGTCAAAGGTCAAGGTCACTGGAGCCGAAAACGCTGCAGTAAAAGAGTAAGTCGGCACGATATGAGGCGCACGGTTGGTGATTTAGCGTCTTAACGCTCTAGTTAACACTAATTTTCATCCATTTACATAATTAAACTGTCATGTTGAGTCATATATTTCTTTTTGAAAAGTAAAAGAAAAAGTTGAAATAAAAAGAAAATAGAAGATTGAGAGAGAAAGTAATGGTCTGATTACAGTTGACATACATGTTTATTTCGTGCAAGACATAGCACGTGCAAAGCGCCGTGTGTTTGTAATATAATATGAATATTGAGTGAATGGGAATCAGGCTGTTGCATTAGTTAACTTTGTAGAAATTCATTCTCTCTCTGAAAGCCGTATGGACGGATACATCACTTTTCGCCCAATCACCTTTTGCCCAAGTCTTTGTTCTCGTTGCGTATCAGTGAGTACCTCCGAGTCGAAGCTCAGCAAACGGAATGTGCCACGGTTCGCCCAAAGTGCTCTAGCACTGTTCGCCCAAAATGGTTTCCTAAGCGCGAACAGTGAGAACAGTAATCAAAGGGTTGAATGAACTGAGTGAGTGATTTGAACAGTAATCAAAGGGTTGAATGAACTGAATGTACCCTAACCCTAACCCTAACCCTAACCCTATCTGTTTGATTCAACCATTACATTATTGATTCAATTCCCTGATTTCCTTGCATGATTTTTGGGCGGAACGTGATGGATGTAAACCGGTATAATTTTTGGGCGAAAGGTGATTGGGCAAAACGTGATTGGGCGAAAGGTGATTTGGCGAAAGGTGATAGGGCAAAACGTGATGCATCGGTATGGACAGCGGGTCCTGCTTTAGCTTAGGATAATAATGCTAATGTTAACCCTTGGGGGGTTATATAAGTAATGATTGTCTAACAGACAAAAGTCTGATAGTCTTAGGCTTGTATTGTTCTCTTAAGAGAGGAGACACACGGCGCTTTTCGTGGGCCAAGGGCTGCGGGTCTGTTGAAACCCAGAGAAGGAGAAGAAAAGCTGCAAAGAAGAATAATGAAAAGAAGAAGAGGAGAATGCAAAACAGGACAAAGAAGAACAAGAGGAGAAGGCAAAACAAGACGTCGAGATTGAGTACTTCATCCTCTGTCGGTTTGCTATATTTAACACTCATTTTCATCCATTTACATAAGTAAACACATGCAGTCAATAATAGTAGAAGATAAAGGCAAGACGAAAAGCAACGCAATGAACCAGGACTGTGACGAAATGCTCCGCGGCTGTTGTGTAGTATTGCACTACACAGGGGGGGGGGGGTGGGGGGGGTGGGGGGTGGGGGGTGGGAGTGAGTCCTATTAGATAAAGGCCTTTATCACGACCGCGATTAATTATTCAACAAAGACAATTATCTCACAAAGTTGATAAGATACAACTTAATGTTTTGTAAGACAGGCAGGTGTGAAAATGTGGGGAGAGGTGAGAAATGTAAGAGTGTGGGCACATCTTTACCTTTATTTCTAACGCTTTTAATTCAATATTTAAATGTTGAACATAGCATTTGAAATCTTTTTTTGTTTTCAATCTTCATATTAGTTTTTGAGTAACGGTTTGTGAACACACCAGTTATCGGTCAGACCATCGTTAAGTTTAGCCTAGATAAAATGTGATGGTACGTCATGATCGATTTCACACATGTATGCGTAGACATGTTGAGAACAAATCCAGTTTGAGAATGTTACACTGGGAGCAAGACATTGGCAGCTGCACATACACCTAAGCCTAGAAGTAAACGCAGCTTAGTGGTAACGTGTTTGTGAGCTAGGCCTACTCTATCGTTGCCAGAACATAGAAAAAACAAAAAATAACTCAACAATAATCTCAATCTTGGAATTGAACAAGACATTACAGCTGCACATAAAACAACTTACTGGGCCTAGCAGTAAATAAGCGCAGCTTAATGCAACGTGTCCGTGAGCTAGTCAATCGTTTGTCAGAACATAGAAATACAATCAATAACTCAAAATCTCAACCATGGATTTGAACAAGACATTGCAGTTGCACACACAGCTACTAGGTCTAGCAGTAAACGCAGCTTGATGCAACGTGTCTGTGAGCTATTATATCATTTTTTTAGACCACATAACTACAATTAATAACTGAAAATATCAATCCTGGAATTGAGCAAGATATTTCAGTTGCACATACCTACTATGCCTAGCAGTAAGCGCAGCCTAGTGCAACGTGTCTGTGAGCTCGTCTATTCAATTGTTTTCCAGAACATAAAACTACAATTAATAACTCAAAATCTCAATCCTGGATTTGAATACCACATTGCAGTTGCACAATCATACAGCTACTAGGCCTAGCAGTAAACACAGCTTAGTGCAACGTGCCTATTCTATCATTGCCAGAACATAGAAAGACAATTAATAACTCAACAATAATCTTAATCTTGGAATTGAACAAGACATTGCAGCTGCACATAAAGCTACTTAGTACTAGGCCTAGCAGTAAATAAACGCAGCTTAAGACAAGGTGTCTGTGAGCTAGTCAATCGTTTGCCAGAACATAGAAATACAATCAATAACTCAATATCTCAATCCTGGATTTGCACATAACGCAATTCATTGGGTCTAGCAGTAAACGCAGCTTAATGCAACGTGTCTGT
>CM065707.1:8448354-8453354 GCA_017654935.2 Phymorhynchus buccinoides
CGTTTATTATCATCTGTCTTGCAACGGAACAGACCCCTTCTTGTTGCAATCTGCTGCATAGCACAAGGGCGTTCGTTCACCCCAGGCATGAATCTGTCACCCCCCTATCTATTTGTGCGTATCTTCATTAGTCCCCGAGCCGAAGGTTCGGGGAGCTATTGTTTCTGTCTGATCCGTCCGTGCCTCCGGCGTGCCTCCGTCCGTCCGTCCGTTCGGCTATTCGTCCGTTTTTCTCAAAAACTATTCAATGTATCATCATCAAATTTGGTATACTAGTTTGCCAAGATGCAAGCTATCCACTGATGTATAGTTTTGCATTAAGGTCAAGGTCGCGCCAGTTACGGGGTTCAAACCCCAAAACACATAATCGCTAATATCTCGCGAAGTTTTGCATGTATTTCAATGCAGTTTTTGTCACAACATTTCTTGATGAATGGTCTATAACACAGTTGTCATGAATGTTTCTGTGCGCGCGTGTGCGCATGATCACGCGCGTTCAAATCACGGGTCCGAACCCTAAGGCTATATATCAAAAACTATTCGGTTTCGTGCTGTTTTCATGCGTTTTTATGTAGTTACGTGCTGTTTTGATGCGTTTTTATGTATGTGTACAGCCGACACATTCCGATTTCGGAGTAGCTCGGCGATAGTAGATGCTGCGAGGGGACTTTGCAGCCGCTCAGCGTTGCACTTGTTTGGATTGCATCCATGGCCACCCCCCACCCCCCTCTCTCTCTTGTATGTGACTCTCTTGTCTCTCCCTCCCTCCCCCACCCCCTGTCTGTGTCTCTGTGTTTGATTTTGTCTGTCTGTCTGTCTCTCTCTGTCTTTCCCTCTCTGTCTGTCTCTGTCTCTGTCTGTCTCTCTCTCTCTCTCTCTCTCTCTCTCTCTCTCTCTCTCTCTCTCTCTCTCTCTCTCTCTCTCTCTCTCTCTCTCTCTCTCTCTCTCTCTCTCTCTCTCTCTCTCTCTCTCTCTCTCTCTCTCTCTCTCTCTAGTTACATGCTGCATACTTAGGATCAAGGACAGAATGGAAGAATAGGCCCAATCTAAATTCTTATCCTTGTTAAATAAATCTCAAGTCTGAAGTCTGATTTCTTCTCTCCCTCCCCCCCCCCCCCTCTCTCCCTCTCTCTCTCTCTCTCCCTCTCTCTCTCTCTCCTCTCTCTCTCTCTCTCTCTCTCTCTCTCTCTCTCACTCTCTCTCTCTCTCTCTCTCTCTCTCTTTCGTCTGCGCTCTCTCCTCGATTATCTCTGCGCGCGCGATTGTGTGTGTGTGTGTGTGTGTAAGTATGTGTGTGTGTGTGCATTACATGTGTTTGAATTTATTCATGCATTGCTAAGCCCTTGAAATTTTTGTTTGTCTGTTTTTGTAACCGTCCACCATGACATGGGCCTAAGACCTATTCATTAAACCATTCAGTGTTCAGTGTTCTCTCTCTCTCCCCTCTCTCTCTCTCTCTCTCTCTCTCTCTCTCTCTCTCTCTCCTCTCTCTCTCTCTCTCCTCTCTCTCTCTCTCTCTCTCTCTCTCTCTCTCTCTCTCTCTCTCCTCTCTCTCTCTCTCTCTCTCTCCTTCTCTCGCTCTCTCTCTCTCTCTCTCTCGTGAGGATGACCTACAAACAGCTTCATTGGACACGCCCTTGAATCCTCCTCACTCAGCTACAGACAGACATTCAGACACACATAAATCTACACGCACGCAACACACACACACCACGCGCGCCGCGCACGCGCGCGCGCACACACACACACCACACACGCGCGCGCGCGCGCGCACGCACAACGCACGCACACGACGCGAGAGACACACACACACACATATAAACTTTACGAGATTATAATAGAAAAGAGCTTAGGTGCAAGTGATCTAGAGGAAGTAATAGGTTGTGGAGAGAGAGAGATAGAGAGAGAGAGAGAGGAGAGAGAGAGAGAGAGAGAGAGAGAGAGAGAGAGAGAGAGAGGAGAGAGGGAGAGAGAGAGAGAGAGAGAGAGAGAGAGAGAGGAGAGAGAGAGAGAGAGAGAGAGAGAGAGAGAGAGAGAGAGAGAGAGAGAGAGAGAGAGAGAGAGAGAGAGAGAGAGAGAGAGAGAGAGAGAGAGAGAGAGAGAGAGAGGAGAGAGAGAGAGAGAGAGAGGAGAGAGAGAGAGAGAGAGAGAGAGAGAGAGAGAGAGAGAGAGAGAGAGACTTATGGATTCAAGCAGTATAAATTTAGTTTGAGCGATTATAACACGACATAATGTTTGCCTTTGTCGATGCCGTCGCCGTGCCGTTTTTCGTGCATGAGGATTTCCAGCTTTCAACCAGCCAGCCAGCCAGCCAGCCAGCCAGCCAACCAACCAACCAACCAACCCATTTCATCCAAATACTTTTCTTGACTTGCAAAGAACTTGTTGAATAACAGCCAACTAGACTAGGAAACATAGTATGGGCCTTACCCAGCAACTTGGCAGAATGATGGATATAATATAACACAACCCACATTATTTTCTTCTTCTTCTTGCTTAGCTTCTTTAAAGACACACTGACGCACCACGATTAAGTCCCTTGGTGTGTTTTTTTCTGGGTAGCTGTGACCCACATACAAATGTCCCCAACTTCAAATTGAGTCTGCTCTTTAAAACGATGTTTCGTTTTCAATTTGGGGACATTTGTATAGGAGTGAAACCTGGTCAAAACACAATATTTCTTTGCGGCTATAAGAGGGAAAGCGCGTGGAACCCGTGATTTTGACACGTGACCTGGTGGGTCTTTAATGAACAGTTCCGGTTCCGTTGTTTTCTTTTCATTTTCGCTGAGGTTTCGGTTGTTGTCTTGTTTATCCCACGAGATGGATCCGAGATTGCTTAGTTCATGCTTGGCACTCGTGAGGGACACACTGTGTTTATTGTTTGTGGCACAGGCCACAAACCTATGACTCACTGTGTCTGTCTGTCTGTGGGCGGTCGGTCCAAAATTGTCGCACTTCAAATCGAGGCTGACAAAATGGTCGCACTTCAAATCGAGGCTGACAAAATTGTCGCACTTCAAATCGAGGCTGACAAAATGGTTGCACTTCAAATGGAGGCTGCACTTCAAATCGAGGCTGCTCTTTAAAATGATGTTTCGTTTTCAATACACTGTCGCACGCCACAAACTATTGCGAATCCGCGCTTGTATCTTGTTGTGTATGGGTGTGTCTTGCGTTAGGCCTAGTAGGCCCTACATTATCGTATGCCAGTCAGTCGTTTCCGACCATGACTGCCAGAGCTCCCAGGGACCCGCATGTGGGCGTCTATGAAGCACTACAATTCTACAGGACCCGGTCCCAGGGATGCTTTATAAACAGTCTTTTAGCATTCGCAATGCCACCGGGACCCTCTTTCCAGCCTATAGGACCCTCTATTATGTAAGTGAAGGAGTCCCTGGGACCCCTTGTTTTGCGGGACAATTGGGAGCCCTGACTGCAAGATAGCAGAAGGGTCCATATACTAGTCTGGCGGGCTGGGCTAGAATTTGTTTATAGCGGAGATGCCTTGCCCAGGGTACATCCCCACTCTCACGGCCAAAAGGGATTTGAGGACACAGCTGGCGTTGGGGAAGGTCCCCAAAGGCCAGCCCATCCCTTTGGCTGCAGCACCAGAGCCGGTGCCAAGGGACCCCCTCGTTCGAAAGTCATAGTCTTCTACGAGAGACTAAACTGTACCATGATTTTCCATTGCTGTAGAAAATCATCTATTGTACAGCTCTCATGTTACTGTTGGCCCCTAGCTAGTACAGGCTAATATCAACCAATGATAAAAGCCAATAGGAATTGTTCGGAAATAAACAAGGGGAGCAATTTCATGGTGTGCGGGGGTGATCTCGCCTTATTCAATCGGTCAAAGAGGGGAAGTTACTCTCCTGTCAGGTAAATCCCCCAGCCCTCGCTTCGTGTGTTTAAGGAGACATACTAGCATGTATAACCCAGTGCGTCACTTTTAAAATTGATGTCATTTATATTTGTACGTCACAGTTTGCAAGTTCTATCACTTTGTAGCAAGTGGTCACCCCTTCTTTTTCTACAAAAAAGAAAAAAATGTTCGCAAATCGCTGACTCGCATCCTGCGGTTTCAAGCTTTCAAGCTTCGACGCCATTGTTGCATTGTTGCCATGGTATTTGACCGAGTAATGGAGGTAAACAACTTCACGAAGCGCTCTCCCCTAGTTCTTTCCTCCCCAAAATCGTCTGTTTCAGTAAAAGGCCAACATAATTATATACCGTTCTTTGTCTCTCTGTCTGAGGCCGGGTTCACATTAGACGCGTAAGTTCCGTACGGAAAACCCCAAACACGTGGAAGAAAGAAGGATAAATGTTTACGCGTATAGTGAAAATTCGGACACATCTTTTCCCTTCTCTGTTTCACTTATTTATGGATTGCGCACGGGTTTCCGCGTGGGATACCCGCTTATGTGTGTACACGGCCTTATGCTTACAATCTTTTGCTTTGTATTGGTTTGTGTTCGTCTGTCTTGTGGGTGGTTTCTCTCTCTCTGGCTGGGTTTTGTTTCTGTTTGTCTCTAGTGACATTCACCCACTCTCGCTTAATTATGCGCACACACGTACACGGAAACGAAACAAGCCCACTCAGACGCGGACATAGACATAGAAACACACTCACAAGCGCACGCACGCACGCACACACACCAGGGCTTCCAATCGTTCTGCAAAACAAAGGGTCCCAGGGACTCCTTCACTTACAGCATAGAGGGTCCTAGAGGCGGGATAGAGGGTCCCGGTGGCATTGCGAATGCTAAAAAGAATTTGTCTACTAGTGCATCCGTGGGACCCCCTGCACATTCGTTTAGAGGGTCCTTTAGAATTTTAGTACTTCATAGACCCACAAATGGGGGTCCCTGGGAGCCACAAACACACACACACACACACACGCACACACACACACGCGCGCGCGCACACACGCACACACGCACACACACGCACGCACGCACGCACGCACGCAAACACACACACACTCACACACACACACAC
>CM065707.1:8468354-8470854 GCA_017654935.2 Phymorhynchus buccinoides
ATAAACGTGTGTGTTTATGTGTGCGCTTGCGCGAGCGAGTGTGTGTGTGTGTGTGTGTGTGTGTGTGTGTGTGTGTGTGTGTGTGTGTGTGTCTGCTTGCGCGCGCGCGAGTGTGTGTGTGGGTGGTGGATAGTGGGGGGGGGGAGGAGTGGGGGGTGGAGTGAGAGAGATGGTGACAAGCGGAAACGATGAGAGATAATGAAGTGAATAAATTTTGGGAGAGATGGAGGGGGGGGGGGGGGGGGCAGAGAGAGACTGAGACACTGGACACTGGAATGTTTAATGATTAGGCCATAGGCCCATATCACTGGAGTGTTAACAACGCTTTTTATCATGCAGAAACAGAAAAAAAAGAAGTTACGTTTGAGAGAGAGAGAGAGAGAGAGAGAGAGAGAGAGAGAGAGAGAGAGAGAGAGAGAGAGAGAGAGAGAGAGAGAGAGATACAGACAGACAGACATACAGAGAGACACAGAGCACGCCATAAGCCTAGCTTGTTATTGCTTCAGTTTTGTTGCTTTGTATGTTTGTTAAGTAAAGACGATGAAACGTTTAAACCAGACAGAGACAGACAGACATACAGATAGACAGATATTTATGTTGCAAGCCGAGAAGGGGTTTCCGTGCAACTAGGACCCCCCCCCCCCCCCCCACACACACACCACACCCTAATCCGTCATTGCAGTGACTATGGGGGTGTTAGATATGGCATTTACGTGTAAAGAAAGTCATTTATTTTTCAATATCCTAAATAATGCATTATTTAGCTAAATAATGCATTATTTAAGCATATAATGCATTATTTGCAAATACTAAAAAAAATATGCTCCTTAAAAGAGTTTGCTACTTTTGACAATTAAATAAAGTATCGTATGCTGCAAATAAGACTTATTTACTAAATAATGATTTTTGTCTGCAAATAATTGATTGTTTATAAATAATTTATTTTCTTCAAAAACATCCACTAAACAATTCATTATATGCTAAATAATGCAACATATCTACCAAAGGAATGATTGTTTACTAAATAATGATTATTTACAACAACATCGTCTAAATAATTCATTATTTAAAACAATCGGGGTTCTGTCACCTAAATAATTCATTATTTAGCTCCGTAAAAATTCATTATTTAGAGATACGTCAACTAAAATGCCAGCTCTCGCTTAGCTTTTCGTCTGCTCCGCCAGATACTTTCTTCTTTACTTCACTGTCCGCCTTGAATCATCGATAACCGATATGAAAAGAAATTTTTAAAAACGTTATCACGTTTTTATTAAAAACAATTCAACACATTGTCATATTGTAGGGTACCCCCAAGCCTGATCACCTCCCGGGCATCCCACAGCCAGAGCACAACGGCCTCAAGGCTTCGTCTGTCAGGATGAACCAAACCTTGTAATTTGCCTGTGGGAATTCCCAAAGGAGAATTCTTAGATAAATGGAACCAGAACATAAACAACAGACAAGCAGTTTATTAAAAAAGAAAAGAAATAAAGATTTATTTAACTAGTTAAACTGACAATAAACACATTGCCATATCAATACTATTCAACTTCAATTATAAATAGCTGTTGCTAATTATAGCGTCAGTCAACGACCTGGGATAAACTTTAGGCAATGGCTATTCACCCTCTCGTGGCAAAAACAACCCAGGCTATTTTCCCTCACTACCGTGTGTGTGTGTGTGTGTGGGGGGGGGGGTGTATGTGCGCGCGCGCGCGCGCGCGCGCGCGCGTGTGTGTGTGTGTGTCTGTCTGTCTGTCTGTCTGTCTGCTTGTATCCCTCAATCTGTCATGTGCTGTCTCTGACTTTGTCTCTATCTCTCTGTCTGTATTTCTGTCTGTGTATGCCTCCGTGGGGATACCGGGGAGAGGGGTCTTTCATACAAATAGTTCCCCCACCTTCTGGAAGTTTTGTGCTTGTAACTTCCTCTAATCCATCACTCTCTTAGACTGCCTTTTCCCTTTGCTTACTGTCATCTGCTATCTTTCTGTCTTACTGGTCCATTCTCCTGCCTTTTATCTATGCATTCTTACAAAGATTTCTTCAGCCGAAGTTGGACATGCTGGGCCTAGCTATTTCTTAATATGGTGCATAACGGCAGCGTGACGTATCTTCGCTCATATGACAGGAAACTGAAAAGGAAGTCTGTGTAAAAGTCTATGTAGCAAAGTGTGTGTTTGTGTACTGTATACAACTGATAATACTACTACTAATAAATAAAGCTTCTATGGCACTATTCGATGAAAAACAACATCATCAGTGTGCTTTACAAATGTAAGAGAAAACAACCAAGAAAAAAAACATTATTACAAAACTTTATGAAGCATAAAAAATTAAAAAATTAAAAATATTTTTTTAAATGCTCACGCTGTTCACACCCATCCCCCCTTTTCACATACACTTTATAGACACAATTTCAAAAAAACATTTTAAAAGAAGTATATAAATAATTATTCAACGTTATTTAAGGTAGAAATCAAAAGAATCCAGCCAGTCT
>CM065707.1:8478354-8480854 GCA_017654935.2 Phymorhynchus buccinoides
CTAGCATAACATAATCAGTCTCCCAAATCCTCCGAAGTCGGAGTAGTGTGGCTGCCTCATGTGGCGGGGTAATAAAAAAAACCGGTCACCACAACACGTAATGTTCTCATTCCTATCTGGCGCGATTGTACCATAGTGTTCAAGTGCTTCGGGCTGTTGGGACGGTCCCTGGAGTCTTTAAGCCAGAGTACGTCAACAACACCACCAACAACGACATACAGTAGGGGGCCTTAGCAGCGATTATAAACGTCTTTCTCACAGCTATCACACTACAGCGGGGTTATGACTTGTAGCTAGTGTGCCCCCGTCTCTATGTGTGTCAACCATTTTGTCTCTATGTGCCCCCGTCTCTATGTGTGTGAACCATTTTGTTTCTATGTGCCCCCGTCTCTATGTGTGTCAACCATTTTGTCTCTATGTGCCCCCGTCTCTATGTGTGTGAACCATTTTGTCTCTATGTGCCCCCGTCTCTATGTGTGTCAACCATTTTGTCTCTATGTGCCCCCGTCTCTATGTGTGTCAACCATTTTGTCTCTATGTGCCCCCGTCTCTATGTGTGTCAACCATTTTGTCTCTATGTGCCCCCGTCTCTATGTGTGTGAACCATTTTGTCTCTATGTGCCCCCGTCTCTATATTATGTCATGCATTTCGTCTATGCGTCACTCACTTTTGTCTCTATGTGCCCCCGTCTCTATATTATGTCATGCATTTCGTCTATGCGTCGCTCAATTTTGTCTCTATGTGCCCCCGTCTCTATATTATGTCATGCATTTCGTCTATGCGTCGCTCAATTTTGTCTCTATGTGCCCCCGTCTCTATATTATGTCATGCATTTCGTCTATGCGTCGCTCAATTTTGTCTCTATGTGCCCCCGTCTCTATATTATGTCATGCATTTCGTCTATGCGTCGCTCAATTTTGTCTCTATGTGCCCCCGTCTCTATATTATGTCATGCATTTCGTCTATGCGTCGCTCAATTTTGTCTCTAAGCGTGACATCCTCGTCTCCATGTGTCGCCCATTTTGTGTCTATGCGTCCCACGTCTCTGTGTGTCACCAATTTTGTCTCAATGTGTCCCCGTCTCTATGTGTAACCTATTTTGTTTTTATGTGTCCCAGTCTCTATGTGTCACCCATTTTGTGTCTATGTGTCCCCGTATCTATGTGTCACCCATTATGTTTTTATGTGTCCTCGTCTCTATAATTATGTCATGCATTTTTGGTTTTACGCGTCTCTATATGAGACATATATTTCGTCTATGCGTCACTCACTTTTGTCTCTATGTGTCCCCGTCTCTATATTATGTCATGCTTGTTTATCTCTATCTGTCCCCGTGTCTGTATATCCAGTGTCTATGTGTCCCCGTCTCTATGTGCCCCGACGCATATAGAGACGGGGACGCAATAATGGTGACGCATATAGAGACGGGGACACAATGAGGGTGACACATAGAGACGGGGGCACAATGAGGGTGACACATATAGACGGGGGCACAATGAGGGTGACACATAGAGACGGGGACACAATGAGGGTGACACATAGAGACGGGGACCCAATGAGGGTGACACATAGAGACGGGGACACAATGAGGGTGACACATAGAGACGGGGGCACAATGAGGGTGACACATAGAGACGGGGACACAATGAGGATGACACATAGAGACGGGGACACAATGAGGATGACACATAGAGACGGGGACACAATGAGGATGACACATAGAGACGGGGACACAATGAGGATGACACATAGAGACGGGGACACAATGAGGGTGAAACATAGAGACGGGGACACAATGAGTGTAACACATAGAGACGGGGACACAATGAGTGTAACACATAGAAACGGGAACACAATCATCATCATATAGTAAAAAGCCAAGTGTCCGTCCGTGTGTGTTTGTGTGTGTCTGTCTGTCTGAAACACAAAACGGGCCTTATAACTCCGCCGGGGACACAATGAGGATGACACATAGAGACGGGGACGCAAATTCGATGGCTTGGAGTCAAAACGGACTATCTTTAGATAGTCCATTGGCGTATTATCGAACAAATTGTGGAAACTAATAACTTGTAAAACACCCAAAAGACTGCAGAAATAATAACAAGCATAATCCCCATTTTATAGTGTGCAGTATTTTTTAAAAAATACTAGTTCTTAGTTTTTGCAATAACATCAATAATAAGTCAATGGACTATCTAAAGATAGTCCGTTTTGTCTCTAAGCCATCGCTGAATGAGGGAGACACACAGAGACTGGGGCGCAATCCAGGGTCACATAATTATAAGAGACGGTACGGGGGGGGGGGGGGGGGGGGGGGGGGGGGGGGGGGGGGGGGGGGGGGGGGGGGATAGCGAAATAGCGAAACATAGAGAACCCGGACACACGGAGACTGGGACACATCAGTCCCAACAACAGCAATGGCTGGTGACTCACGCCCGAAGCAGTCAGGACTGTCGAAAGGTGTGGGAATTCATTAACCCGTTAAGGTCCCAATAC
>CM065707.1:8498354-8503354 GCA_017654935.2 Phymorhynchus buccinoides
TCAGATTCTCATTTGCATTAATAACTAAAGTAGATGGAGATAGATTGTTACAGCACAAAATAATTACACGCACGTGGAAGACTGTTGCTGAATACATAATGCTATAATATAATCCGATGGCTTGGAGTCAAAACGGACTATCTTTAGATAGTCCATTGAACGTACTTAATACTGAAAACTTGTATTAAAAAAAAAAAGACTGCTTAAAATATAAAAAAAAAAAGCAAAAAACCTTTTTTTTATGTTTCTGCAGTCATTGTTTCATACAAGTTATTAGTTTTTGTAATAAATCCAATAATACCTCAATGGACTATCTAAGATAGTCCGTTTTGACTCCAAGCCATGGACCCACAGCCTATGGATGAAAAGCTAGAGACCTACATTTAAAAAAAAATATGTTAGCTAGTTTCCCCAAGCGCCAGCCCCCCCCCCCCCTCCACCTCTTTCAAACTCTTCACAACCACCTCCCGCCCCCCCCCCCCAAAAAATAGTCAATACAAAAAGAGCCAAAAACAAACAAAACTTGTGGTGGCTGTCCGCTGGTTTCGACGCTCTCTCCAGGTGGGAGCAGCCCGAATTTTTACAGAGACGAGTCTCAGTGACTCAGAAAATACCGAATACCAATATACTAATACAACCCAACCCAACACAATGCAACACCGATTCGGGTCAGACAGGTAAAAAACACCAAAAAAAACACGGGTAAAGTCGTCGACCCACACGTTCAACTGTAGTCGAACGATCACCCCACTGCGACATCTGCGAGGCCTAAATGTGATGAAATACAGTGGAACCTCCCTTATAAGTCCAGTGACTCCCGAATACCAATATATAAGACTCCCTCCCACATAAGACCTACTTCTCTGAGACATTGCCCTTCTTTGTAAGTATCAAAATTACCTCCCTTATAAGACATAATCCCTAATATAAGACACCCTCCCACATAAGACCCTCCCACATAAGACCTACTTCTCTGAGACAGTGCCCTGCTTTGTAAGTATCAAAATTACCTCCCTTATAAGTCATCCCAATATAAGACACCCTCCCACATAAGACCCTCCCACATAAGACCTACTTCTCTGAGACAGTGCCCTGCTTTGTAAGTATCAACATTACCTCCCTTATAAGTCCTCCCAATATAAGACACCCTCCCACATAAGACTCCCTCCCACATAAGACCTACTTCTCTGAGACAGTGCCCTTCTTTGTAAGTATCAAAATGACCTCCCTTATAAGTCATCCCAATATAAGACACCCTCCCACATAAGACCTATTTCTCTGAGACAGTGCCCTGCTTTGTAAGTATCAAAATTACCTCCCATATAAGTCCTCCCAATATAAGACACCCTCCCACATAAGACCTACTTCTCTGAGACTTTGCCCTTCTTTGCAAGTATCAAAATTACCTCCCTTATAAGTCCTCCCAATATAAGACACCCTCCCACATAAGACCTACTTCTCTGAGACTTGGCCCTTCTTTGTAAGTATCAACAATGACCTCCCTAATAAGACCCCTCCCTTAAAAGACCTCATTTTTAATATCCACGTTGATCAGAGTACACGAATCTGAGGTAAATGTCAGAAATGGAGATTTTCACTTCCGTCTCATTCGTGTACTATAGAGGGCTCAGCACTACATGAATACACAATAGTGAACGAAACGAAACCAGTAAGATGTCATGTGATTCATTTCAGCAGTGGCATTTCTTCCCGTGGGGATACCGGGGGGGTCTTCGTCAAATAGTTCCCCCACCTTCTGGAAGTTCTGTGCTTGTAACTTCCTCTTATCTGCCACTCTCTTTGACTCTGCCTTTTTCCTTTGCTTTCTATCATCTACTATCTTTCTGACTTATTGGCCGGCCGTTCTCTTGCCTTTAAAAAAAAAAAATCATCCAAATAATTTTTCTCCTTTGAGCTCCTCCGAAATCGGAATGTGTCGACTGTACGCAGCGGGGAGACCAGTGAAAACTGAAAACCGGACACATATGTACCTTACCCATTATGGCCATAATATGGCATGGGAACGCAGAAGAAGAAGAAGCAGTGGTAATTCATCATAATGGAAACCACGCTTCACATACGTCGTCAACAGTCGGACAGTCGTCGCACTGCAGACGGACGCGTGGGTCGTTCCCTAAGTTAGGACAGAAAGGGAAGGCGAAATGTCATTGCGACACTTTGATTCTTCCTCTTCTCAGCTTCTTTAGTGATAAGGCGATCCGTTTAGATAACGTTTTTGTGTGACACTTATAGACTTTATTGGCGTGTACGCCACGCGCGCGTGCTCGCGCACAGACAGACTGGCAGACGCGTTCGCGCTCGAACATACACATACACATATATTATATTACACACACGTGCGCGCGCGCATGGATAAGCACACGCATATGCATACGTAAGCACGTAAAGAGACGCACAAGCTCATACATACATACATACATACATGCATACATACATACATACATACATGCATACATGCATACATACATACATACATACATACATACATACATACATACATACATATGCATGCATACATACATACATACATACATACATACATGCATACATACATACATACATACATGCATATATACATACATGCATACATACATACATGCATACATACATACATACATACATGCATACATACATACATACATACATACATACATACATTACATACATACATACATACATACATACATACATACATACACATACATACATACATACATACAATACATACATACATACATACATACATACATACATACATACATACATACATACATACATCACATACATACATACATACATACATAACATACATACATACATACATTACATTACATACATACATACATGCATACATACATACATACATACATACATACATACATACATACATACATACATACATACATACATGCATACATACATACATACATACATAGCATACATACATACATACATACATACATGCATACATACATACATACATACATAACATACATACATACATACATTACATACATACATACATACATACATACATACACATACATACATACACATACATACATACATACATACATACATACATAACATACATACATACATACATACATACATACATACATACATGCATGCATACATACATACATACATACATACATACATACATACATGCATACATGCATACATACATACATACATACATACATTCATACATACATACATACATACATACATACATACATACATACATACATACATACATACATACATACACAATAACATACATACATACATACTGCATACATACATGCGTACATACATACATGCATACATGCATACATACATAACATACATACATACATACATACATACATACATACATACATGCGTACATACATGCATACATACATGCGTATACATGTACATACATACATACATACATACATACATACATACATACATACATACATACATGCATGCATGCATACATACATACATACATACACATAACATAACATACATGCAATACATACATACATGCATACATACATACATACATACATACATACATACATACATTCATACATAGTTTCACATACATACATACATACATGCATACATGCATGCATGCATACAAACGCACGCATGCACATTCTCACACATGTATGCGTACACACACGCGCGCACATACACACAGAAAGGGGAGAGAGAGAGAGAGAGAGAGAGAGAGAGAGAGAGAGAGAGAGAGAGAGAGAGAGAGAGAGAGAGAGAGACAGACAGACAGACAGACAGACAGACAGACAGACAGACAGACAGACAGACAGACAGACAGACAGACAGACAGACAGAGACAGACATTGAAACAAACTTGAACTTTATTTGTCAAGGTTAATGATTTTAGGCAATGCCTAATCTTCCAGTCTGTCATGAGAGAGAGAGAGAGAGAGAGAGAGAGAGAGAGAGAGAGAGAGAGAGAGAGAGAGAGAGAGAGAGAGAGAGAGAGAGACAGACAGACAGACAGACAGACAGACAGACAGACAGACAGACAGACAGACAGACAGACAGACAGACAGACAGACAGACTGACTGACTGACTGACTGACTGACTGACTGACTGACTGACTGACAGAGAGACAGGGAACTTGGGCGTCGGGGTTGAGGTCTTAGCAGATCATTTTTATCTCCGCTTAGCGATGATTCACCCAACGGCGGGCGGGCAGTACAGGCAACGTTTTATTAGTCCCTTAGTCCCCGAGCCGAAGGTTCGGGGAGCTATTGTTTCTGTCTGATCCGTCCGTGCCTCCGGCGTGCCTCCGTCCGTCCGTCCGGCTATTCGTCCGTTTTTCTCAAAAAACTATTCAGTCTATCATCATCAAATTTGGTATACTAGTTTGCCAAGATGCAAGCTATCCACTGATGCATTTCTTTTTACATTAAGGTCAAGGTCGCGCCAGTTACGGGGTTCAAACCCCGAAACACATAATCGCTAATATCTCGCGAAGTTTTGCATGTATTTTAATGCAGTTTTTTTCACAACATTTCTTGATGAATGGTCTATAACACAGTTGTCATGAATTTTTCTGTGCGCGCGTGTGCGCATGATCGCGCGCGCTCAAATCACGGGTCCGAACCCCAAGGCTATATATACAAAAAACTGTGCTGTTTTCATGCGTTTTTCTGGTCGCTTCTCGGCCTTTTGGCTAAGACAGTGATTCAGGAACATAATTTTTTGTTTATACCCTGGTTGGTTTGTTCAGCCCGTCGTACATGGCGAAAGCCGATACGCGACGTTAAACTGAACTTCCATCCACGTGCTGTTTTCACGCGTTCTTATGTAGTGACGTGCTGCTTGGATGCGTTTTTATGTATGTGTACAGCCGACACATTCCGATTTCGGAGTAGCTCGGCGATGCTGCGAGGGGACTTTGCAGCCGCTCGGCGTTGCACTTGTTATATTTTATCTTATATATTTGTAGGAA
>CM065707.1:8513354-8530854 GCA_017654935.2 Phymorhynchus buccinoides
CCCCCCCCCCAATCTCTCTCTCTGTGTGTCTCTCTCTCTCTCTCTGTCTCTCTCTCTCTCTCTCTCTCTCTCCTCTCTCTCTCTCTCTCTCTCTCTCTCTCTCTCTCTCTCTCTCTCTCTCTCTCTCTCTCTCTCTCTCTCTCTCTCTCTCTCTCTCTCGCTCGCTCGTTTGTTTGTATTCTGTGTTCGAATATGTATCAAGGGCAGATTGGAAGACTAGGCGTTGCCTAAAATCTTTATCCTTGAAAAATAAAGTTTTCAAGTTTTCAAGTTTCAATCTCTCTCTCTCTCTCTCTCTCTCTCTCTCTCTCTCTCTCTCTCTCTCTCTCTCTCTCTCTCTCTCTCTCTCTCTCTCTCTCTCTCTCTCTCTCTCTCTCTCTCTCTCTCTCTCTCTCTCTCTCTCTCTCTCTCTCTCTCTCCCCCCCCCCCTCCCTCCCTCCTACCTCTTCGATCCTCCGAACTTCTCAAGCAACTACCACCCTTACCCATTCCCCCATTCCCCCCCGTACCCCTATTCGATCGTTGCACAACCATCGTCGATCCCCTTCCTCCCTCCTCTCCCTCCCCCATCCCCCCTCTCCCCTCCCTCCGTGTTACCGGGGCTGTGTTCAATACAATCAATGTCATAAACCCGTTTCCTGTCTTTTGTCCAATTTTTTTTTAATACTGGAAACGCAATCCTTGTGATTGCAGTCAAGGCACGGTACGGCACCCCCCCCCCCCCCCTCCCCCCCCTCTCAATCCTTTAAGGGCCTGCCACACTGCATACGATTCGATTCACTGCGATCCGATTTTGACATTTGTGAGGCATGGTTGACGTGAGATTTGGAGTTTAAATTTGTTCGTTTATTGTTTTTTTCACCTTTAAATGTTTAGAAATAATTCTAAGTTTATGTATTTCACTGACGTTTCATTAACATAGGGTCTACATCATACAGGTACTCAGATACACATACCCTCACTCCATTTATTCATGTACATTATATGCGTGCATAGATTAACAATCCTTCCGTATCTTCCTACACGCACACCCACAAACCCCCCCTTAAACGGACATTTGCACATAATCATACACGTACATGTGTGTGTGTGTGTGTGTGTGTGTGTGTGTGTGTGGTGTGTGTCTAAGATCACTGTAAGGTGGATTAACGTTAAATTAAAAACACGAATTGACGTGAGATTCTACCGTCTTCATAAATCTGATGAAATCCTCCTACTACCGTGAAACCTCCCATTTATAAGACCTTCAAAACATTATCTCTTACAAGGGAGATATCTTATAAGGGAAGTCATTTTAATACTTACAAAGAAGGGCAATGTCTCAGAGAAGTAGGTCTTCATGTGGGAGGGAGTCTTATAATGGGGGGTCTTATAAGGGAGGTTCCACTGTAGTTGCGTTCACTATTGGCCGCTGCAACTACCCTGTTTTGCTAGAGTGACTGCCCTTGGTAGATGCTTGAGTACTGACCAAACAAGGGCATAACTCTCGCCAGTAACCCTATTTGAGGCCACTAAATGGCAGCCTTTCGCAAGAGTGAATGCCCCTTTCAGTACTGACCAGCAAGGGCTTCACTCTCACTGCCAAGGGCATTAATAACCCTAGTTGCAGTGGCCAATATTGTGCAGTCTTCCCCGTACGCGAATCTGATAAAATATATGTAATTTTGTGTAAACTAACATTTTTATTTGATTCGTATATGATGCGGGTCTCCATGAGTTTATAGCGAACGAGAATAGTAGCGTTACGTATTTTTTAGTCGGAAATATTTCGCCTGAATCATGCATGACTCGCAGGCATCGTCACAATCACAAATGACGGACAAAAAAGTCATCGTATTGGGGTCAAATCGTATGCAGTTGTTTTTGTTTTGTATTAATTTTATACTGGAAACGCAATCCTCGTGATTGCAGTCGGGGCACGGTGCTACCTTACATCCGCTCGATCCTTGCACCCCAGTGACAATACTAACGACTTAAAGACCCACCACGTCACGTGTCAAAATCACTGTTTGCACGCACGTGTTTTCCCTCTTATAGTTGGTAAGAAATCTTAAAGACCCAACACGTCACGTGTCAAAATCATGGTTTTCACGTGTTTTCCCTCTTATAGCTGGTAATCAATTTTAAGAAATATTCCAAGCATAAGAGGGAATGTGACACGTGACGTGGGGGGTCTTTAAAGATACACTGACGCACCACGATTAAGTCCCTTGGTTTTTTTTCTGGGTAGCTGTGAACCCCACACACACACATGTCCCCAACTTCAAATTGAGGCTGCTCTTAAAAATGATGTTTCGGTTTGAATTTGGGGGCTTTTGTATGGGATCGAGACCTGGTCAAAACAAGATTTGTTTTCAGCTATAAGAGGGAAAACACGCGAAACCCGTGATTTTGACACGTGATCTGGTGGGTCTTTAAGAAATCTTCCTAGCATAAGAGGGAATGTCACACGTGACGTGTGTGTGTGTGTGTGTGGGGGGGGGGGTCTTTAAAGGTCTCAATGCACGTGAATATTTGTCGCTCTTTTCCCATGGCAACACAGCGATGGCCACTCTATAAAGGTCTGTGTACCACGCTAACATTATCGTTCACAAAATATGTCTACCCCCCCCCCCCCCCCCCCCCCCCCCCCCTGGCAACACAGTATTAGACCACCCATAAAGGTCCGTGCAACACGTTGACATAATTCACCAAATATCTTCTATTTCCCCATGGCAACACAGTATTAGACCACTCATGAAGGTCTGGGTACCTCGTTAACATTATTCACGAAATATAATCCATTTCCCCATGGCAGCACAGTATTAAGCCACACATAATATGAATTACAACTCACTGTGTTTTCATTGGGGAAATAGTGGTATTTTGCGAATGATTTGAACGTGTACACAGACCTTAATATGACAAAATCGTACATTTTGCGAATCAAGATTTAAAATCAACTACATCTTCCAATAATGTGCGTACATTCTCTATTTCCAGATGGAGGAGGAACTACAGTTTCTCAGGGAGCAAGTCCGGTAGCAATCCTCCACGGTGCAGAAACTACAAACCTCCCTGTATAAAATGTACAAATTGCTAATTTGTGAATCAAGCTTTTAAGGGAACAACTACCACTAATAATGTACGTGTGTTCTGTATTTCTAGATGGAGGAGGAACTACAGTTTCTCAGGGAGCGAATTCGGCAGCAGTCCACCACGATATAGAGATTACAAACCTCCGTGTATAAAATGTACAAATTGCTAATTTGTGAATGAAGCCCTTAAGGGAACAATTATCAATAGTGTACGTGTATTCTTTATTTCCAGATGGAGGAGGAACTACAGTTTCTCAGGGAGCAAGTCCGGCAGCAATCCACCAGACTACAAACCTCCCTGTACAAAATGTACAAATTGCTTATTTGTGAATCAAGCTTTTAAGGGAACAACTTCCACTAATAATGCACGTGTATTCTTTATTTCCAGATGGAGGAGGAACTACAGTTTCTCAGGGAGCAAGTCCGGCAGCAATCCACCACGGTACAGAGGCTACAGACCCCCCTGTACAAAATGTATCAGGATTGTAAATCAACTGCATCTTCCAATAATGTACGTGTATTCTTTATTTCCAGATGGAGGAGGAACTACAGTTTCTGAGGGAGCAAGTTCGGCAGCAGTCCACCACGGTGCAGAGACTACAAACCTCCCTCTACAACCAGCAGGTGCGCGCCAACGTGGCCATGGTGGCACTGAGGACGCGCCTGCGACAGAAGGACACCGACATGCAGGTATAGAGACCCCTACCGGTCCCGAACTACACTCTTAAAGGGGCACCCTGACGGATGAGTTTTGTTTGTAAGAAACACGTCGAAGCCACCACAAAGAGATCCCTTAAGTTTGAAATAGATTTTTCCAGTTTCGATTTTACACTCATCCGAAGTTTAACTTCTAAGATACACCGATTTCAGAAACCGGGCGTAATCGATGCTTATACCAGGAGACGCGTAACTGAGTGGTAACCTTCAAAGACCCCCCACGTCACGTGTCGCATTCCCTCTTATGCTAGGAATATTTCTTAAGATTTCTTACCAGTTATAAGAGGGAAAATACGTCAAAAGCATGATTCTGACACGTGACGTGGTGGGTCTTTAAAGGGGTACCCTGACGGATACGTTTTTTGCAAGAAGCACGTCGAGATCACCAGGAAAACACCCTTTACAGAGATTGCAACACTCACTTTGCTCTGGTTTCTTAGAAATCAAACCGTCAAAACGGCGATCCCTCCTTGGCGGAATTGCTGAGTAGCCATTTTGGACTGGGTGGGTGGAGGCCACTGAGAGTGGTTGAAGCTTTTTCGTCTTTGTAGTGCAGTAAAAAAAAAAAAAAGAGGAGTTATTTCCGTTGTTGTGAGTGAAACTCCTTTTGGTAAACTGTGTAAAAAATGTATAAACAGGCTTGTATTGTGGAAATTTCGTGCAAACGATTATTGGTCAAACTCAGGCGGCCATTAGAAAAGGACATGCCTTGTCTTTCACTGACAGACTTTGACTTCCAGCACCTCCGCCAAGGAGGAATCGCCGATTTGACGGTTTGATTTATAGGAAACCAGAGCACAGTGAGTGTTGCGATCTCTGTAAAAGGTGTTTTCCTGGTAATCTCGACGTGTTTCTTACAAAAACTAATCCGTCAGGTTGCCCCTTTAAAGATCCACCAAGATCTGGAACATTCTCCTGCCTTTTTTTTTTTTTCTTTAAAGAAACGCTTTCAAAAAGATCCCTCCAGCCGAAGTCGGACCTTAGGCTGGGCCTAAATTATTTCTGAGTTAGGCGCATTACGGCAGCATGCCGCATCTGCGCTCATAATTGACAGGAAACTGTCTGAGCGATCGAAGAAGAATAACTGGGGCAAGTATTGTTTATGAAAGAGAAACAGGCTGATGAAAATATGCCGCATAATTAGTCGCAATAACATAACATCCCTTTATACAGTTTTACTCTCTCTGGAAACCCAGGAATAGGAAGATAGAGAGCTCTATAAAGCTAGGAATCTGCAGTTGCTCCCATTCACCCTCAAAAGCGGTTCCCAGGAACGAAAGAGTTAAATCCGTTCGCAAGAAGACATTGTTTTGCTCAATTCAGTGTTTATAACTGATTGTTGTGCCAAATAACTCCACTGTGTTGCGACTTGAATGCAGTGGAAAATAAACCTGCTCTGTTTCTACTCTTTCTGTGTGTGTGTGTCGTGCAGCGTGCACGCGGGCAGCACGACCAGCGCATGCAGGCCCTCCTGTCCCACCTCCTGTACCTGGAGGGCCAGATGCGCCAGGAGCAGAGGCACGTGCTGGAGCTCCTGCACGAGAAGGACGACATCATCCGCAGGCAGAAATCCGCCATCGAGGACCTGGCCTCCAAGAACGCGCGCCTGCTCACCGCCCTGAAGGAAGCCCACGGGTACTCCTCTCCAGCGGGCACCCGGGGCTACTCCGGAGGGAACGGCATCTCCACCACAACAGCTTCAACCTCTTCAGAAGATGGTGGTGGGGATAAGGGCAGCAAAGCGGCAGTGAGTTCCACCCCGGTGGTGCTGAGAAACAAGGACAAGGACAAAGGGCAGCACAAGGTGCGGTTCGGCTCCGTCAAGGACAAGCTTCGCCGTCACAAGAGCAGCCTGGAGCTGCACCGCCCAGCGTCCTTGGACACGCTGATGGAGGGGTGTTCTTTGAGGTACGGAAGCCAGGAGAATCTGTCGGACAGTTCTTCCAAGAAGGCTGGTGGTGGTAGTAGTAGACGTGAGGGTGAGGAGTCTTCTACTCCTGGCAGGAAGACCAGTGAAGGTCTTTCCAGCGACGAGCTGAAGAGGAGTAGGCTGCAGGAGCGTAAAGAGCGGTGCCGGAGTCTCATCGACTACCCCTACCGTTTGAACGACCTTCCCGAAGTCTCTGAGGTAGAGAGAGTAGGTGGAGGAGACAAAGGGGAGGGGGAGGAGTCGCCCCGCCTCCTCCTGCGCGACCCCCTTTTTCGCGAAGGAATCTCTCTCCTCCTCCCCCCTCCTCACCATCATGAAACCCCTAGTTCTCCTGCTTCCACCACGACGCAACAACAACAACACCAACATCTGGGCACGCCTCAGAACAGAGACAGCGCGTACAGCGACGAGGAGGAAAGCGTGTTCAACAAAAGCGGAGCTACAGGAGCGAACACCAGCTACGCCAAGCAGTACGGGGAACTAGCCAAGGCCTCCTCCATGCCTCAGTCCCTGGCGTCGCCCGCAGGAGGAGGAGGAGGCGGCGCAGAACACGACCTACTTCCCCAGGCCAGCGTCAAAGAGCGTCCCCACTCGTCCTCGGGGGTGCCCGAGCTGAGCCTGAGCCTGGACAAGATGAGCATGCTCCCCATGGAGAAGAACGTGTCCATGTGTCCTAGTCCCACCAGCCAGATGCCCCCCGGGGGGGTCGGGGGTGGGGGTGGTGGAGGGGCGGGTTCCGAGTCTAACCCGTTCAAGAGCTTCAAGAACGTGTTCCGGCGCCGCAACAGCAAGCAACGCAGCAAGAAGCGGCCCGCGTCCCTGGGGCAGCAGAGTGGGGCGGAGTACCACGAGGCGGTGAAGGAGCACTTCAAGAAGTACGATCTGCATTGAGAGACGTTTTTTGACACGAAAATACCGCTTGTGCTGAAAGATTTAGAACTTTGGAGAAAAAAATATTAAAAATATATACGTGTCCACTTGCTTTGAAAGCTCGGAACTTTTGTTATACGGACTGAAAACTGAAGAGTACTACTACCACTATGACCTGCATTGAGAGACGTTTGACAGAGAAAATACCGCTTGTGCTGAAATATTTAGAACTTTGGAGAAAAAAATATGAAAAAAATATATACATGTCCACTTGCTTTGAAAGCTCATAATTGTGTTATACCGAGTGAAAACTGATGAGTACTACTACTACTACGACCTGCATTGAAAGATGTAGAAGTTTTGAAGAAGAAAACAAAGTATATATATAAATTATGCATGTCCACTTGCTTTGAAAGCTCAAAACTTTGTTATGCGGACTGAAATGAAAACTAAGAATCCTTAAAGAAATACGACCTGCATTGAACGATTTAGAAGTTTTGAAGATGAACTAAAATTCAGAACTTTTGCCAGATACGACTGGAACTGTAAGCTCAGAACATTTTGAAACGGCCCGCATTGAGAGATTTACTGTGTATAACTTTGTGAAATTTTATGGCTTGTGCTTGCTCTGAAGTTCGGACTTGACTTTTGAAATTAAGCCTAAGGCCCCACACTACAGGGAAGCCCGCTTTGAAAGCTCAGAAGCGGACACAACCACGACTTGAACTGAGAGCTTGGAATTATTACAAAACGAGACTTGCATTGAAACTCCCAAAAGAGCATTGCGCTGGCTTCGTAGGGGTTCGGCACACTTGTGGATTAGTCAAAACAGCACATGGACAATTCGATGTATTTGCTTCGGTCTAGACATTTTTGCATTATTCCTCGTTCTCGATTTATCGAATCTGTCGATGTAACAAGAGGTGAAAGGGATATAACTAAAAGGGAACAAACTCTTCTGTTTGGAGTAGAAAGAATAAGCTCCCTTACACCGCACAATGAGCAACTTAGTACGATGATTCCCCCCCCCCCCCCCCTCTCTCTCTCTCTCTCTCTCTCTCTCTCTCTCTCTCTCTCTCTCTCTCTCTCTCTCTCTCTCTCTCTCTCTCTCTCTCTCTCTCTCTCTCACTACGCCCAACTAAGAATATCACGCGCTAAGCCCCTACTGGTTTGATTGCCCCCCCCCCCCCCCCTGGCGGTCAAATCATCGTCCTAAGTTGACTAGTAAGGACCGACTACACTGCTTAAGATTCGATTCACAACAATTCGATTTTGACATTTGTAAGTCATGATTGACGTGAAATTCTACTGTCTAAATATATCTGACGAAATCTTCTAGTTATGCTCACTATATTTGTACTCTCCTGTACGTGAATCTTATTTTTTTGTATCAAACATTTTATTTAACTCGTGTATTGCGGTCTACATGAGCATAGTGAACGAAAATGTTAGGTGTTTTTTTTTAGACGTAAGTATTTCACGTGAATCATGACTCGCAGACATCGTCACAATCGTATCGTATTGGGGTCAGTTCGTATGCAGTGTGGAACAAGACGGTGACAGAACCTCCAGAGGTGTAAGAAAGCAACTCTCGTTGAGTTTCCTTCTTAATTAACCCCTTGACTGCCAGAGAAAATGAAAGAAACAAACTGTACAAATCATGACAAGAAAATGACAACTGATAGAGCCAATCTGGCAAAATGGTCTGGGGATATAACTCTCTGGACTGTGTTAGAGCACACGCCAGCATATCAGAGTTATTCCTCTTCATCTGATGACGTCATCAGTGATGTCATCAAGTCAGTATGTGATAGTTATTATTACGTTATACGGCAGTCAAGGGGTTAAAAAAACAGAAATAATTTTGTGCTAAAAGAAAACATCAACATGCTGTGAAGGCTTCAATCAGATTTTAAATTGTTTTAATCAAAACAACTTTTACTGAAGGTGAAGACCAACAGGCACTTAACAAAAATATGATTTCCCTTATATAACTATGGACACTTATAAAACCCAAAACACAAAACGAAATTTGTTGTAGAAACCACACAAATACCAATGAAAGAATATTAAATAAAAAGAAACCACCATATTGTGACTTGAACCGAAAACAGTCGAACGCATCAGAATGCTTGTCGTTTGCAATAACCCTTTCACCGCCAAAGTCGCATTTTAGCACTACAGTGATTTTAACCCTTTCACCGCCAATGCTGCATTTATGCACCACAATGGTTTAACACCCATGTCACTAAAAGGCATCAAATCAGGGCCTGTTATCCGAAGACTCTGTTTTCTTAATTTTTGGAGGTAAGGATAGGCCAAATGTTATGCATTTCACAGATAAATTACTGCAGCATTTTTTACATTTCTACCCTGTTCTGCTCAATGGTAAAAAAATGGCTGGCAGCGAAAGGGTTAAGACCTATGTCATTAAATGGCATAAAACTGGGGTCTATTATCCAAAGACCCCTATTGTCTTAGTTTAAGGAAGTAAGGATATAGACCTTATTGTATAGCAAAATTATATTATGTCACAGAAGAATCCCCAATACTGCAGATGGATTTTGTTCTCTACCCCCAGGTAAATTCAATGGACATTTGGGGCTGAAATATGGCTGGCGGTGAAATGGTTAATCTATTGAGTCGCTCGATGCATGATGGAGTCCCTAGCTGCTGATGACGTGGCAGTTCCAGACTTTTCTGTCATAGGTTGTACGCGCGTAATTCCGAGGCACAGTAAGTTACACTACAGTTAACAATACATTTGTTTTGGCCACGTTGATGTGAGGACCTCTTTTATGCCGTGGTTAACAATGTGAGGCTCGGGTTGTTGGTTTTCCCATCAATATGTGTGTGTTGTTGTTTGTTCTCAATACTTCACATTATTCAGGAATCTGGATTTTAGCTATGGCTTGTACCCACGTGTCGTCATATCCGGCCACAAGGAGCGTGCCATAGTATGGCAGACCGCCATGTTAGTCAGTAACTTTGTTTGAAAAATGCCAGATCGATGCTGTTTACACACAGATCTGACTAAGATGGCGACACTTCCGTTGGAAGGGTCGAGATGCGCACGCAGGTGGGGGGGAGCCATAGGTGTCAAATATGACGTTTTTGTGAAATCATTGAGCAAAAGTCTAGGCACCACTAATTCTGGGGGACTGGATTTTTGTAACAGTTTTGCCTTGAATGTCATCAATTTTGGTAGTTATTAAACTCGGCTCCCAATTCTGTCTGTGTTTCTGTCTGGGTGCTGTAGTTTTTTTGGCCTTGAATGTCATCATTTTGTTTTATATTATTAAACCCGGCACCCGATTTGTGTCTGTGTAATTCGTTGTGAACACGCCTTTGAAACATTTTTTTAAAAATCTCAAGTCTTTCTTCCTTGGGAGTGTGTGGTCACTTCAAATCGTGTTGTTGGTTTTTTTCTCGCTTTGAACCTTTTTGGTGTGGTTGTTTTTTGGTGGATAGAAAACTACACAATTTCCAGGGAAACATGCAAAAAAGTGATCAGAAACTGTGAAGTGATGGACCGACTGTGTTGTGAAGAAGAAAAAAACAACTAGCTGCTGATTTTTGGTTTGGGGGGGGGGATTGTTTGTTGTTGTGAGGTCCTATTCCTCTTCAGAAGCATTCTGACGTGTATGTATGTATGTATGTATGTATGTATGTATGTATGTATGTATGTGTGTGTGTGTGTGTGTGTGTGTGTGTGTGTGTGTGTGTGTATGTATGTGTGTATGTGTGTATGTATGTATGTATGTATGTATGTATGTATGTATGTATGTAGTATGTATGTATGTATGTATGTATGTATGTATGTATGTATGCATGTATGCATGTATGTATGTATGTATGTATGTATGTATGTATGTATGTATGTATGTATGTATGTATGTATGTATGTATGTATGGATGTATGGATGTATGTATGGATGTATGTATGTATGTATGTATGTATGTATGCATGCATGTATGTATGTATGTATGTATGTATGCATGTATGCATGTATGTATGTATGTATGTATGTATGTATGTATGTATGTATGTTTGTATGTATACCATTCATCGTCGCACAATGTTCAAGGCGCATGTTTTTATAGGCGTTGGTGTTTCTTTCGTTCCACTTCATGTCCCATTCCCTTCCACCGTTTTACCCATTGTTCCTTGCCTTCTCCCCCCACCCTTCTCCCCTGTATACCCCCTCCCCTACTCCCCCTGGGCGCCTTAATCCGCGACGAGCAAGCATTCATATTCATCATGTATGCCTGCAATTTTTTTATTTAAAAAAAAATGAACTCTACTACTTTTATTTGTCTACTCATGCTTTTGTTCCTCTTTGACGTGGATTACCTTTAACCCTAAAGCATTACTTTGTAATAAAAACAAAAGCAAAAAAACCCCTGAATCTTTACATTTTGACCTTCACTATCGGTGAAGGCATTGCTACTAGTCTGAAAGGGGACAAAAATGCACATTGTGAACTATTTGTCGTAGTTTGTTTTTTCTGGGTTTTTAGATTGAAGATGTTCAAATGTGACCTAGCGCCACGAAAGGGGCATTAAGTGTCGAACTGACCATTCTGAGAAAATGATACATTTGGAAACTGCAGCCAATTCTGTTTATAATGATAACAAGAACCATTCTTGTAACCTTTTGTCCGTTCCAGAGTTATGAGCATTTGAAGTTGGTAGGATGCGCGTCTGCAATGTTGAGAAGTCTAGCCTAGCTGAAGAAAATGCATTGACCTACTCATTGTAAAGCACTTAAACAACCATTTAGAGACCATATTAAAGATTGTCCTTTATCACTATGAAAGATAAGATGTAGGAGAACATACAAATATCCATAACCCCAAATTGACAAACAATGAGATTTTTAGACTTTGCAAGCCTGTTGTTTGAAACTAGCCCAGCGACTTAATGTCCCTTTCGGGGTGCTGAGTCACACTTGTGGTCCTAATCGGGCTCTTTTTAACCCTTTCACCGCCAAAGTCGCATGCTAGCACCACAGTGATTTAACACCTATCTCATTAAAAGGCATCAAATTGGGGTCTATTATCCAAATACCCTATTGTCTTAGCTTTGGGAAGTAAGGATAGACCTTATTTCATGTCACAGAAGAATCCCCAATACTGCAGATGGATTTCGTTCTCTACCCAGATAAATGTAATGGACATTTATGGCTGAAATAAGGCTGGCGGTGAAAGGGTTAAAGGTGGACCCTGACGGATGAGTTTTTTTCAAGAAACGTGTCGAGATCACCAGAAGAAAAAAAAAAACCTTTACAGAGATCGCAACACTCACTTTGCTCTGGTTTCCTATAAATCAAACCGTCAAATCGGCGATTCCTCCTTGGCGGAGGTGCTGGAAGCCAAATTCTTTCAGTGACAGAGAAGGCATGTGCCTTCTCTTTTCAAATGGCCGCCTGAGTTTAGACCAAAATTTGTATTGTTTGCACGAAATTTCTACAATACCAGCTTTTTTCTCTCTCTCTCTCCTTCTCTTTTTTATTATTTTTTAATAGTTTATCTAAAGGAGTTTCGCTCACAACAAAGGAAACAGCTCCGATGTTGTTGTTTTTACTGCACTACCAAAAAATGAAAACGCTTCAACCACAATGAGTGACCTCCACCCACCCACCCCATCCAAAATGGCTTTTCTCTCCGGCATCTCCGCCAAGGAGGAATCGCCGTTTTGACGGCTTGATTTCCAGGAAATCATAGCAAAGTGAGTGTCCCGATTCTTGAAAAGGCTGTTTTTCTGGTGATCTGGACGTGTTTCTTGCAACAAAAAAAACATCCGTCAGGGTCCACCGTTAAGCTAAATAAAGGTGTAGGCTTCGAATGAGCAAACTCTACTGAACTGAAGTGTGTGATGAGAGAAATGGGGTTGGGAAGCATACGCATTGACGTAGGAATTGGTGATAGGTCACAGTTCAAGTGTCAAATGTCACTTAAAATTTAAAAAAATTGTGTGTTTTGTAGATGCTGCTTAACAATATGTAGTAAACGATTTGTACTGAAAGTGATACGTGTTTATTTTTCCCTGAGTAAATAAAACGTGTCATATCAGATTTTTTTTATAGATTTTTTTTTAGAATAGGTAGGAACAAAAATGTTTTGCTCACTTCGAAATGTCGTAGACATGTAGTTCAGATGCGTGTACATTGATGTGTGCTTCCGTGAAACATTTCTTTTCTTTTTCTTTTTGAATATTTCAGTAGATTTAGTAAGTTCTGCATTTTTTGGATAGACTAGTTTTTCTTCGAAGGAAATCGTTTACTTTCTTTCATTCTTTCTTGCTTGCTTTTTTTCTTCTTGTTTTATGTCGTTTACTTTCTTTCTTTATTTCTTATTGGTTTAAGCGAATCTTTATTCATTTCTTGCTATCTTTTTTTTTTTTTTTTTTTTCTTTCTTTCTTTCATTCTTTCTTTTCTTGCTTTCTTTCTTTCTTTCTTTGTTCTTTTTTTCTTCCTCCCTTTCTGTCTTCCTTCCTTCCGTCCTTCCTTCCTTCCTTCCTTCCTTTCTTTCGGTCTTCTTTCCTTTCTTTCTCCCTTTCTTCCTTTCTTTCTGTCTTTCTTCCTTCCTTTCTTTCTTTCTTCATTCTTTCTTTCTTGCTTTCTTCCTTTCTTTCTGTCTTCTTTCCTTTCTTTCGTCATTCTTTCTTTCTTTCTTTCTTCCTGTCTGTCTTCCTTCCTTTCTTTCCCCCTTTCTTCCTCTCTTCCTCCCTTTCTTTCCTTCTTTCTTTATTTCTGTCTTCCTACCTTTCTTTCTCCCTTTCTTCCTTTCTGTCTTCCTATCTTTCTTTCTCCCTTTCTTCCTCTCTCCCTTTCTTCCTCTCTTTCGTTCTTACTTTTTCTTTCTTTCTTTCTTTCTTTCTTTCTTTCTTTCTTTCTTTCTTTCTTTCTTTCTTTCTTTCTTTCTTTATTTCTTCCTTCCTCTCTTCCTCCCTTTCTTTCTTTCTTCCTTTATTTCTGTCTTCCTACCTTTCTTTCTCCCTTTCTTCCTCTCTTTCGTTCTTACTTTTTCTTTCTTTCTGTCTTTCATTATTTATTCCTTCCTTCATTCATTTATCTATATTTTCTTCATTTGTTTCTTTCGAATTTTGTTTGATGCTTCTTGAATGTGCCCCCCAAACACACCACACTGTGCCCTATTCCTTCCTTCCTTTCTTCCTCTCTTTCATTCATTCTTTCTTCCTTTCTTTCTTCCTCTTTTTCTGACTTTCTTTCTTTCTTCCTTCCTTCCTTCCTTCCTTCATTTCTCTATATTTTCTTCCTTTTGTTTCTTTCGAATTTGGTTTGATGCTTCTTGAATGTGCCCCCCAAACACACCACACTGTGCCCTATTCCTTCCTTCCTTTCTTCCTTTCTTTCCTCTCTTTTATGTCATTCTTTCTTTTCCTTCTTCATTTCTTTTCTTCTTTCTTTCTTTCTTTGGTTTGATGCTTCTTGAATGTGCCCCCCAAACACACCACACTTGCCCTTTCTTTCTTTCTTCTTCCTTTCTTTCATTCATTCCTTCCTTTCTTTCTTCATTTTCTCTATATTTTCTTCGTTTGTTTCTTTCGAATTGTATTTTTTGCTTCTTTGGTTTGATGCTTCTTGAATGTCCCCCCCCCCACACCCCTATTCCTTCCTTCCTTTCTTCACACACCACACTGTGCCCTTTTTTCTTTCGAATTTTTTGCTTCTTTTGAATGTCCAAACTTAATTAATGGTGCCTTAATAATGGTGCCAATTTTTTTGAAATATGTTTTGTTGTTGTTGTTGTTGAGCTTTTGATGGGTATTAAGTGTTTATCTGTACATCAAATTGTGCACTTCGAATCTAAGCCTTGGGGGGATAACAAGCCTTACTGGTTTAGCATGGTTGTGCATTTTTGTACTATAAAAAAACAACCCTATTCGGTTCGAGCCTCTCTCAAACTTTAGGTTAGTGTTGTCAACATAAACGTTGCTATTTGTTTTGGTTCGAGCCTCTCTGAAACGTTTGGTTAAAATGGTCAAAATTAACGTAGTTGTTTGTAATCACTTTTTCCTCATGGTAGCACAATGGTACGCTGGTAATATCGTTACTAGTCTGACACTGTGTTGCCATGAGGAAAGTGTGAACAATAACAATGTGTATTTTGACCATGAGAGAGATTTTATTATTTTGAATATGAGGAATTGCTTGCAAGATTACTGCAGGGTCAGCCACACGTCCACTAAAATTGTACGATGCGATTCGATCACGTAGTCTCGAAGCGCGAATCACGTTTGTTCTTGGAGACCACGTGATCGAATCGTATCGTACAGTCGTACGATTGTAGTGGACGTGTGGCTGACCCTTAACATTCTGACTATTTCGTTTGTTTCTTGAAATGTTCTTTTGTCTAAAAGAAATTCTAGGAATTCTAGGTTGTAAAAGGGGCACCCTGACGGATGTATTTTTTGCAAAAACTCGTCGAGATCACCAGGAAAACACCCTTTGCAGAAATCGCGACACTCATTTTGCTCTGGTTTCCTAGAAATCAAACAGTCAAATCGGCGATTCCTCTTTGGCGGAGGTGCTGGAAGTCAAATTATTTCAAAGAAAGCTTTTCTAATGGCCGCCAGAGTTTAGACCAAATAGTTTGCACGAGATTTCCACAACACGAGCCTTTTTATTTATTTATTTTTAACATTTTATAGTTTACTAAAATGAGTTTCGCTCACAACAAATGAAACAGCTCCTTTTTTTTTATATTGCACTACAAATAAGAGAAAGCTTCAACCACAATGAGTGGCCTCCACCCACCCTATCAAAAATGGCTTCTCTCTCGATCTCCTGCATCTCCGCCCAAGGAGGAATCGCCGTTTTGACGGATTGATTTATAGGAAGCCAGAGCAATGTGAGTGTGTTCCGATCCTTGAAAAGGCTGTCTTTCTGGTCATCTCGACGTGTTTCTTGCAAAAACTCATCCGTCAGGGTGCGCTTAAGCTTTGTTTGTTTCTTTAAATACCTTTTTTATCTCATTTTTTTACATTTCCAGGGCCTGTATTCACACTGAGATGGTATGAAACATAATAATCGTGATAACCTAGAATTCCTAAAGTAGTAGCATTTAATTAGGACTTTAAATAATTGATTATAAACCAGTTACGGACCCTTTAATCGTAATGTCTTTTAGCCACGACCAGCTCCTAGCATAACATAATCGGTCTCCACAATCCCCCGAAGAAGACGGGGAGTGTGGCTGGCCCACGTGGCGGGGTAATCAAAAACGGTCACGCACACACGTCACACACACGTCACACACACACACATTACACACACACACACACACACATACACACACACACACACACACACACACACACACACACACACACACACACACACACACTCACGTAATGTTCTCATCCCTAGCTGGTTCATTTGTACCGTAGTGTTTAATTAAGTACTTCGACTGTTAATTGGGATGATCCCTGGAGTCTGTTAGCCAAGGGTAAGACAACAACAATAACAACAAGTTTTAGACAAAACATGGTACAGCTTAGTCTTTCGTGGAAGACTATGACTCTCACATCTAGGGGGAGGGGGGGATTTGCATTGGTTCTAGCACTGCAGCCAAAAGGGATGGGTTGGCCTTTGGGGAACTTCCCTCAACGCCAGCTGTGTCCTCAAATCCCTTTTGGCCGAGAGAGTGGGGATGTACCCTGTCTCTCTCTCTCTCTCTCTCTCTCTCTCTCTCTCTCTCTCTCTCTCTCTCTCTCTCTCTCTCTCTCTCTCTCTCTCTCTCTCTCTCTCTCTCTCTCTCTCTCTCTCTCTCTCTCTCTCTCTCTCTCTCTCTCTCTCTCTCTCTCTCTCTATGCGCGGGCGCGCTTGTGTGTTGTGTGTGTGTGTGTGCGTGTGTGTGTGTGCGTGTGCGTGTGCGCAATTATCTGTCTCTCCCTGTCTCTCTGTCTCTATCTCTCTCTCTCTCTCTCTCTCTCTCTCTCTCTCTCTCTCTCTCTCTCTCTCTCTCTCTCTCTCTCTCTCTCTCTCTCTCTCTCTCTCTCTCTCTCTCTCTCTCTCTCTCTCTCTCTCTCTCTCTCTCTCTCTCTCTCTCTCTCTCTCTCTCTCTCTCTCTGTCTAATAGTTTAGAAGTAATGAAATATACACTAAAGCCTGTTGCCTTATTTTGGGGTAGAAGTGTGTGTGTGGTTGGGTGTGGGGCACTACACACAATTACAAGCCATATTAAATTATTATATAGCGTGCGCGCGCGCGCGCGTGTGTGTATGTACGTGCGTGCGCACGCTTGTGTATGTGCGTGTATGCGCATACATGCGTGTTTTTGTGTGTGGTTATTTCAGAAACTCAATTTATTTTATTTTTTTAAATCAAGACTTCCACTAAATTTAGATAGATCACTTTCAAACCTGGTGGTTGCTGGTCTGTAGTTGTCATACCCTGGCTTAAAGACTCCAGGGATCATCCCAACAGCCAGAAGCACTAGGAACACTACGGTACAAACGCACCACCATCAGCTAGGGATGAGAACGTCACCGTTGTTTGATTACCCCGCCACGTGGGCACCCCCCCACTCCAGACTTCGGAGGATAAACCTCATTTAAAAAAAAAAAAAAACCTTTCGATTCTTTTGCATCAAACTGGCGTTTCGTTTCAGCATGTGTTATTACTCTTTTTTTTAATAATAAATCTTTGTGAGGAAGAGAAAGGTATATGGGTGTGAATAAACTTAAAGGTAGTGGAATGTTCTTAGAGAAAAGGATTGCAAAATCAAACAAAAACTTACCATACCAAACATATTTTACCGGGGATTCTGTTTTCATGTTAATATTATGTATTAAGGTAGTACTACTTCTGGCGGTACCACAGCCGATGAGGTTTAACCGAAGCGTGGTCACCGCTACAGCTATCTGTATTAATTTAAA
>CM065707.1:8535854-8538354 GCA_017654935.2 Phymorhynchus buccinoides
GTGTGCGCGTGTGCTTGTGTGTGTGCGTGTGCGTGCGTGCGTGCGTGCATGTATGTGTGTGTATTTGTGTGTATGCGTGTGTGTGTGTGTGTGTGTGTGTGTGTGTGTGTGTGTGTGTACGCAAATGCGTGTGTGCGTATGTGTGTGTGTGTGTGTGTGTGCAAGTGTGTGTGTGTGTGTGTGCGCGTGTGCGTGCGTGCGTGTGCGCGTGCTTACGTGTGTGTGTATGTGTGTGTGTGTGTGTGTGCTTGAGTGTGTGTATGTGTGTGTGTGTGTGTGTGAGTATGTGTGTGTGCGTGTGCGTGCGTGTGAATGTGTGTATGTGTGTGTGTGAGAGGGGGGTGGGGTGCGTGCTTGTGCATGTGTGTGTGTGCATGCGTGTGTGCGTGTGAACACACACTAGAACGAATGTGCGTGCATGCATACGATTGTATATTAATGTAAGTTATGCATGCATACAGGGGTCTGCGTAGGCCTATGCAGTTTTGCGTGTGCTTGTGTTAAACACTGTGTGTTTCTCTTACACGCCTGCGCACGTGGTGTATGTGTGTGTGTGTGTGTGTGTGTGTGTGTGTGTGTGTGTGTGTGTGTGTGTGGTGTGTGCGTGTGCGTGCGTGCGCGCGCGTGTGCGTGCGCTTGCTTGCCCATCCATTATGTGCACATCCACAAATGTGTACATCCGCATCTTTGCATAAAGTACTCATACACACCTGTATTTGTGAGAAAGAAAGACTCAAGTCACTCATTTCAAAATCTGATTAACACCATTTCGTTTCTTCTTTCTGCGTTTATCTTTTTCTTTCTTTCTTTCCTTCTTTCTTTCTTTTTCTTTCTTTCAAAATAAGTTCAGTTCTTTTCTTGCATCTGCATTTTCCTTTCCGTTCTTTCTTTCTTTCTTTCTTTCTCTCTCCTCTTTCTCTTCTTTCTTTCTTTCTTTCTTTCTTTCAAAATCAAATTTAACGCCAGTTCTTTTATTATTGTTTCTACAATTGTATTGTCTCCCTTCTTGCTTCCTTTCCTTCCTTCCTTCTTTCTTTCTTTTTTCTTTCTTTTCTTATTCCTCTCTTTCTCTCTCCTCTTTATCTTCTTTCTGTCTTTCTTTCTCTCTCCTCTTTATCTTCTTTCTGTCTTTCTTTCTCTCTCCTCTTTATCTTCTTTCTGTCTGTCTTTCTCTCTCCTCTTTATCTTCTTTCTGTCTGTCTTTCTCTCTCCTCTTTATCTTCTTTCTGTCTTTCTTTCTCTCTCCTCTTTATCTTCTTTCTGTCTTTCTTTCTCCTCCTCTTTATCTTCTTTCTGTCTGTCTTTCTCTCTCCTCTTTATCTTCTTTCAGTCTGTCTTTCTCTCTCCTCTTTATCTTCTTTCTGTCTTTCTTTCTCTCTCCTCTTTATCTTCTTTCTGTCTTTCTTTCTCTCTCCTCTTTATCTTCTTTCTGTCTTTCTTTCTCTCTCCTCTTTATCTTCTTTCTGTCTGTCTTTCTCTCTCCTCTTTATCTTCTTTCTGTCTGTCTTTCTTTCTCTCCTCTTTATCTTCTTTCTGTCTTTCTTTCTCTCTCCTCTTTATCTTCTTTCTGTCTTTCTTTCTCTCTCCTCTTTATCTTCTTTCTGTCTGTCTTTCTCTCTCCTCTTTATCTTCTTTCTGTCTTTCTTTCTCTCTCCTCTTTATCTTCTTTCTGTCTTTCTTTCTCTCTCCTCTTTATCTTCTTTCAGTCTGTCTTTCTCTCTCCTCTTTATCTTCTTTCTGTCTGTCTTTCTCTCTCCTCTTTATCTTCTTTCTGTCTGTCTTTCTCTCTCCTCTTTATCTTCTTTCTGTCTTTCTTTCTCTCTCCTCTTTATCTTCTTTCTGTCTTTCTTTCTCTCTCCTCTTTATCTTCTTTCTGTCTGTCTTTCTCTCTCCTCTTTATCTTCTTTCTGTCTGTCTTTCTCTCTCCTCTTTATCTTCTTTCTGTCTTTCTTTCTCTCTCCTCTTTATCTTCTTTCTGTCTTTCTTTCTCTCTCCTCTTTATCTTCTTTCTGTCTGTCTTTCTCTCTCCTCTTTATCTTCTTTCTGTCTGTCTTTCTCTCTCCTCTTTATCTTCTTTCTGTCTTTCTTTCTCTCTCCTCTTTATCTTCTTTCTGTCTTTCTTTCTCTCTCCTCTTTATCTTCTTTCTGTCTGTCTTTCTCTCTCCTCTTTATCTTCTTTCTGTCTTTCTTTCTCTCTCCTCTTTATCTTCTTTCAGTCTGTCTTTCTCTCTCCTCTTTATCTTCTTTCTGTCTTTCTTTCTCTCTCCTCTTTATCTTCTTTCTGTCTGTCTTTCTCTCTCCTCTTTATCTTCTTTCTGTCTTTCTTTCTCTCTCCTCTTTATCTTCTTTCTGTCTTTCTTTCTCTCTCCTCTTTATCTTCTTTCTGTCTGTCTTTCTCTCTCCTCTTTATCTTCTTTCAGTCTGTCTTTCTCTCTCCTCTTTATCTTCTTTCTGTCTGTCTTTCTCTCTCCTCTTTATCTTCTTTCTGTCTTTCTTTCTC
>CM065707.1:8563354-8565854 GCA_017654935.2 Phymorhynchus buccinoides
AGAACATTGGTATTTTGGGGGTTATTGACTATTTTGGACCTTTGCTTACAAAAAAATATGATTAACTTATGTCTGTTTTGTTTTTATACAATAGACAAAAATATTCCCTGGTAATTTGGGGGTTGTTGACTATTTTGGGCCTTTGCTTCAAAAACATTATGATAAACTTATGTCTGTTTGTTTTTATGGACAAAAATATGCCCTGGTATTTTTTGTTGACTATTGTGGGCCTTTGCTCAAAACCATTCTGAACTTATGTCTGTTTTGTTTTTATACAATAGACAAAAATATGCCCTGGTAATTTGGGGGTTGTTGACTATTGTGGGCCTTTGCTTCAAAAAATATTATGATTGGCTTATGTCTGTGAGGGTTTTCCCGTCATACACCATAATAGCGATAGAGCAGGGTTCAGTATTTGGCTGTGTCTAAAGCTTGATTCACCAATGGACAAGTGCGCCAAACCATCAGACCATAATGAAGATCTGCCCACATCAGTAAAGAAAAGAAAGCTATAGCTGGTATGGCCATGTAACAAGATCCAACGACTTGCCAAAACGATCCTCCAGGGAACTGTTGAGGGAGGGAGATGGAGGGGAAGACAAAAGAAACGATGGTCTGACAACATCACAGAATGGACAGCAAAAATCATTCGCAGAAACCCAGACTCTGGCTCACGACCGACAGAGCTGGAGGAAGTTGGTGAAGACTTCACTGTGGCGCCCCGATGGCTCCTCACGGAGTTACGGGGAGGCGGAAAGCTTGATGTGAGAAGACAGTGCCCAACCCTCCCCCTCCACTGTCCATACCTCCCGCAATTATGGCCACGTATAGCCAAGAAGAAGAAGAAGAAGAAGAAGAAGAAGAAGAAGAAGAAGAAGAAGAAGAAGAAGAAGAAGAAGAAGAAGAAGAAGAAGAAGAAGAAGAAGAAGAAGAAGAAGAAGAAGAAGAAGAAGAAGAAGAAGAACAAGAAGAACAAGAAGAACAAGAAGAACAAGAACAAGAACTCGAATGAAACAAGACACAAGACAGAGAACGGACCTCCCACAAATATGGCAACATACAGGCCAAGAATAAACAGAAGAAGAAGAAGAAGAAGAAGAAGAAGAAGAATAATAAGAAAAAATAAAGAACAAGAACAAGAACAAGAAAGAAGAACAACAAGAACAAGAACAAGAACAAGAACAACAAGAACAAGAAGAACCCGAATGACACAAGACAGAGCACGTACACATGACCTTTTCAACAAACGCATGCGCAGAACACATAAATCAAAATAACTAGTTTGTATTTATTGTCCCACATTAATCAAGGTAAAACACTATAAACTTGTATTTCTATCTCTCCAAATACTGCCATATACACTTGGTGGAAAAAAAATGAACACATTTTTCAAAAGCCATCACAAACCAAAAAGCCAAAATGACTGAGCATAGTTATTGTTGTAAAAACAAGCGCGAAATCGCAATAATTTTTGTGGCACGCGGTCTATTTTTACCACTCCAATCATGAGTTACCTCCCCTGGATTTTCAATAATTTTAATCTGTAAACCAGAATGTTATCTCTGCACCATTTCGTAACTTTTTATATCTTTTGGAAAACATTTAAAACTATGTATCCTACTTATACTCATCGAAAGAAGCACCGCATACTCGTCGTGTCTGTTGTAGTGTCTGTATTACGTATGTTTATTATTTTGTACGCTTTTAAAATACATCATTTTAAAGAGCGGCCTCAATTATTTTGAAGTGTAGCCTCGATTTGAAGTGCGACATTTTGGACCGACCGCCGAACCGACAAAACATAGGTTTGAAAAAACCCAAATACATTAGCGAATATGTTTAAAAAATGCTTTCCAACTGAAGTTATCTTTCTACAAAAAGTACATACATTTTTAAACAAACGAACAGTTTAGGTTAGGTTAGGTTATGTAGGTACATAATAGTCACATAAACGTCTCTGTGAAATTCGGGCTGCTCCCACCTGGAGAGCGCGTCGCAGCCAGAGGCGCGCCACATAATTGTTTTTGTTTTTTTTGCATGCAATTTTTGTGTGACTGATGAGGAAGGAAAGGGAGGGGGGGGGGGGGATAAATTTTGACCAAATTCATGACAACTTTTTCGTGGCCACTGGGCTTAACGTGTGCTAAGTGCATGAGCACACGGGGCCTCGGTTTATATGACCTATGTATCAGTGTATTGTGACCAAATGGTGAACTAGTGTCAGCATACAAATAAACAGTTGAAGGTCGCTGTACACCATACTCTCTTGAGCAAGAATGTGACACACCAACTAAAGGGCCTGCTACACGTAATCTAATATCGTACGACTGTACGATACGATTCGATCACGCGGTCGGGGCAGTGGGTGGATGCCTCGTGCCTCCATACGGGGGAGCTGGACGACCCCCGACCCCTCCACGACCCCTCCACGCGACTTTCCGTGTGGGGATACAGGGAGGGGGGGGGGGGGTCTTTCGTAAAAAAAATAGCTTTCCCCACA
>CM065707.1:8570854-8578354 GCA_017654935.2 Phymorhynchus buccinoides
CTATGGTCACGTGAAAAAGATATGAATTAAGAGGAGATAGGGGGGGGGGGGGGGGGGGGGGGGGGGGCAAGAAAGCTCATCAATGCAAACCAACAATACTAGCGGTTTAAGTACCGGCTTCGCGAGTACCCAGTTAAAGACCCACCAGATCACGTGTCAAAACCACGGGGTTTCACGTGTTTTCCCTCTTATAGCTGGTAAGAAATCTTGTTTTGACCAGGTTTGACTCCCATACAAATGCCCCCAAATCGAAAACGAAACATCATTTTAAAGAGCAGCCTCAATTTGAAGTTGGGGGCATTTGTATGTGGGTCACGGCTACCCAGAAAAAAACCCCAAGGGACTTAATCGTGGTGGGTCAATCGGTCTTTAAAGGGGGAGGATGGTTGGGCTGGAGATAATGCAGAATAAGAAGAAATCATTATGGTCAAAGGGGGGTAATCTATACGTATTGCTGACCGTTTGTATTGAGTTGCTTCCCATTCACCTGTATCTGATTATCTAAAATAATAATGTATTTTTTACAGGGATGGGAATTCTCTGCCAAACAGCAACTTTCTGCCGAAATGACATTGCTCCCCCCCCCCCCCTCCCCCCAAAAAAAAAGAAAAAAAAGAAAAAAGTATGTCCACCGAAAACCCCCAACCCGAGCCCCCACTAAATGTATCCATTCTAATGCTGTGTTAGGGCTTCAATTACCAACAAAGCTTCAACGTTACCCCCTGGACCCCTACTAGGGGGCATTCTGCGAGCCCTAGACCCCCACATTTCAGCTTTTTTGTTGTTTACTTTTCCAATTCCCTTGCCTGTTTTTAATTATGTTGATTATTTGGACTTGTATGTTCATGGAACTTCACGTGTGCCTATAGGAAGCCTTCTCGGATCATGTATTGCATAATGTCACTTTGCTATGCCACGTAGTTAGGTTGCAAAGCTTATTCGGTTCTAAGTTAGTAGGAAGAAGAGAAAGAAGAAGAAGAAAAAGAAGAAGAAGAAGAAGAAGAAGAAAAAGAAGAAGAAGAAGAAGAAGAAGAAGAAGAAGAAGAAGAAGAAGAAGAAGAAGAAGAAGAAGAAGAAGAAGAAGAAGAAGAAGAAGAAGAAGAAGAAGAAGAAGAAGAAGAAGAAGAAGAAGAAGAAGAAGAAGAAGAAGAAGAAGAAGAAGAAGAAGAAGAAGAAGAAAGAAATAGGGGAAGAAGAAGAAGAAAGAAGAAGAAGAAGAAGAAGAAGAAGAAGAAGAAGAAGAAGAAGAAGAAGAAGAACAAGAACAAGAACAAGAAGAAGTCCAAGAAGAAGAACAAGAACAAGAACAAGAACAAGAACAAGAAGAAGTTAATTCCCATAACAAATAGTGACTGTTGCGAGGCAAATTATTGTATGGCATAATACCACTTTGCCATGCCACGTAGTTACGTTGCAAAGCCGCTTCGGTTCTAAGTTAATGCGCATAACAAAATAGTAACTGTTTCGAGGCAAAGTTTTGTATTGCATTATATCACTTTGCTATGCCACGTAGCCGCACAGCCTACTCGGTTCTAAGTTAATACGCATAACAAAATAGTAACTGTTGTAAGGTAAATTATTATAAGATTATCTACAACTTCTGTCAGACTATTATAAGATTATCTACAACTTCTGTCAGAATATTTTTATTCCCACGACCAGCAAGTTATTTTTTTTATCATTTTTCTGGGGGGAAATGCATGAACATTATTCTATAAACAAACGAACTGCGTTCTTTTTTTTTTACCAGGTCTTGGTGGCATGGTAGTGGCAGCTACGGTCGTTGCCTGCGTTGTCGTTTGCGTTTCTTGTGTGGTCGTGGATTCTGTGCTGGTGGTGGTGGGTGGTGGAACAGTGGTCGTGACATCCCCTTCACCGGTGCTGCTTTCTACAGCAGCAGTGGTCGTGGAAGGACTCGGAGTTGTGGAGTTCGCGGCGGAGGACGTAGAATTGACAGATTCAGTGCTGGTAGGTGTATTAGTGGTTGTGACGCTGGGTGATGGCGCTGTTGTGGTCGTGTTGATGTCGGAGGACGTAGAATTCATCATTTCAGCAGTGGTGTTGGAATCCCGTGGTGTAGTGGGTGAAACTGTGGTAGGAATAGTGGTAGCGTTGGTGGTGTCGGGGGACGTGATATTAGTTGACTCAGTAGTCGCGTTACTAGTGTCAGGTGGTGTAGTGGTAGAGGCCGTGATATTGGAGGGTATTGTTGTGGTCGTGTTCGTGTCGGAGGACGTGGTATTGGTTGCTACGACAGTCGTGTTGCTACCGTCAGGTGGCGCAGTGGTTGAAGCAGCAGTGACATTGGAAGACACTGTGGTCGCGTTGGTGTCGGAGGACGTGGTATTTGATGATTCAACAGTTGTGTTACTGTCAGGTGGCGCAGTGGTTGAGACAGTTGCGTTGGTGTCGGAGGACGTGGTATTTGATGCCTCAACAGTTGTGTTACTGTCAGGTGGCGCAGTGGTTGAGACAGTTGCGTTGGAGTCGGAGGACGTGGTATTTGATGATTCAACAGTTGTGTTACTGTCAGGTGGCGCAGTGGTTGAAACTGTGACATTAGTAGAAGGGGTGGTCGCGTTCGTGTCGGCGGACGTGGTATTAGACGTTTCAATGGTTGTGTTCGCATCAGGTGGCGCAGTGGTCGAAACAGTGATGTTACTAAGCACAGTTGTAGCATTAGTGTCGGAGGACGTCGTATTCATTAATTCAGTGGTAGCGTTAGTATCGGGTGGTACAGTGGTTGAAGCAGTGACATTGATAGGGTAAGTGGTTGTTGCATTACTGTCGGAGGTCGTGGTATTGGTTGTCTCAATCGTAGTGGTAGAGTTGGAGTCAGGTGGCGCAGTGGTTGAAACAGTGACATTACTCGGGATGTTTGTTGTTGTTGTTGTTATATTACTGTCGGAGGTCGTAGAATCGGTTGTCTCAATTGCAGTAGTAGTGTTGGAATCAGGTGGCATAGTGGTTGAAACAGTGACGTTACTTGGCATACTCGTCGTTGTAATATTACTGTCGGAGGTCGTAGAATTGGTTGTTTCAATCGTAGCAGTAGTAGAGTTGGAATCACGTGGCATAGTGGTTGAAACAGTAACATTAGATGGCATACTCGTCGCTGTAGTATTACTGTCGGAGGTCGTAGAATCGGTTGTCTCAATCGTAGTGTTGAAATCAGGTGGCATAGTGGTTGCAACAGTAACATTACTTGGCATACTCGTTGTAATATTACTGTCGGAGGTCGTACTATTGGTTGTCTCAATCGTTGTAGAGTTGGAATCAGGTGGCATAGTGGTTGAAACAGTAACATTACTTGGCATACTGGTCGTTGTAATATTACTGTCGGACGTCGTAGAATTGGTTGTCTCAATCGTAGCAGTGGTAGAGTTGGAATCTGGTGGCATAGTGGTTGAAACAGTAACATTAGATGGCATGCTCGTCGTTGTAATATTACTGTCAGAGGTCGTAGAATTGGTTGTCTCAATCGTAGTGTTGAAGTCAGGTGGCATAGTGGTTGAAACAGTAACATTAGATGGCATACTCGTCGCTGTAGTATTACTGTCGGAGGTCGTAGAATCGGTTGTCTCAATCGTAGTGTTGAAATCAGGTGGCATAGTGGTTGCAACAGTAACATTACTTGGCATACTCGTTGTAATATTACTGTCGGAGGTCGTACTATTGGTTGTCTCAATCGTTGTAGAGTTGGAATCAGGTGGCATAGTGGTTGAAACAGTAACATTACTTGGCATACTGGTCGTTGTAATATTACTGTCGGACGTCGTAGAATTGGTTGTCTCAATCGTAGCAGTGGTAGAGTTGGAATCTGGTGGCATAGTGGTTGAAACAGTAACATTAGATGGCATGCTCGTCGTTGTAATATTACTGTCAGAGGTCGTAGAATTGGTTGTCTCAATCGTAGTGTTGAAGTCAGGTGGCATAGTGGTTGAAACAGTAACATTAGATGGCATACTCGTCGCTGTAGTATTACTGTCGGAGGTCGTAGAATCGGTGGTCTCAATCGTAGTGTTGAAATCAGGTGGCATAGTGGTTGCAACAGTAACATTACTTGGCATACTCGTTGTAATATTACTGTCGGAGGTCGTACTATTGGTTGTCTCAATCGTTGTAGAGTTGGAATCAGGTGGCATAGTGGTTGAAACAGTAATGTTACTTGGCATACTGGTCGTTGTAATATTACTGTCGGACGTCGTAGAATTGGTTGTCTCAATCGTAGCAGTGGTAGAGTTGGAATCTGGTGGCATAGTGGTTGAAACAGTAACATTAGATGGCATGCTCGTCGTTGTAATATTACTGTCAGAGGTCGTAGAATTGGTTGTCTCAATCGTAGTGTTGAAGTCAGGTGGCACAGTGGTTGAATCAGTAACATTAGATTGCATGCTCGTCGTTGTAGTATTACTGTCGGAGGTCGTAGAATCGGTGGTCTCAATCGTAGTGTTGAAGTCAGGTGGCATAGTGGTTGAAACAGTAACATTACTTGGCATACTCGTTGTAATATTACTGTTGCTCGAGATCGTAGTATTGGTTGTCTCAATCGTTGTAGAGTTGGAATCAGGTGGCATAGTGGTTGAAACAGTGACGTTACTTGGCATACTGGTCGTTGTAATATTACTGTCGGAGGACGTAGAATTGGTTGTCTCAATCGTAGTGTTGAATTCAGGTGGCATAGTGAATGAAACATTGACGGTGGTAGGGGGTGGCGTAGTGGTATTGACAGCCGAACAGTCTAGATACGGGGTAAAAGATTCGTAGATAGCCGAGAGCAGTTCCGCAATGGCTTCCGACGCCTCTGGGCTGCACCGCACGGCGAATACTCCGCCCAGGCAACTGAAGTAGTGAGGCAATGTTCTGTCAAAAAGAGAAAAAAACAACAACTATTAGTTACTGTTGTATGCGTGTTGTTGGGAGAGAGAGAGAGAGAGAGAGAGAGAGAGAGAGAGAGAGAGAGAGAGAGAGAGAGAGAGAGAGAGAGAGAGAGAGAGAGAGAGAGAGAGAGAGAGAGAGAGAGAGAGAGAGAGAACTTTGAAAACTTTGAAAACTTTAACTTTATTTTTCAAGGATAAAGATTTTAGGCAACACCTAGTCTTCCAATCTGTCCTTGAGAGAGAGAGAGAGAGAGAGAGAGAGAGAGAGAGAGAGAGAGAGAGAGAGAGAGAGAGAGAGAGAGAGAGAGAGAGAGAGAGAGAGAGAGTGAAGCACACACAGACAGACAGACAGACAGACAGACAGACAGAGAGACAGAGAGACAGAGAGACAGATACTTACACACAGAGTCCAGCAGTGGGCGGGAACTGAGTCAAAGCTTCGGAGCAGTTCAGCAGACCCTCCGAGACCCCCGGGTCACCCAGACAGGGAAAGGCATCCTTCACAACTGTTAGTATAAACAACAACAACAAGAACACGACAGTGAGTCATAAGTCATGTCATAAGTTTCTTTATTGTCCATTGGCATTGTACAACGCACATGGAAACTTGTCTTCCACCATGTAAAATAAGATGAGATATCAGTACAAAAAAAGTATTGAATAAAAATATGAAACATAAATTTACATTAAAACAAATATGTAACTCTCACACCACACCCAAGCATTCATCCGCTCTCCGCTATCTTGCTCACTCATCATGCAACCCACCACCGTTTCCGCCTTCATTCTTAACCTTAGTGAACCTGAGAATTGGTTTGTTAAATTATTAAATTATCTGTTATGCTGAGCACGCCATCATGTCATGACAATAAAACCTTGTAATCCAAATGTTGTTGGTTAGTCGTTTACAGCGCTTTGTTTTCGAAATTGAGTCTTTCCGGGTTATCTTTCCCCACTGTCTCGTCCTGAAGTCGGTTTTGGGGGCGTTCCGGTTCAAAATCAGAATGTAACAAGCGCGAATTCGCAATAGTTTGTGGCACGCGGTCTATTTTTACCACTCCAATCATGAGTCACCTCCCCTGGCTTTTCAATAATTTTAATCTGTAAACCAGAATGTTATCTCTGCACCATTTCGTAACTTTTTATATCTTTTGGAAAACATTTAAAACTATGTATCCTACTTATGATCGAAAGAAGCACCGCATACTCGTCGTGTCTGTTGTAGTGTCTGTATTACGTATGTTTATTATTTTGTACGCTTTAAAATACATCATTTTAAAGAGCGGCATGAATTTGAAGTGCAGCCTCGATTTGAAGTGCGACAATTGTGTCAATATGTGCGACAATTTTGGACCGACCGACAGACAGACAGACAGACAGACAGATACCGACCGACCGACAAAGTGGGTTATAGGTTTGTGGCTTGAGCCACAAAGAAAAATTGAAATCATCTACCTTAAAAAACACTATATTGTGTTCTGTCCTTCACGTTTTGGGTCATTGAAGGGTTGTATCTAGGAATCGTAGAAGAATATAACTTTCTACAGCCCTACATATATGTGACCGAGCACCACGAAAGGGACATTAAGTGTCAAACTGACCATTCTGAGAAAATTATACAGTTGGAAACTTCAGACAACTCTCGTTATAATGATACAAGAACCATACATGTATCTTTTTTCCGTTCCCGAGTTATGAGCATTTAAAGTTAGTAGGGTGAGCGTCGACCATTTTGAGAAAGCGCAGTCTAAAGTCTAGCCGAGCAAAAGGAAACGCATCGAACTACTCATTTTAAAACATTTATGAGACCATTTAGAGATCGTATTAAGATTGTCCTTTATAAATATGAAAGATAAGATGTTAGAGAACACAAAAATACCCATAACTCAAAATTGACACACACACACACACACACACACACACACACACACACACACACACACACACACACACACACACACAGAGTTTGCAAGCCTGTTGTAATAAACTAGCCCAGCGACTTAATGTCCCTTTCGTGGTGCTGGGTCACAATTTATCTTCTATACTGAGCAGGGCATAAGCTTGGCTTGTTGTTTGCTTCAGTTCTGTTACTTTGTATGTTTATTACGTTATGACAATACAAATGTAAACAAGAATTATTTAGTTAGTAGTTTATAACGCTTTTTTCTTTCTCTCGAAATTCGGTCTTTTGGGGTTATCTTTCCCTGCTGGCCTCGTCTTGAAGTCGGGTTGGGGGCGTTCCGGTTCAAACTTAGAATTTGATTTTTTTTTAAATAATTATCTCCCTTTTTCAAACAAAAACTATATTTCGTTCTTTTACTTCACGTTTCGGGACATGTAAGGGTTGACCTATGATACTCAAACCCGCTGATTTTTAAAAAAGCAACATTTATCTATCAAAATGAAACTCAAACTAAACAAAAGTCACTTAAATCACACCTATGGAATCAACTGCTGCTCAATTTCGACAAAGAGTGCTCCATATTGAACGTTTAAGGCCTATTTATAATTTTACTGATTTAGTATATCTAGGAAACCACTCAGTTTTTAACAAAAAAACTTGAACAACTTTTTTTAAATTATTTTTTTAAAAACTTCATCCATCCATCCATTTATTTAT
>CM065707.1:8603354-8620854 GCA_017654935.2 Phymorhynchus buccinoides
CATCTGCAGTATTGGGAATTTTTCTGTGACATTATATAAAATAAGGTCTATCTTTACTTCCCAAAACAAAGACAATAAGGTCTTTGGATAATAGACCCTAATTTGATACCTTTTAGTGGCATGGGTGTTAAATCACTGTGGTGCTAAAATGCGACGTTGGCGGTGAAAGGTTTAACCCTTCCCGTGTCCCGTGGGTGTGTTTGCACCCATACTTTTACGTTCTACTTCATATTTTCTAAACCGTTCATTGAATCTTGCTGAGATTTTACGACTTTGTCCATGAAAGATTCGAGCATGTGCACCCCAAACATCAAGCATTTGTGTTGAAACACAAACGAGTAAAATAAAGAACAAATTCGTCGTTTAAATGTGGACCCTGACGGATGAGTTTTTTTGTGCAAGAAACACGTCGAGATGACCAGAAAGACAGCCTTTTCAAGGATCAGAACACTTACTTTGCTCTGGTTTCCTAGAAAATAAATCGTCAAAACGGCGATTCCTCCTTGGCGGAGATACCGGAGAGAATAGTCATTGTGGATGGGGTGGGTGGAGGTCACTCATTGTGGTTGAAGCGTTTTTGTTTTTTTGTAGTACAGTAACAAAAAAGGAGCTGTTTCCTTTGTTGTGAGCGAAACTCCTTTAGATAATCAGTCTGTATAACATGTTAAAAAACCCCAAAAAGGCTTGTATTGCGAAAATGTTGCGCAAACGATTTGATCTAAACGCAGGCGGCCATTAGAAAAGAGACGACACACGCCTTCTCTTTGGGTGAAATAATTTTATTTCCAGCACCTCCGCCAAGGAGGAATCGCCGATTTTACGACGGAAACCAGAGCAAAGGGAGTGTTGAAATCTGTGTAAAGGGTGTTTTCCAGGTGCTCTGGACGTGTTTCTTACAAAAACACATCCGTCAGGGTGGCCTTTTAAATGTCATCATGTCCAAAAGGCTAAATAGAGCATCTTTGTAGGCATGCCAGTCCCCTTCTTCTTCTTCTTCTTCTTCTTCTGCGTTCCCAGGCCGTATGGCCATAATGGTTAAGGTACGTAGTTGTCCGGTTTTCAGTTTTAACTGGTCTCCCCGCTTGCGTACAGCCGACACATTCCGATTTCGGAGGAGCTCAGAGGAGAACAATTATTTGGAAGCTTTTTTTTTTGACAAAAAAAGGCAGGAGAATGGGCCAATGAGTCAGAAAGATAGTAGACAATAGAAAGCAAAAGGAAAAGGCAGAGTCAAAGAGAGTGCCAGATTAGAGGAAGTTACAAGCACATAACTTCCAGAAGGTGGGATAACTATTTTTACGAAAGACCCCCCAGTATCCCCACGGGGATATCAGTCTCCTGTTTCTGGACATTACTGCTAACATTTGGCAGAGGCTGCAGCTTATATTCTAGATACCCAGGCTACTCTTGGAAACAGACAACTTTATCATCTCTCTCGTTTTTCAAAATCTTCTTCTTCTTCTTCTTCTTCTTCTTCTCTCTCCTCCTCCTCCTCCTCCTTTCTCCTCTTCTTCTTCCTCCTCCTCCTGCTCCTCCTCCTCATCTTCTCCTCCTCCTCCTCCTCTTCTTCTTCTTCTTACTCCTTCTTCTTCTTCCTTCTTCTTCTTCTTCTTCTCCTTCTTCACCTCCTCCTCCTTCTCCTCCTCCTCCTTCTCCTCCTCCTCCTTCGCCTCATCCTTCTTTTCTTCCTTCTCCTCCTCCTTCTTTTTTTTTTTCTTCTTCTCCTCCTCCTCCTCCTTCTTTTTTCCCTTCTTCTTCTTCTTTTTTTCTTCTTCTTCTTCTCCTCCTCCTTCTCTTTCGTCACCGTCTCCTCCTCTTTCTCCTCCTCCTCCTTCTTCTTCTTCTTCTTCTCCTTATTCTTCTTCTCTCTCCTCCTCCTCTTTCGTCACCGTCTCCTCCTCTTTCTCCTCCTCCATCTTCTTCTTCTTCTCCAATTCCTCCTCCTCCTCCTCCTTCTTCTTCTTTTCCTTCTTATTCTTCTTCTCCTCCTCTTCCACCTTCTCCTGCTACTTCTTATTATTATTCCTCTTCCTCCTCCTCCTCCTTCTTTCCCTCCTCCTTGTTTTCTTCTTCTTCTTCTCCTCCCTCCTCCTCCTCCTCCTCCTCTTTCTTCTCCTTAACATCCTCTTCCTCCTCCTCCTCCTCCTCTCCTTCTCCTTAACATCCTCTTCCTCCTCCTCCTCCTCCTCTTTCTTCTCCTTAACATCCTTTTCCTCCTCCTCCTCCTCCTCTTTCTTCTCCTTAACATCCTCTTCCTCCTCCTCCTCCTCTTTCTTCTCCTTATCATCCTCTTCCTCCTCCTCCTCCACCTCCTCGCCTCCTCCTCCTCCTCTCATCCTCCTTCTCCTTCTCCTCCTTCTTCTTCTTTGCCGCTCTCACAACAACAATGTTGAAGAAGATGGTTTTGTTTTGTTCTTGTTATTTCTTTCTCTACCAGAGTGGTGTCCTACTACATCCGATGCATGAGCGGCACATTCCAACAGCTGTGCGGATCAACCTCCGCCGAGGGGATGTTCCAGCTCTTGGTGGCCGCCCTCAGCCCCCTGGCCACCCAGTTCAACTGTCTGTCTGCCCCACCCGCCACTATCACTTCCCCGTCGCACGCTCTCGCTCCTTCTTCAAACCCTACCGGCCCATCCCCCGCTCCATCATCCAGAATCATCAATTCTTACGCCCTTCCTCCCACCAGTCTTCACAACGTGGCTGGAGCATCTTCTAAGACTATTAACCAACAAACGGTCTCATCTGGATCATCACAGACATTTAGTAGTAGTAGCAGCAGCAACAATGACCCTGCTGGACCCTCCCAAGGTTTTAGTAGTAGTAGCGTAAACGGGAATTCCCAAAGTTCGAGTAACAACGGCGGGGATTCCCAAAGTTCCAGTAACAACGGCGGGAGCTACCACCGTTCGGGAAACGTCAATGGGGCTTTGGACGACTTCCGTGGACTTTTCGATGGTCTTCGGAACGTTGGAGGACTTTATGTACATTCTCAAAATCAAAGGGGACCTACTCAGAGTTCCCAGAACGCTCATGGACCTTCGCAATATTCACAAAACACTGCAGGGCCGCCTTCTCAGAGAACCCAACACGCTGGTGCACCCTATCAAAATGTCAACAACTTCGGTGAGCCTTTCCAACGCTCTGATAACTTTGGTGGACCTTCACAGACACCCCAAGACGTCGGTGGGCATTCCCAAAGCTCCAATAACTTTGGCGTGCCTCCACAAAGTTCCCAAAACTTTGGGAGACCTCCTCAAAGCTTAAATAACTTAGGTGGACCTCCACAAAACTCACAACACTTTGGTAGACCTCCTCAAAGCTTTAATAACTTTGGTGGACCTCCTCAAAGCTTTAATAACTTTGGAGGACCTCCTCAAAGCTCCCAAAATGTTGATGGACCTCCTCCAAACACCCAAGACGACGGAAGACCTCCTTTAACCACCCACAACATTGATGGACCTCATCAAACCACCCAAAACGTTGGAGGACCACCTCAAAACACCCAAGATGTTGGAGGACCTCCTCTAAACACCGAACGATTTGGTGGACCTCCTCAAAGCTTCAATAATTTTGGTGGACCTCCTCAAAACGTCCAGAGCTTTGGTGGACCTCCTCAAAGCTCCAATAACTTTGGTGGACCTCCTCAAAGCTTTAATAACTTTGGTGGACCTCCTCAAAACGTGCCGAACTTTGGTGGACCTCCTCAAATCTCCAATAACTTTGGTGGACCTCCTCAAAGCTCAAGTGGTGTTGGCGCACCTTCCAGAGGCTTCAGTAACATGGGAGAACCATCACAGATGCTTCCAGCTGTTGCTTCACCCACCACGGCTCCTGGCAGCAACAGTGCGACAGGTTGGGATACAATTGGTTTATGTAGTGGAGCCGAGGATGCATCCCCACTCTCTCGGCCAAAGGAATTTTTTTGGTTCTGTAAAAAAGAAAAACTCAATTTATGCCCAAATTCCATCTTGTCTGGGTGTTTCCTCATGCACTGTCACATATTGACAATGACACAGGGATTTTGGTTTTTTTAAGAACAAATCAGTTTATACAAATATTCCATTACGTCTGGTTTCTTTCCTCATGCATTATCACATACAGTGGAACCTCACTTATAAGATCCCCTCCCATAATATAAGACCTACTTCTCTGAGACATTGCCCTGTGTAAGTATTAAACTTACCTCCCTTATAAGAACCCTCCCTTATAAGACCTCATTTTGGATGGTTTTTGAAGGTCTTATAAGGGAGGTTCCACTGTATTGACAATGATACACATGGCTAATAATTTACATGATCAAGCCCTGGTCTCATGGTGACCTAAGTTTCGGTTTCCGATCCAGTCTATGCCTTGGTGCGTTCGGGTCAAAGTCATGGGGAGCAGTGTGTTCTGGGGAGCTGTCGGTGGACGGTCGTGGTGGCGCCCTCGGAGGAGGACCTCACTCACGCTGGCTCCGCGACTAAGAGAATAGTGTCGTCAGTAAGGGGCTTAGTAGGTGGTGTCCTGAACAGGCTCCACTGAACTCCACCGAGGTGACTCAGCAGCAGTGCAGTGTCTCCTCGGCTGGTTGCCTCCTGACGGCCTAACATAGATTAGCTCCCCTTGGACTGCTGGTCTCGGATTCTGCGACCTGAACGCGCGGAGGTGTGGCTGCGAGTTGGGACTCGGAATGAGCGGCGTGGGAGCAACGCCACTGTACGGCCCAGAAGATGGGACAGCATCCCCCCCCAAACAAACCCCCACAACAAACATTGACATGATCTGCAGGGTCAATCCAATGCTGGGATTGCTATAACGGGGCTCCAGGGTCGTGGCAGAATCCCCACTGTCTCTCCAACGGCCTGATGGAGGGCGACATGATCGCCAACGTCTCCTGCAGCGCCCCCTGCTTCGCCCGCGTCAGGACGAGCAAGGGAGGTAAGTCTCATCAGTCTCATACAGTTGCTTGCTCTAAGCCAATTTTGTGTGGGGTGAATTACATGCAGGCAGAATAATGTGGAAGTTGTGTGATGTGGGAACACACAAGACTTCCAAGAACAAAGGACACTTTTAAGGCTTTTGTTTCTTCTAAAAAATGCTAAAAATATGACTTTCATTAGAAAGCGTCCTTGCGCCATGAAATGCTTTAGAAATAACTAAAACAACAAGGAAATAATAAACAGTTACATATATACACTTACACATGAACATACACGTTTGTTCGGTTTAGAAAGATTACATTACTCTTGCAATTCCACATACCTGATATATATATATATATATATATATATATATATATATATATATATAAAGGTATATATATATATATATATATATATATATATATATATATATATATATTAAACGAAAGAATTGAAAAAAAAAACAACCACACCATTAAACTTTCCTCTTATATATATATATAGTTTGCTTGAATAAAACTTGTTTTGTGTCCAATATTTAAGTTTGTGAACCTAAGAAAGAAACTGAATAACTTTAATTTTAACTTTACAATTTATTCTGTGTTCTGAAAAGAATAAAAGAAAATAATGTGCTGATTTACTTTTTCTCCCAATGGGGGAGATAGACAATGCCTATGCAAAGACAGCTGTTTCGTCTTTGAGAAAGACTCTTCAGTCTGCATATCGGCCTGCAAAGAATGTCCACAGTGAACATTCAAACTGAGCTAGAAGACTTTCTACAAGAGAAAGGTTGTCCTCTTTGCACCAGATTGAAAGTCCACAATAAAAGCAAACCAGCACTTAATTAAAAAGAAATGGTAAAAATCTTGTGTAAAATAACAAAAATAATAATGTTCTAAAGTTACAATCCCTCGAAGAGAGTAGAAGAGATGGGATGCCATGTTGGTGGATCCAGTGAAGGATTCAATAAGGGAGGTCATAGAAATCGTAGTAAACACCAACATACTCCCGGTGAGGAGGAATGTAGAGAGGTGTGCCTGGATCAGGTAGACTGATAAGTATATATATAAACGTACAAGAATTGAAGAAGAAAAAACAACCACACCATTAAACTTTCCTCTTATATATATAGTTTGCTTGAATAAAACTTTTTTTTTCCAATATATATATATATATATATTGAGCGACCCCCCAGGACGTCCCATCGTTTCGGGCATAGGGGGTCCCACGGAAACCCTGTCCAAGCTGGTTGATCATTGGCTACAGGACTACGTTAACCAGCTTCCCAGCCACATCCAAGACTCCACTCACATGCTTCAAATTATCCAGGAGTGGAACTCCCGTCTCGGCCCATTCGACGAACACTGCATGCTGGTCACCATCGACGTCACCAGTCTATACACAAACATTCCACATGAGGACATAAAAACAGCCATCAAACACTTCATCAACAACGTCAGCAGAAAAGACCAACCAACGTGTCAAACCATCCTTAACATAGTCGACCACGTGCTTACCAACAACTACTTCCTATTCGAAGATAAATGTTACCACCAAACTACTGGAACCGCCATGGGAACCCCAATGGCTCCCACGATAGCCAACCTATTTATGGGTTGGCTCGAGGAAGCCCTGCTGCAACAAAGCCCCGCCACCATCGATCCAGAAGCGTGGAAACGCTTCATTGATGATATACTGATGCTTTGGACAGGCAGTCAGGAGGAACTTGACAACTTTGCGGAATTTATCAATTCCTTCCACCCAACGATCAAATTTGTTGTCAATAGTTCCAGGACAGAAATACCCTTTCTGGACATACTCCTGAAATTTGAGAACGGATTCATCCACAGTGAGATTTACACTAAACCAACTGACGCTCACACTTACCTGCCATATAACTCTTGCCACCCACGGCATTGTGTGAACAACGTGCCCTCCAGCCAATTCCTCCGGCTGAGGAGACTCTGTTCAGACACGGAAAAATTCATCCAGCACAGCCACGACATGGCGCGCCACTTCCAGCATCGTGGCTACCCTAGGCCAGTGATCGAGGATGCACGGCAAAGAGCCCTGCAGACTCCGAGAAGCCAGACGATGAGTTATAAAACCCAGAAAACTACGGACAGGGTTCCCGTTATCCTGACTCACAATCCCCTCAACCCTCCCCTGGGCCGGTGGCTTAGGGATAGCCATCATCTGCTCCAGAGCAGCAGCAAAATGAAGTAGGCCACCCCTGACGCGCCCCTAGTCGGACACAGAAAATGCCGATCACTCAGGGACATGCTGATGCCCTCAGCCCTCCCTGCCCCATGCAGCGACCAGGAGCCGGGCTGCCGGAGGTGCAGCAAAAAGTGTATTACCTGCAGGGAGCACCTGGTGGAGACAGCCCGCTTCCACAGCTCACACACACAGGAGATGTTCACAATCAGAGATGCTGTGTCCTGCGACACAGACAATGTGATTTATTTGCTATTCTGCAGCCAGTGCCCCCACTCGCAATATGTAGGACAAAAAAAAACAGTCTAAAAGTGAGACTAGCGTTACACCGATCACACGTAGGGAACAACATAGGCACGCTGGTCACCAGGCACTTCAACCAGCCTGGACACAGCCTGTCCAATGTGAGGTGCCTGGTGATCGAAAAAGTCCATAAGAATAACCTCAACCACAGAATCAGGCGGGAAAAAATGTGGATCGAGAAGCTAAAAACCCTCGCCCCCCTGGGCTTGAACACCCTTGATGGCTGAGAGGGTGATGCACTGCCATGCTAACTCTACTGCTCTGGTATACCACAGTACTCCTTAGGCTCCCTGCAGCCGCCTCGCCCCGGCCTTCTCCCCCCGCCCCCTGTGGTTCTCTCACCCCCTCTATGTTTCGTTCTTTATCTCCCTTGCTCTCCCTCCCCCCTTTTTTTTCTTTTTTCTTTCCTCTCTCTCCTCGCCCCGTCCTCGCTCCTTCTACGCGTGCAATTGTACTCCCCCTTTAGAGAACACATTTTAATCATTATCACCTGTTTTACCTAGTCATGTTATACTATTCTGTATTACTTTTACAGCCATTTATATTTTACCATTGAAAATTAGCACATGCATTCATTATCTTTTTCTTCTCCCTTTTTCTTCTCTTCCCCCTCCTGTCTTCTTCTTCTTCTGCTTCTTCTTCTTCTTCTTCTTCTTCCTCCTCCTACTCCTCCTCCTTCTCCTCCCCCTCCTCCTCGTCTTCTTCTTCTCCTTCTTCTTCTTCTTCTTCCTCTTCTTCTTCCTCTTCTGCTGAGAGCGTGGCTGTGTTTGTGTGTGCTTGTGGACGTATATACTTGCACACACACTTGTGTGCGTATGCGGGTGTGGGCACTTGTGTGTGTGTGTGTGTGCGTGTGTGTGTGTGTGTGTGTGCGCGTGTGTGTGTGTGTACGTGCGGGTGTGTGTGTGTGTGAGTGATTGTGAGTGTGTGTGGTTCAGGTGAACGATGATGTCCACTAAGAAAGGTGCGACAAGGTGTGGGCATATGAACTGTTTTCAGGTTTTACATTTTACCTTGAGCTGTGAATGTGGTATAAAAAGAGGGGAATTTTAAGCGTGCTCAACCTGTCCATTGAAAAAGTGTTAAAATAAACACGAAACGTTTGGCCACATACAACGGTGGGTTTTTTTTTTTCGATCCATATGCAAGACTATATATATATATATATATATATATATATAATATATATATATATATATATATATATAGAGAGAGAGAGAGAGAGAGAGAGAGAGAGAGAGAGAGAGAGAGAGAGAGAGAGAGAGAGAGAGAGAGAGAGAGAGAGAGATGGGTTTTGTTTTTGTTTTTGTTTTTTAATTGTTTTTAAAGTAACACAGAATATTTTATGACGTTAACTTGTTTCTGAAGTTCACAAATTCATATATTAGATACAGAAAAGTTTCATCAATTCGGCATTTCAAATGCAACAACTTTTTAGTCCTACAGAGTTGTGTGGAGTGGGAAGTTTGGCTTGTGCGGCTGTTATCTTTTTCTGTATTATTTGATTCATCTGTCCTGCACAGCTCACCATCTGATGGTGATCGTTGGTCTATAGGATTTATTTCTTAACTATATATATATATATATACAACAAGACTATTAACCAACAACTTCTACTCTCTTCGAGGGATTGTAACTTTATTAGAACATTATTATTTTTGTTACTGTACACAAGATTGTTACCATTTCTTTTTAATTAAGTGCTGGTTTGCTTTTATTGTGGACTTTCAATCTGGTGCAAAGAGGACAACCTTTCTCTTGTAGAAAGTCTTCTAGCTCAGTTTGAGTGTTCACTGTGGACATACTTTGCAGGCCGATATGCAGACTGAAGAGTCTTTCTCAAAGACGAAACAGCTGTCTTTGCATAGGCATTGTCTATCTCCCCCATTGGGAGAAAAAGTAAATCAGCACATTATTTTCTTTTATTCTTTTCAGAACACAGAATAAATTGTAAAGTTAAAATTAAAGTTATTCAGTTTCTTTCTTAGGCTCACAAACTTAAATATTGGACACAAAACAAGTTTTTTTCAAGCAAACTATATATATAAGAGGAAAGTTTAATGGTGTGGTTGTTTTTTCTTCTTCAATTCTTGTACGTTTATATTATACTTGGAAGAAGGAAAGCGCATCAGTCTACCTGATCCAGGCACACCTCTCTACATTCCTCCTCACCGGGAGTATGTTGGTGTTTACTACGATTTCTATGACCTCCCTTATTGAATCCTTCACTGGATCCACCAACATGGCATCCCATCTCTTCTACTCTCTTCGAGGGATTGTAACTTTATTAGAACATTATTATTTTTGTTACTTTACACAAGATTGTTACCATTTCTTTTTAATTAAGTGCTGGTTTGCTTTTATTGTGGACTTTCAATCTGGTGCAAAGAGGACAACCTTTCTCTTGTAGAAAGTCTTCTAGCTCAGTTTGAATGTTCACTGTGGACATACTTTGCAGGCCGATATGCAGACTGAAGAGTCTTTCTCAAAGACGAAACAGCTGTCTTTGCATAGGCATTGTCTATCTCCCCCATTGGGAGAAAAAGTAAATCAGCACATTATTTTCTTTTATTCTTTTCAGAACACAGAATAAATTGTAAAGTTAAAATTAAAGTTATTCAGTTTCTTTCTTAGGCTCACAAACTTAAATATTGGACACAAAACAAGTTTTTTTCAAGCAAACTATATATATAAGAGGAAAGTTTAATGGTGTGGTTGTTTTTTCTTCTTCAATTCTTGTACGTTTATATATATATATTATATATATATATATATATATAAAAGTTCCCCGTTAGAATACCGGGAGGTCTTTCGTAAAATACAAAAATAGCCCCCCCCCCCCCCACCTACCTTCTGGAAGTTCTGTGCTTGTAACTTCCTCTAATCTGCCACTCTTTTTGGCTCTGCCTTTTCCCTTTGCTTTCTAGCATCTACTATCTTTCTGACTTTCTGAAGAGGTTCTGTGCTTGTAACTTCCTCTAATCTGCCACTCTCTTTGACTCTGCCTTTTCCCTGTGCTTTCTATCATCTACTATCTTTCTGACTTACTGGCCGGCCGTTCTCTTGCCTGTTGTTTTTAAAATAAAAAATATTCCAAATAACCTTTCTCCTTTGAGCTCCTCCGAAATCGGAATATTGCGTTGGCTGTACTCAAGCGGGGAGACCAGTTGAAAACTGAAAACCGGACACATACGTACCTTACCCATTATGGCCATATGGCCTGGGAACGTAGAAGAAGAAGAAGAAGAAGAACGAGTTCCTCCCCTTCGTCGGTCAGGTCACTCCACATCATGCAATCATTAGAATTCGATCACCAAAGTTTGGCTGTACGCAGCGGGGAGACCAGTGAAAACTGAAAACCGTACACATACGTACCTTACTCATTATGGCCATATGGCCTGGGAACGCAGAAGAAGAAGAAGAAATATTCATATTTGAAAATTAAGATAGCGCTTCATTACTCTGCTTAGCCGTCCGCCACTATTATTGTCTGTGCACTTTTTTTCTTTAAGATAGGGCTTTATATACGTTTTCTTGTTGCCCTATCTAGGGGAAGACGGGGTAAAAAGCGCATGGGCGGGTAAGAAGCCCACCCCAATTATCTCATGAAATGAAGCAAATTTCAGTCTCATTTTGCCCATGAGACGAGCGTTAATGTCTAGCATTCGTCTCATGGGCAAATTTGACTGAAATTTTCTTTATTTCATGAGATAATTGGGGTGGGCGTCTTACCCGCCCATGCGCTTTTTACCCCGTCTTCCCCTAATGATCATTGTTGATTTTCATTTGTGACTTTCAGAAATAAAATGCTATTTAAGCCAAGAAGATCTATATCATAACGAGACATGTGAAATGATGACGTGTCTGTGCAGATGTCTACCGAGGCTGTTCCAGTGATTGGGGTTTTACGTTCCAGAGCAGCGTCCCTATTCCGGGCTGCCATTTCACCTTCGCTGGCACCGAGGAGACGGTGTGGTGCCTCTGTGACTATGACAACTGCAACGACCAGGATATGACTGGCTACATCCCGCAAATAGAAGGCACTGGTGCGGTGCAGAGCCCCGTGAAGATATAACCCGGTTTCAGTTTGGTTTAATAGACGATTTTTGAAAAAAAACACCCTTCGTGAAACTTAGAGTTGCTTACCTCAATTACTCGGTCAAATATCATAGCAACCATGCAACAATGGCGTCGAAGCTTGAAACCGCAGGATGCCAGTCAGCGACTTGCAAACATTCTTTTAGAAGAAAAAAATAGGGATGGCCAGTGGCCACAAACTGATAAAACTTGCAAAATGTGACGTAAAAATATAAAATGACATACATTTTTAGAATGACGCACGGTGTTCTAAGTGCTGTATGTCTGCTCAAACACACGAGTCGATAGGCTACGAGAGCTGATGGTAGAGTGACGTCCCCTGTTTGACCGATTGAATTAGGCAAGATCACTCCCACACACCATGAAATTACTCCCTTAATTATTTCCGAACAGTTCCTATTAAACAAAATATAATTCCAAAAGTACATAATACAAAACAACAACAGAAACACGTGATTAGATGCAACAAGCAAATTATTCTAAAACTACACAATACAAACATCAACACGTTGCTAGACAGAAGTACCTGTTATGCACATGTGGCAGAGTCGGTTATTGTGTATGTTTAAAAGCTTTGTCTCTTCGACTAAGTTTAGTTGAGGACCTAGACGTGCAAGTTGTAGTTTCAACAGACGTGTTGCTATTAGTTTATAGTTGTTCTGGCGTTCACTGATTTTGCCTCTAGTCACACTGACAAGAGGTTCGTATTTCTTATTGGACTCATCCAAGCAATCAAGAATACAAATTAATTCATCAACCTCGTCTCGTATTGCAACGTATGAATGATCCCTTCCCCTTCGCTCCTTCCTATCCCTCAACTGTCCCCTCCACTGTTTTCCTTCGAAGATAGGACCCACATCACCCTCATGCAGTACCTCAAAAGTCAACACTGCAACACACATATATGTTATAGTAACTTTACAAAGCCAGTAAATTTGCAAATTTCCTGAACGTTCCTGTAAATTTGCGAAATGTCCTGACTTTTTTTAATAGAAAATTGGCAAAGTCCCTGAGTGAAACAGTAAGTTTACAAATTCACTGTAACTTTTACAACAAGCAAAATGTTTATGCATGACATAATTTTAATAGTAAGTATGAATGAAATATGTCAGTGAATGTTAGCCCCTAGCACATGCTAATGGCACCCAATGAAAAAAAAAGTCATTTGAGCAAAAGGATACCGCATGTATTGCGCGAAATTCATGCTTTGTCAAATAAATAACCTTGGTTTAAACTAATATTATTTTGAAATATTTTCGATATGTAAATAATATCAGATTAATTTTTATGAGGGCACGGGAACTAAAAAATATTCATCTGTTATAATTATTGCATTTCGCTTTATCATTAATTTGACTTTAATATTTCGCTCTCGTGTCTGCCTGTCTGTCTCTCCGTGTCCGTTTAAATTTTTTTATTTTTTATCTACCTTGCTCTGTTTTGTTTTTGCTTGAAATTAACAAGAAAATGCAAAGGTCTATTAAATAAACTTTCTTTCCAAAACTAGTCTTTAAGAACTCACCTCGTGTTCTTTGTTCGTCTGTCTGTCTCTCTGTCTCTCTGTCTCTGTCTCTGTCTCTCTCTCTCTCTCTCTCTCTGTCTCTCTCTCTCTCTCTCTCTCTCTCTCTCTCTCTCTCTCTCTCTCTCTCTCTCTGTCTCTCTGTCTCTGTCTCTGTCTCTCTCTCTCTCTCTCTCTGTCTCTGTCTCTCTCTCTCTCTGTTTCTCTCTGTCTCTCTGTCTCTCTGTCTCTCTCTCTCTCTCTCTCTCTCTCTCTCTCTCTCTCTCTTCTCTCTGTCTCTCTCTCTCTCTCTGTCTCTCTCTCTCTCTCTCTCTCTCTCTCTCTCTCTCTCTGTTTTTATGTCATTTTGTCATTGCTTGATGCATGATGTGAGAGTGTGAGTGAGAATTAATGTGATTATTTGTACTATTGTAGCTTTTCGTTTTTTTCCTCAATTTCAAAACACCCCTCATGTCATGATTTCTCTGTAGCTATTGACATTCTCTCATCAATTCTCTCTCTCTCTCTCTCTCTCTCTCTCTCTCTCTCTCTCTCTCTCTCTCTCTCTCTCTCTCTCTCTCTCTCTCTCTCTCTCTCTCTCTCTCTCTCTCTCTCTCTCTCTCTCTCTCTCTCTCTCTCTCTCTCTCTCTTACTCTTCAATTATGTTTAATTATTTTTAGTGAGCTGGTTTCGTTATTGCTTCATTCGTGTTCGTGGTTTGTTGTTGTTTTATGCGCTCAATGCAAATTTTGGGCGAAACAATTATTCTTAAAAACGACAACAACAGCAACAACAACAACAACAACAACAACAATCACAACATCACCACCCCACCACCACCACCACCACCAACCAACAACAACAAACAAACAAACAAACAAGGTCACGACGGCGATAATTTATGCGCGGATGCCTTCCTCTCATGGTGACACACCACCACCACACAAAATTTGAAGCGATTCGGTCAAGCGGTTCGGGAGATATCCTTGGGACAGACAGAAAAAAACAGAAAAAAACAAAAAACAAAAAGAAACATACACGAACGAAAACATACTCCTTTGCGATCGAAAATCGGCAAAGGACAACAAAGAACCATACACGAACGAAAGCATGCTCCTTTGCTATCGTAGATCGGCAAAGGACAAAAACAAACAAACAAACAAATAACAAACAACAACAACAAATAGGGAGAGAGACTAGAGAGTCACACAATAATTCATTACATGACTGTAGTGCACGTGTACGGCATGGTTATGACGCTGTTAATGCTGTTGGTGCTGCCCCCTATTAATATCGTCATTTATCAAAGAGACACACGGACACACGTTACGTCATACGTCATATGCATATTCATTTGCTACGCCCACCGCGCTCGAGCTACTTAACCCTTTCACCGCCAAAGTCGCATTCACCGACTCAGCACCAGCGAAACTTGTCCCTAAGAGCTTCGGCTATGAGGACGTTAACCCTCCACTACCAACCAAAGTCGCATTTTAGCGCCACAGTGATTTAACACCTATGTCACTAAAGCCGGCGACGGACTATGTGACTGCCTCATGTGACTCGATCAGGTCGTGACGTTTCACCTCATTTGCATACCATGCTGCTCGATCAGCATGACTCAGTCGGGCCCGGTCAGGTGACAGGGCCGAATAGGGCGGGTTCTAAAATTCACTGATCGAGACAGATGGCTTGTGACCTCTTCTGTGCGGGACACAAAATGTGGTCTACGACACGACCTGATCGAGTCATATGAGGCAGTCGCATAGTCAGTCTTCAGCATAAAAGGCATCACATTGGGGTCTATTATCCAAAGATCCTGTTGTTTTAGTTTTGGGAAGTAAGGACAGACCTTATTTGATATAATTATGTCACAGAAGAATCCCCAATACTGCAGATGGATTTAGTTCTCTACCCAGGTAAAATGAATGGAACATTTTGGCTGAAATATGGCTGGCGGGGAAAGGGTTAAAGTAAAGACACCCTAGTGCGTAGGTACTCCGCAAATGCGCATGGCTCGATCGGTTATTATACTGTGCAGCTACACCTACACCCACTCGCATGCACTCACTTAACACACGCACGAACGCACGCACGAAGGCACACACACGCACGCACGCACGCACACGCACACACACACACGCACACACACACACACACACACACACATACATACATACACACACACACACACACACACACATACACACATTGTCTCAATCACTTTTTAGTGGAAGGACGCTAAACTGAAGAACAGCATACACACACACGCACACGCGCGCGCACACGGGCACACACACATACACATACACACACGCACGCGCGCACATACACACACACATCAAATAAACGCACAAACAAGAACAACACACACGCACACACACAAACACAAACAACAACAAGACCACCACCACCACCAACACACACACACACACACACACACACACACACACGCACGCACGCACGCACGCACGCACGCACGCACGCACGCACGCACACGGATATCGTACCACTCGTTTGTTAATGTAAACAGATTGAGACGTTCTTTGCATTAACTTTGCATTTGCATTTCTTAGCTCAGAAACGAAACAATATGTGTCCGATTCAGAAAAGAAAAGCACGCACGCACGCACGCACGCACGCACGCACGCACGCACGCACGCACGCACGCACGCACGCACACACGCACACACGCACGCGGATACTACATGTCGAAGGAGCGTCTTTCTTAGCAAGTGAAAGAGCCTACTTCTTGAATGTAAATGCAGCTAGGACATTTGCAGATCGTGTTTAACCGTAATTTTCGTGGAGTCATCTGTATATAAGACTTCATCACTATAGACCTTCACCTTTTAACACTGATTTTCTGTCTAACCTTGCCTATGTGTGTATGGGGGCGGTGGGTGGATGCCTCGTGCCTCCATACGGGGAGCTGTACGACCCCGCCTCCTCCACGAATCTCTCTCCGTGGGTATTAGGTATTAGGTATTAGGTATTAGGTATTAGGTATTAGGTATTAGGTATTAGGTATTAGGTATTAGGTATTAGGTATTAGGTATTAGGTATTAGGTATATATTAGGTATTAGGTATTTGGTGTTTGGTATTAGGTATTAGGTATTAGGTATTAGGTATTAGGTATATATTAGGTATTAGGTATTAGGTATTAGGTATATATTAGGTATTAGGTATTTGGTGTTTGGTATTAGGTATTAGGTATTAGGTATTAGGTATTAGGTATATATTAGGTATTTGGTATTTGGTGTTTGGTATTAGGTATTAGGTATTAGGTATTAGGTATTAGGTATATATTAGGTATTTGGTATTTGGTGTTTGGTATTAGGTATTAGGTATTAGGTATTAGGTATTAGGTATATATTAGGTATTTGGTATTTGGTGTTTGGTATTAGGTATTAGGTATTAGGTACTAGGTATTAGGTATTAGGTATTTGGTGTTTGGTGTTTGGTATTAGGTATTTGGTGTTTGGTATTTGGTATTAGGTATTAGGTATTAGGTATTTGGTGTTTGGTATTTGGTATTTGGTATTTGGTGTTTGGTATTTGGTATTTGGTATTAGGTATTTGGTGTTTGGTATTTGGTATTTGGTATTAGGTATTTGGTGTTTGGTATTTGGTGTTTGGTATTAGGTATTTGGTGTTTGGTATTTGGTATTAGGTATTTGGTGTTTGGTATTTGGTGTTTGGTATTAGGTATTTGGTGTTTGGTATTTGGTATTAGGTATTTGGTGTTTGGTATTTGGTGTTTGGTGTTTGGTATTTGGTATTTGGTATTAGGTATTTGGTGTTTGGTATTTGGTATTTGGTGTTTGGTATTTGGTATTTGGTATTAGGTATTAGGTATTAGGTATTTGGTATTTGGTATTTGGTATTTGGTGTTAGGTATTAGGTATTAGGTATTTGGTGTTTGGTATTTGGTATTAGATATTAGGTATTAGGTATTGGTATTTGGTGTTTGGTATTTGGTATTTGGTGTTTGGTATTTGGTGTTTGGTATTTGGTATTTGGTATTAGGTATTAGGTATTTGGTGTTTGGTATTTGGTATTAGGTATTAGGTATTAAGTATTAGGTACTTTATAGTCACAGAGGCGTCTCTGTGAAATTCGGGTTGCTCCCACCTGGAGAGCGCGTCGCTGCCAGAGGGGATACCGGGGGGGGGGGGGGGGGGGGGGGTCTTTTGTAAAAATAGTTCCCCCACCTTCTGGAAGTTCTTTGCTTGCAACTTCCTCTAATCTGCCACTCTCTTTCACCCTGCTTTTTGGTCTTTTGCTTTCTATCATCTACTATCTTTCTGATTTATTTCCCCCAAACAAATCTTCCAAATAACGTTTTTCCTTTGAGCTCCTCCGAAATCGGAATGTGTCGGTTGTACGCAGCGGGGAGACCAGTGAAAACTGAAAACCGGGCACATACGTACCTAACGTACCAGCAACGTGAGTGACCCGGGTTCGAATCCCGGCGTC
>CM065707.1:8625854-8628354 GCA_017654935.2 Phymorhynchus buccinoides
GAGACGAGAGAGAGCGAGAGAGGAACACAGAGAGAGAGAGAGAGACAGAGACGAGACAGAGACAAGACAGAGGGAGACAGAGACAAGAGACACAGAGAGAGATAGAGAGGAGTGGTTGAGATTCCGAAGAGCAAGAGAGACTTAGATTTCTTTTTGAGAGACAGAGAGAAGAGAGAGACAGACTAAGGGACAACTGATACGAAGAAGAAGAAGAGAAGACTGAGAAAAAAAAAAAAAGAAGAAGGAAAAAAAGAAAAGAAGAAGGAAGAGGAACAAGAAAAAAGTAGAAGAAAGGAAAAAAAAAAAAAAAAAAAAAAAAGTACCCCCCCCCCCCCCCCCCCCCCCCCCCCCCCCCCCCCCCCCCCCCCCCCCCAAACAACCACCACTAAACACTGTACCTCCCTCCGGCCAGTGGCTGACCCGGGCGAAGCAGGAGTGGGCGCACGTTACGTTGGACACCATGTCTGTGACCAGCGAGCCGTTAGGGGGACACTGGGGGTTATGCCAATAGTCCCGTCCCCCGGAGGAACAGTCCCAACACTTGATGGTGGCTAAAACACGACAACAACACAAATAACAAGTGCAACGCCGAGCTGTAGCAAAGTCCCCTCGCAGCATCGCCGAGCTACGCGGAAATGGGAATGTGTCGGCTGTGCACATACATACAAACGCATCAAAACAGCACGTAACTACATAAACACGCATCAAAACAGCACGTAACTGAATAGGTTTTTTTATATATAGCCTTGGGGTTCGGACCCGTGATTTGAGCGCGCGCGATCTTGCGCACACGCGCGCACAGAACAATTCGTGACACCTGTGTTATAGACCATTCATCAAGAAATGTGAAAAAAACTGCATTAAAATACATGCGAAACTTCGCGAGATATTAGCGATTATGTGTTTCGGGGTTTGAACCCCGTACCTGGCGTGACCTTGACCTTAGTGTAAAACTAAATACATTAGTGGATAGCTTGCATCTTGGCGAACTAGTATACCAAATTTGATGATGATAGACTGAATAGTTGTTGAGAAAAACGGACGAATAGCCGGACGGAGGCACGCCGGACGGACACCGGACGGACGGATCAGACAAAAACAATAGCTCCCCGAACATTCGGGGACTAATTATGATCATGCAGCAACCACGAAAGGGACATTAAGTCCCGCTGGGCTAGTTTCTCACAACAGGCTTGCAAAGTCCAAAATCTCTTCTTTAAAAAAAAATCAATTTTCAGTTATTGGTATTTTGGGACACGGGTCCTCGGTTTATCGTCTCATCCGAAAGACTCACAGACGCACCACGATAAAGTCCCTTGATTTTGTTCTAAGTAGCTGTGACCCACATACAAATGTCCCCAACTTCAAATTGAGGCTGCTCTTTAAAATCATGTTTCGTTTTTAATGTGGGGACATTTGTATGGGAGTCAAACCTTGTCACAACTAGATTTTTTACCAGCAGGCTGAGCTATAAGAGGGAAAACACGTGAAACCCGTGATTTTGAGACGTGACCTGGTTGGTCTTTAATACAATTTCAATACCAGGTTTGGGTTTGTGATAATTTAGACGCCAATAATAGCAGTGTTTAACCTATCAGAATCTTCAAATGGATGAAGGCGGGTGGTTAGAAGAAGAGACAGAACAAGAAGAAGAAGAAGAGATCTCACTTACTGTTGGAGGGCGGGGGAGCGGGCGTGACCATAGTCACGCAGTTCAAGATGGCGGACAGGGGAGCTAACACGTCCTCCATGAGTTCCTGAGTGGCCTCCCCTGACACAGCGCTGCACAGCTGCTCCAACACGCTGCTCAGACAGCTGACGTAATACGACGTCATTCTGTGCACATGAGCATAATAATAAGCATACAATTAGGAAATGAGCAACTTAGGACGATGATTTGACCGCCAGGGGGCAAACAGTAGGGGCTTAGCGCGTGACATTCTTAGTTGGGCGTAGTGAGAGAGAGAGAGGGAGATGAGTCCCTCCCTCCCTCTCTCTCTCTCTCTCTCTCTCTCTCTCTCTCTCTCTCTCTCTCTCTCTCTCTCTCTCTCTCTCACTACGCCCAACTAAGAATATCACGCGCTAAGCCCCTACTGGTTTGATTGCCCCCTGGCGGTCAAATCATCGTCATAAGTTGACCATTGGTCTAGTTCATGAAATGGACAAAATGGTTTAGGCCAACGTTTTCCATTCCTGATAAGAAGAAGAAGAAGAAGAAGAAGAAGAAGAAGAAGAAGAAGAAGAAGAAGAAGAAGAAGAAGAAGAAGAAGAAGAAGAAGAAAGAAGAAGAAGAAGTAAGAGGAGTAAGAGGATGATGCAGGGGCGGACCAAATGATTTAAAAGGGGGGGTTTCCTGGGGAGTCCAGGAAGCTGCATAGGTCCTGGGTTACGGTGTAGTGGCCTTGCGTGGAGGGGGGGGGGGGGGGGGGCAGGGGGTTTCACTCCTGGGACATTTCGCAATTTAGTGATTATTAAAGAAAACATTGAGCCATGTTCTTAC
>CM065707.1:8635854-8638354 GCA_017654935.2 Phymorhynchus buccinoides
AAGGAGCTAGAATGAGGGGAATCCGTGTAGGCTACTGTGGTCAGGGAATGAGGACAACTAGGCATCGCGACCTCTTAAAATTTGTCCTTTCTGATTATTTGTATTCTTTTGCTTCATGAATGGCATGACTAGGACGCTTTTAGATGTGTTAATCATAACAATATACACATTTCAATAGTTGAATCTTGGGGTCTTTATCGAGGAGGTCTTTGAACTGATTAAGGCTAGGTGCCAATTTGATGTGTGCTGGAAGAGATAAGACCCATATGGAAGTTTAATGCTAGAATGTAGTAGTTTCCTTCTCAGTTAAAAGCGAAAATTATATCCTCAATATTTCATTTTTTTCTGTTTTGGTGGTACTATTATTTTTGTTTCGGGAGTTTCCTAGTAGCCTAGGGCTTTCGGGAGTGTGGCTCCCTTATTTTGCTTAGAATGAAACTCCCGAAAAATAGCCTTCATCAGGGTGAAACATAACACATCATGATTATTATATTTCACAACAATATATACAGCGTTGTGATACTAACAAACTAAAACGTTGTTTCAGTAATCGAGTTGCTAACCTCTGGAACACCTAACCTAAACCAGCATTAAACACCTTCAAAAATCTCCTTGACAAGGATGAAAATGTTAGCCAACTACTTCCGGAATACGATGATTGAATTACAATCATTATTTTAAAGGCATACTTTAAGCAAGCAAAACAGCGATCAATGAAGGGACGTTTATATATTAAGCCGCGAGGCTTAGGCTTGAGCCAGTCCCACACTATACTATACTATGCTATACTATGACTATACTATACTATACTATACTATACTATACTATACTATACTATGCTATGCTATGCTATGCTATGCTATGCTATGCTACGCTACGCTACGCCACGCCACGCCACGCCACGCCACGCCACGCCACGCCACGCCACGCCACGCCACGCTACGCTACGCCACGACATACTATACTATACTATACTATACTATACTATACTATACTATACTATGCTATGCTATGCTATGCTATGCTATGCTATGCTATGCTATGCTATACTATACTATACTATACTATACTATACTATACTATACTATACTATACTATACTATACTATACTATACTAGACTAGACTAGACTAGACTAGACTAACAAAAAGTGATATAGCAACCTACTCGCACACGTTCTGGATCGTGTCTTCCAGGTTCTGATGAACAGCGAAGAAAAAAATGTGAGGGATCATGTCCTGGTAGGCCTTGGTCAGACAGTGCGCCGCCTCCAACAGACCTTCACATTCTGTGCATAAAATATTACGCATACAAGCATTACGATCTTGCAATCGCACGTATGACCGCGCGCACGCGCGCGCGCACGCACGCGCGCGCGCACGCACGCGCGCGCGCATACAGACACACGGACACACATAGACAGACAGACAGGCAGGCAGACAAACAGACACACGCGCGCACGCATGTACGCTCTCACACACACACGCACGCACACACATACACACACACACACAGACACTTTCCCTCCCCCTCTCCTCACGCATACAGTCACACATACAGACAGACAGACACACACACACACATACACAAGATCACACACACACACATACAAACACACACACACACACACACACACACACACACACACACACACACACACACACACGCACGCACACAACGCACACGCACACGCACACACACACACACACACACACACACACACACACACACACACACACGCACGCACACGCACGCACACACGCACACAAACACACACACACACACACACACACAAACACACACATACACACATACACACATATGCACACGCGCGCGCGCGTCTTAAAATAATTATACGTTTTTTTGTTTTGTGTTTTAGGATGGAATTGTGTGTGGGAATGGGTGGGGGCCCTCTTGAAGTGGGGATTAGGGGGGGGGTGGGTGGTGGTGGCAAACAGAACAATGAACATCTAACTTTCTCTCTTTATGCATAAGACCTATAACCAATTGTCTTATCGTACAACAACAATGATAACAATGCATCAAGCAAAACTCCTACCTACATACTAACCAAACCGTTAAACAACTAACCCAAACCAACCAAAAACCTACATCACAAAAAATCCCACAAAAAAACCCCCCCACCCCCCCCACAAAAAAACCCCACCTGGCTTTGTAGTAGAAACTTCAGTAGTAGTAGTTGCGTTCACTGGTGTCTCTGTTGTTGGGGCCACCGTGGTCACGACCGGCAAGCAGTTGAAATAATCGTTGAAGGGGTGTAGAGCCACGTTTGCGAAATATCGAATGGCGTGAGCTGATTCAGCGTTGCAAGCGTCCACCACTGTGGTGTTTACGCAGCTGGTGAATTGTGAGGCAGAGCTGTGGAGAATAATAAAAGAAAACATGAACAATAATATTGAAACAGTGCCCATACACTGTTATGATAGTTAACCATTGATAGGTTGAATTGAACAGTTTTTATTTCAGCTTTGAGAATAACG
>CM065707.1:8643354-8648354 GCA_017654935.2 Phymorhynchus buccinoides
TTCAGTTGCCAGAACAACAAAGACATCGACATTCAGCATGCATGAGTATAAGTACATGTTGACTTAAAGTGACATGAGTATAAAAACAAAATATGCATAAAATGTATACGGACATAGGCATTTAGCATGCGCGAGCCTAATGTACATATATTAAAGGTTACACATAATACACTGCTTAAAGATGCACATTACATGTGGATACGTACAAGTCTAAGGATAAGCATGCATAGTTTCTTTCAACACGATGAACTCGCATTTAAGCCTAAAAGGATAATGAGTCTAAGAGGTGGATGGATCTGGGGATGAAGGATTTCTGTGTCCTGGAGTTTATGCAAACTTTTTACAAAAGACCCCCCCCCCCCCCCCCCACACACACACACACACACACACACCGGCGTTACCATAGTAAGAAAATGAAACTGAATATTTCTTCTTTTTCTGCGTTCCCAGGCCATATGGCCATAATGGGTAAGGTACATATGTATCCGCTTTTCAGTTTCCACTGGTCTCCCCGCTGCGGACAGCCGACACATTCCGATTTCGGAGGAGCTCAAAGGAGAAACATTATTTGGAAGACTTTTTTGTTGAAAAAAGGCAGGAGAATGGGCCAGAAAGATAGTAGATGACAGCAAGCAAAAGGGGAAAAGGCAGAGTCAAAGAGAGTGACAGATTAGACGGAAGTTACAAGCACAGAACTTCCATAAGGTGGGGGAACTAATTATACGAAAGATCCCCCCGGTATCCCCACGGGGGTAAACTGAATACTTACACGCAGGGACTGGTTGGGGCAGTAAAGGCAGCCACTTGTTCTGTGCAGTTCCTTACATGTTCTCCCACCGACAGGTCCTCCAACAGGCAGGGCCACGCCTCCTTCAACACTGCGAGCACATAATCACCATCATCGTCATCATCGTCCTCCTCGTCGTCGTCATCATCATCATCAGCAGCAGCAGCAGCAGCAGCACCCAGCCACAGCAGCAACATCATCATCATTGTCGACTTCGTCATCATCATCATCATCATCATCATCATCATCATCATCGTCGTCGTCGTCGTCGTCATCATCATCATCATCATCATCATTGTCATTATCATCATCGTCTTCATCATCTCATCATCATCATCATCATCATCATCATCATCGTCGTCGTCCTCGTCCTCGTCGTCGTCATCATCATCATCATCATCATCATTAGCAGCAGCAGCAACATCATCATCATTGTTGACTTCGTCATCATCATCATCATCATCATCATCATCATCATCATCATCATCATCATCATTATCATCATCGACTTCATCATCATCATCATAATCATCATCATCATCAGCAGCAGCATCATCGTCGTCGTTGTCGTCGTCGTCATCGTCACCATCACCATCATCATCATCATTAGCAGCAGCAGCAGCAGCCACAGCAGCAGCAACATTATTATCATTGTCGACTTCGTCATCATCATCATCATCACGATCATCATCATCATCATCATTATCATCATCGTCTTCATCATCATCATCATCATCATCATCGTCGTCGTCGTCGACGTCATCGTCATCATTACCATCATCATCATCACCATCGTCGTCGTCGTCATCATCATCACCACCATCGTCATCAGTATTATCATAATCATCATCATCATCACCATCATCATCATCATCATCATCATCATCGTCGTCGTCGTCGTCGTCGTAAAGGCGTCAGTACCAGGTGCATCATCACCATTGTCGTCGTCGTCATCATCATCACCATGATCATCATCATCATCACCATCATCATCATCACCATCGTCGTCGTCGGCATCATCATCATCACCATCATCATCATCACCATCGTCGTCGTCGCCGTCGTTGTCGTCGTCCTCTTCCTCTTCCTCCTCCTTCTCAACATCATCATCATCATCATCATCATTGTTATCATCATCATCATCATCATCATCACCATCAGCAGCAGCAGCATCGTCGTCGTCGCCGTCTACTTTATGTTAATGTCTACCAATAGTACATCTGCATCGTCAGTCAGCGATCATCAACTCACATGCCCGGCCTGTGGGGGAGCAGATGAAATCGAACGTGATGAGGGTGACGTCATACTGTACGCGCTGCGCGCCCTGACAGGATGTGACGGCATCCTCCAGACACTGCTGATGAGGGGGGTACTTCCTGTTTGTTGGACATGACGTTAGGTGCATGAATGACACGAATAAGAAGAAGAAGAAGAAGAAGAAGAAGAACAAGAAGAACAAGAACAAGAAGAACAAGAACAAGAAGAACAAGAACAAGAACAAGAAGAAGAAAAAACAAGAAGAAGAAGAATAAAAACAAGAAAAACAAGAAGAACAAGAAGGGGGAGGAGGAAATAATTTTAGTGCAAGAAACCGCTAGTTTATGGCAAAAATTGATCTTACTTAAACCAGCAATGCTGAGCATAATGAATCATTGCCAGTTGTGAATTTTGTTTCACTATTTATGTTTCACTTTTGTTTTTATGGGAACCTCAGACCAGTACTGATGTTTGCCTCAGGCAGAAGCAATGTTCTGAAAGAGGAAGGGGAGAGGGGGGGGGGGGGTCCAAATATTCCAACTCACTGACAAAGGCTGTCGGCCAGTGCGTCCACGTTGTGATCCAGGATGAAGTAAACCAGAGACGGCATCATGGCGTCGTAGATAGCGTCCGTACACCGCGAAGCTTCCGCGCACACTTCTGGTGCCTCGGTCACTGCACAGAAAGAGTGAACCTGTTATAGCCGTCAACAGGATGACAGTAGGATGTCAAATGAAAGAAGAAGAAGAATTTAATCCAGCCACAGTACTCATACGTCGTAAACAGTTACACGCATTATTTTTTTTATAACAGACTTACCATTGACTGGCATTGCGGTGGATGACGGAGCAGCAGTCGTGGTATTGCTGGCATAGCTGCCATTCCCCGTGGAACTATTCCCCGCAGAGCTCTGGGAGTTGCCGCCAGAAGTGTCGAAGACATCTTCAATGGCTGATGATAAAATAAAATAAATTATACGATACAATACAACATGTGAGAATGAGATAATACGACATGGTAAAACACTAATACTGACTATGTCGTACACTACCGAATTAAGCACACTAATATGCTGTCATTCCATGTGGAACCATTCCCTGAACGGCCCTGGGAATTGTCGCCATAAGTGTCGAACACAACTTCTATGGCTGATGATAAAATGAAATATAACACGATGCAATACAAGATGCGAGAATGAGATAAATATGACATGGTAAAATACTTATACTGACTACGTGGTACAATACAGAATTAAGGACACTATGCTGCTATTCCCTGTAGAGCTCTGGGAGTTGCCGCCAGAAGTGTCAAAGACATCTTCTATGGCTGATGATAAAATGAAATATAACACGATGCAATACAACATGCGGGAATAAAATAATATAATATGGTAAAATAATAATACTGACTACGTGGTACAATACAGAATTAAGGACACTATGCTCCCATTCCATGTAGAGCTCTGGCAGTTGCTGCCAGAAGTGTCTAAGACATCTTCTATGGCTGATGATAAAATGAAATATACGATGTAATACAACATGTGAGAATGAGATAATACAACATAGTAAAATACTAATACCGACTACGTCGTACACCACATAATTAAGGACACTAATTTGCTGCTATTCCCTATAGAATCATTCACTGTAGATCTCTGGGAGTTGCCGCCAGAAGTGTCAAAGACATCTTCTATGGCTGACGATAAAATAAAATACACGATGCAATACAACATACGAGAATGAGATAATACGACATAGTAAAATACTAATACCGACTACGTCGTACACCAGACATCTTCTATGGCTTGTCATAGAATAAAGTAAACGATGCAATACAATATATATATATATATATATATAAAAGAATGAGATCAGTAGGACATAGCAAAATACTAATACCGACTACGTGGTACAATGCATAATTAAGGACACTCTGCTGCCATTCCCTGTGAAATGACTCCCTGTAGATCTCTGGGAGTTGCCGCCAGAAGTGTCAAAGACATCTTCTATGGTTGACGATAAAATATAACACGATGCAATAAAACATGCGGGAATGAAATAATACGACATAGTAACATACTAATACCGACTACGTCGTACACCACATAATTAACCCTTTCACCGCCAGCCATACTTCAGCCAAACATTTCCATTACATTTACCTGGGTAGAGAACAAAATCCATCTGCAGTATTGTGGATTCTTCTGTGACAGATATAAAATAAGGTCTATCCTTACTTCCCAAAACTAAGACAACAGGGTCTTTGGATAATAGACCCCAATGTGATGCCTTTTAGTGACATAGGCGTTAAATCACCGTGGTGCTAAAATGCGACATTGGCGGTGAAAGGGTTAAGGACACTAATATGCTGGTATTCCCTGAAAGGCTCTAGGAGTTGCCACCAGAACTGTTGAAGGCATCTTCTATGGCTGATGATAGAATACACGATGCAATACAACATGTGATAATCAGATAATACGACATAGTAAAATACTAATACTGACTATGTGGTACAATAATAGCCTACAGGACACTAATATGCTGCTATTCCTTGTGGAACTACCCCCTGTAGAGCTCTGGGAATTGCTGCCAGAGCTGTGGAAGACATCTTCTATGGCTTGTGATAAAAGAAAGTACACGATGCAATGCAATAAAATAAAAAAAGGATATAAATAGGACATGGTAAAATACTAATACCGACTACATGGCATAATACAGAATTAACTCATTAGCATCGCAACGATTTTGAGTTATTAAAAAACACCTCACAGATCACTACAGCCATACACACACAAAACCCCCAGACATAAACAAAAGGAGAAATGAAAGAAGATTACAGGTTTTTATTTCAGGATTAGACATGACTTCTTTTAAATATATATTATACTGTATGTAGAAAAACTCTCCACATCAATTGGTTTCCCCACAACAAACCACTACAAAAGCAAAGCCAAGAT
>CM065707.1:8655854-8660854 GCA_017654935.2 Phymorhynchus buccinoides
GGAAAAGATCATGTGTGGTAAAGTATGTTTGAAGGTTACGTTTTAAATGCTTTTCTAGAGGTTTGGAGAGGTTAGACAAGATAGAGATAGGTCGGTAGTTTGACGGATCTTGGGGGTCACCAGATTTATATAGTGGTATCACCTTGGCATCTTTAAATAATTGGGGATAACAGCATTTCTCAATACAAAGGTTATAAATATAGGTAAGACAGTCAGTGATAATAGGCGCAGATAGCTTTAATATATAGTTATCAATATGATCTAAACCGCAACATTTAGAATGCTTGAGTTGAATTAATTCTTGGTATACCTCATGTACAGCCATAAACTGGAAACTGAGTTTAGGACCTAATTGTTTGGAGTCACAGTACTCTTTCAGTAACAATAGATCGTTAGAGGCAGTTCGATCGGCTAGTAAAACAAACTCATGTGTGGGCTCTCTCAGAGAGAGAGAGAGAGAGGGGAGAGAAAGAGAGAGAGAGAGAGGAGAGAGAGAGAGAGAGAGAGGAGAGAGAGAGAGAGAGGAGAGAGAGAGAGAGAGAGAGACGCAAGAGAGAGAGAGAGAGAGAGAGAGAGAGAGAGAGAGAGAGAGAGAGAGAGAGAGAGAGGGAGGGAGAGAGAGAGAGAGAGAGAGAGAGAGAGAGAGAGAGAGAGAGAGAGAGAGAGAGAGAGAGAGAGAGAGAGAGAGAGAGAGAGAGAGAGAGAGAGAGAGAGAGAGAGAGAGAGAGAGAGAGAGAGAGAGAGAGAGAGAGAGAGAGAGAGAGAGAGACAGAGAGACAGAGACAGAGAGACAGAGAGAGAGAGAGAGAGGTCCTTAAAACTTGGACGCTTGGTTAATTGGACTTTTCTAGGGGATGCAACTCTTGATTGGGCAACTATTCTTGAATTATAAATACATGTTCACTGCATTTTTCGTTTGTTCTTTCGTTCTTTGTTTTCATTTATGCTTGGGCTCTGCTAGGAGTTTGCGTTAGTGTCCATAATATGATGTTTATTTCGAGAGATCCACGTGCTTCTTTATTTTTTAACCCTTTCACCGCCAGCCATATTTCAACTAAGCATTTCCATTACATTTACATCGGTAGAGAACAAAATCCATCTGCAGTATTGGGGGTTGTTCTGTGATGTATATAAAATAAGGTCTAACCTTACATCGCAAAACTAAGACAATAGGGTTTTGGGATAATAGACCCCAATTTGATGCCTTTTAGTGACATAGGTGTTAAATCACTGTGGTGCTAAAATGCGACTTTCGCGGTGAAAGGGTTTAAGGTGGACCCTGACCGATGAGTTTGTTTTGCAAGAAACACGTCGAGATCACCAGAAAGGCAGCCTTTTCAAGGATCAGAACACTTATTTTGCTCAGGTTTCCTATAAATAAAACCGTCAAAACGGCGATTCCTCCTTGGCGGAGTTGCTGGGGAAGAGAAGCCATTTTGGGTGGAGTGGGTGAAGAGTGATAGAAGTTTTTTTTTTTTTTTTTGTAGTGCAGTAAACAAAAAAAGGAGCTATATCCTTTGTTGTGAGCGAAACTCCTTTCCGTAAACTGCATAATTTTTTTTTTTTAAACAAATGAAATTTCGTTAAACGATTTGGTCTAAACTCAGGCGGCCATTAGAAAAGAGAAGGCACACGCCTGCTCTTCCACTGACATAATTTGACTTCCAGCACCTCCGCCAAGGAGGAATCGCCGATTTGACGGTTTGATTTCTAGGAAACCAGAGCACAGTGAGTGTTGCCATATCTGTAAAGGGTATTTTCCTGGTGATCTCGACATGTTTCTTGCATAAAAAACTAATCCGTCAGGATGCCACTTTAAAGATGTGTTTTCAAAGTGTTTTTTTTTAAATCAGCAATTTTGGTCAGATTTAGTGATCATTTTATTTGATCGTCTGTTTACACACACATACACGCGCGCGTAATTCATGCAAACCAAGCATATCAATTAAAAATTCCTTTATCACTGGAAGAGGGATATGTAGCCTTTTGCAGACTGCCTGCTCGAAGCATTTTCGAAAGAAACAAGAAGATGATGGCTACTCATTTCCTATTGACCACCACACGAGTTTTGAAGATGATTGTTTTGTGTCTAAGTATGGACAGTTGCCAAACATCAGGTTAAATATGAAGATGATGGCTACTCCTTACCTACTGACCACCACACTAGTTTTGAAGATGATTGTTTTGTGTCTAAGTATGGACAGTTGCCAAACATCAGGTTAAATATGAAGATGATGGCTACTCCTTACCTACTGACCACCACACTAGTTTTGAAGATGATTGTTTTGTGTCTAAGTATGGACAGTTGCCAAACATCAGGTTAAATATGAAGATGATGGCTACTCCTTACCTATTGACCACAACACGAGTTTTGAAGACACAATATACACATCTGTATTGTTAAACATTCGGGACTTTCCTGGAGTTGCACTGCCTCCGGGTATTGCCTCCAGGATCGTTCCCACCATCTTTATATCTACTAATGTCCCATATGTGTCTGTTCGAGACCGGAGGACGTTAAGTAGATTTTCACTCACAGTAAACATCAGGATTTTAACATCTCTTGTATATCGATTTAAACTCAATGCCTTTAAAGGAACACGTCGAGATCACCAGGAAAACACCCTTTACAGAGATCGCAACACTCACTTTGCTCTGGTTTCCTAGAAATCAAACCGTCAAATCGGCGATTCCTCCTTAGCGGAGGTGCTGGAAGTGAAGTTATTTCACCCAAAGAGAAGGCATTTGTCGTCTCTTTTTCAATGGCCGCCAAATCGTTTGCACGAAATTTTCGCAATACAAGCCTTTTTATTTTCATTTTTGGCTCACGTCGTTTTTTAAAACAAAGTGAGTCTATAGTATCGTACATGTTCGGTTGTGTGTCTGTGTGTATGTATGTGTGTGTGTGTATGTGTGTGTGTGTGTGTGTGTGTGTGTTGCGTCCGTGGCCCCGACCTTTAACCTTAACTCAAACCTTAACGTTGTCATTTTCTCTAAACATATAAGGCGTTAGAGGGTTAAAGTTAGCAGGATACTTGATTTTGACGTGAGCCTTCAAGTCACGACGATCAAAGCAGTCAGATACATTGATAAAGAACAAAATAAAGATAATCATTTGTTGCAGAGATTACTGTTGTGCAACCTTTAACCTTGACTCAGTCACACTCTTCAAACTAAAGAAGACTCTCACTCTCCACTGAAACTTTAACGTTGTCATTTTCTCAAAAAACATAAGATGTTAGAGGGTTAAAGTTAGCAGGATACTTGATTTTGACGTGAGCCTTCAAGTCATGACGATCAAAGCAGTCAGATACATCGGTAAGGAACAAAAGAAAGAAAATCATTTGTTGCAGAGATTACTGTAACTGTTGTGTTGTACCGAGTAGGAGATACATACTGGAAAGAAGACTCTCCATTAGATATACAAAAACGCTCTTTAAAAAGAAACACAAGACTTCAGGTGTGTACAAATAGGTACATTTTAACGTCGTCAACTTATATTTTCTGTAACAAATGGATGTACCGAGTGTGTGCGTTGACGGCCCGGTTGTTTAGCTTTATTTGCGCCTTTGAGTAACGGTTGTTCGTGTTCATTTGCGCATCATCTCTGCGCATAACTTAGCCTACTGCACTTCCGGCAACAAGGCCTAGGCCTAGAGTCCATGCCTTACCTCATAATCAAGACGACGTACTTAACATTTAGCCCACATTCATTTCAGTCTTGAAAAAAAAAATACGGAAAATCCAGGGTTCGTCGATTTCACTGCCTTCGACGTACGAATCCTTTGTTAGGCCTAGACGATTGATCACCATGAGCAAAGACTGTACAGGGGAAGATAAACATGGATGAGCTTGCTGGCTGTGACCTTGACCTTTGCTTTGTGGCAGAGGGGGGGGGGGGATTAACGAAACGAAAATAAAATATTAGGACTAATATAAAATATCTTACAGAAATGTAGATGATGTGGAACAAGTTTTCATCGCATGAACAATCAGTTTAAAACAGTAACAGATCACGCAACTTCAATTATTAATTTTCTAAGAGTAAGAGGCTTAGACCCACAGGCAAAGACTAGGCCTACTACAGGTGTTCGTAGACCCCCCTTACCCCGGCGGGATTGGTCACTATGTTTTTTCTGAAAGCTTGGTCAATATGCTTTTAAATTTTACTTGTTTGCCAAAAATAAAAATAGGGCTCCACTATGTTACATGCGCATACATATAATTAAATTTTAAAGAAAGGGGTAGGGGTGCATAGACATAATTTTAATTTACACAGTAAAATAAAAATTAATTCTGTTTTCAGATGCACAAGTGTCTACATAACAGTATTCTCTCTATACAGGCATGGGAATTGTCATGGGAATTCCCATGCCTGCTATAGTAATAACAATCAGACGTGAGCCTTGCAGGCTTTGCCTCTTGTTTTAAATGTTACAGTTTATCTAAAGGAGTTTCGCTCACAACAAAGGAAATAGCTCTCTTTTGTTTTTACTGCGCTACAAAAAAAGAAAACGCTTCAACCACAATGAGCGACCTCCATCCACCCCATCCAAAATGGCTACTCTCTCCGGTATCTCCGCCAAGGAGGAATCGCCATTTTGACGGCTTAATTAAAGTGAGTGTTCCGATCTTTGAAAAGGCTGTCTTTCTGGTGATCTCGACGTGTTTCTTGAAAAAAACCTCATCCGTCAGGGTCCACCTTTAAAACAACATCACCATTCACTTCCAGCATAACATGTGTGCGGTTGGATATTTTATAATTACCATTCTTTTCCACTGCAGGAAACTTACAACCTATTTGCCATTTTTTTCTCGGAAACTACTTGAAGGAGGTTTTTGCAAAACCCTTCTTAATTTGTGACATTGCTTTAGGACTTATTCAAAGTCCCATTTTCATTTTCCATAATTAGTTTTTTTCCCCCTGTTTAAATGCAATTTTGCGGGGTTATCTTTATCGTTATTCCGATTGTGTTAAAACTGTTATTCTAGCTATGTTA
>CM065707.1:8678354-8680854 GCA_017654935.2 Phymorhynchus buccinoides
GCACATTCGCCGAAATATCCAGTAGTTTTGTTTTGTGTCTTGTGAATAAAATAACGTCACTTTGTAAACACTTGTCGTGTAGTTGTTTGTTTGTTGTATGTTCCAGTGACGTTGCAGTCTGTTTCAGGGGTTTTTGTTTGTGGCTCAAGCCACAAACCTATAACTCACTTTGTCGGTCGGTCGGTCTGTCTGTCTGTCGGTCGGTCCAAAATTGTCGCACATTTTGACAAAATGTCGCACTTCAAATCGAGGCTACACTTCAAATTGAGGCCGCTCTTTAACATTTTAAGTATTTTAAAAGCGTACACAATAATAAACATACGTAATATAGACACTACAACAGACACGACGAGTATGCGGTGCTTCTTTTGATGAGCATAAGTAGGATACATAGTTTTAAATGTTTCCCAAAAGATATAAAAAGTTACGAAATGGTGCAGAGATAACATTCTGATTTACAGATTAAAATGATTGAAAAGCCAGGGGAGGTGACTCATGGTTGGAGTGGTAAACATAGACCGCGTGCCACAAACTATTGCGATTTCGCGCTTGTTTTCACTGTCAAAGAGGAAAATAAAACAAACAAACAAAACACAAACACATACTTACCACCCACACAGGCAATCACCAAACCGAACACATAAACCTGGACACAATTCATCTTGTTGAAAACAATATGATTCGCTCACTCCGAAAAATATATATATTATATCTGAAAGTAAGATTCCCTCAAAAATGACTTGTTTTCTCTCAGTCAAATGCGCAGAAAAAAGGCCTTTAATTATTTTTTTCTTTCCCAATTCTTCAAAAGTTTTGTTTATAGAAAAGAAAGTAAAAACCGCAAGAAAACTGCTAATAAAATGAATCAACAACTGCTGTGTATGCAGTAGAGGGAAGCTTGTTTTTATGTTAATAGCTTAAGCAAAAAAATGATCACTGATTTGCCTTGTATATATAAGAGGCAGTGCATACAATCCGCGAACAGATATTTGGGAAATCTTTTATATACAAATAGACGTAGTTGATGATGTCACAATTGATACAGGTAGTTTGGGGGTTGTAACGCCCACCGCATGCCCAACCCCAACTTTCCACACATGCCATCCACCCCCCGGCACCCCCACCCCCAGCCCTCGTCCCCTATTATAGAAAGGTAGGCGATTTGATGTGATTGTCTGTGTGTGTGTGTGTGTGTGTGTGTGTGTGTGCGTCTGTGTGTGTCGGAGGCGTGGTGTGTTTGTGTGTGTGTGTGTGCGTGTTTGTGTGTGTGTGTGTGTGTGTGTGTGTGTGTGTGTGTGCGTGTGCGTGCGTGCGTGCGTGCGCGTGTGTGTGTGTGTGCGCGCGCGCGCGTGTGTGTGTATGTGTGTGTGTGTGCGCGTTTGCGTGCGAGTGCGTGTGTGTGTGTGCGTGTGCGTGTGCGTGCGTGTGTGTGCGCACGCAAGTGCGTGTGTGCGTATGTGTGTGTGTGCGCGCGCGAGCGAGCGTGCGTGCTTACGTGCACGCGAGCGAGCGTTCGTTCCTACGTGCGCGAGAGCCGGCGTGCGTGCTTACGAGCGCGCGAGCGAGCGTGCGTGCTTACGTGCGCGCGAGCCGGCGTGCGTGCTTACGAGCGCGCGCAAGTGCGTGCGCGCGTGTGCAATTACGCATGAGTGTTTGAGTATGTACGTCAGTTTGTGATCTCGTCGTGAATATATAAATAATAAAATAAATAAAACATAAAACACCTACGAAGCGCACAGTGTGTCAGTACTTAACACAGTGTGCGAGGTAGACCGCACGCGCTTGCATCTCCTTTGCATACTTGAACTGTCACTTTTCGTTAGAGAGCGCGATTCGTCTTCCCTGTCATTGTCGTCATGATCTGCAATACAGTGTAACCTCCCTTATAAAGACCTCCTATTATATGACTCCCTCCCACATAAGACCTACTTGCCCTTCTTTGTAAGTATTACAATTACCTCCCTATAAGACCCCTCCCTGTTACGACCTCATTTGGGATGGTTTTTGAAGGTCTTATAAGGGAGGCTCGACTGTACTATACATCATGCGTCGAGGTGTTAAAACCAAGAGGAAGCATGCAATGAAACCTCCCTTATAAGACCTTCAAAAAGCATCCAAAATGATTGATCGCTTCTCGGCCTTTTGGCTAAGACAGTGATTCAGGAACATACATTTTTGTTTATACCTGGTTGGTTTGTTCAGCCCGTCGTACATGGCGAAAGCCGATACGCGACGCTAAACTGAACTTCAATCCCATTCAAAATGAGGTCTTCGTTTGGAAAATCTGATCAACGTCCTCAGGTTTGGAACAGACACGTACTTATAGGACATCAGTAGATATAAAGATGGTGGGGACGAACCTGGAGGCAATGGCCGGAGGCAGTGCAGCACCAGGAAAGTCCCGAATTAGTAACGATACAGATGTATATGTGTACATACGTGAGCATGAGGTCTTATAAGGGAGGGGTCTTAATATAAGGGAGGTCATTTTAATAATAAT
>CM065707.1:8685854-8690854 GCA_017654935.2 Phymorhynchus buccinoides
CTAAAGCAGAAACAAACGATAACTTTGTTGAAAGCAAAACAAACTAGATATTTATAACTGTTCACAATTTCTATCTCTTTACCATCATAATACATTTGTTCTGTTTTAGCTACATGTCCCCCCCTTTCCTGCAAATCATGATTTTTGTTTTACTGAAATTTACTTCTAAACCAAAAGATTTTGAAGCTTTCTGGAGATTATTTAGCTGATTTCGTAACCCTGCTGGGGGTGATGACAATAAAGCAATATCATCAGCAAACATCAACAAAAGGATCTCCTGAAGCCCTGGTAAACATTGAAACCCATGTTTGCCTTTACTGTTCACCTCATCAGCAACCTCTGTTATTAAAAGTGGGAAAAAAGTACTGGTGACAACAAACGACCTTGTTTCACACCCGCGTTACAATCAAATAAATCAGACATAGAATGGCCACAACACGGAGCTTAACATGAACATTCACAATCAAAACACGCACTGAGGCGAGTTTATGTTTTACGTCCTCTCGACCGAAGTCATATTGGAAACGCACTGATTTAAAACAAATTTTTTTAACGCACTGAGTTTTATGTACAAATATATAGGTCACACTCGCAATTAATGACGCTATGAACTGTTTGCGCACTGCTATTTTTGAATTTGAAATTGGCAGTTGGCTTTATTTCACCCCTGGTTTTGGGCACCCATTTCTTTTGTTGCTTAGTATACTGAGATTGAGATGAATCTGTTATGTTATTTACTCAGTTTCGCTTGATGAAATGTTGAATATGAAATCGCAACAGTAAAAAAACAAAAAACAACGATTTATGATTAAAGTGGATTTGCAGTGAGAAGTTTTGTTGCTTGACTTTTTGTGAGGAGTATATATAGGATAGGGTGGGATAGGTTAGTTATTTTTTTTTTTTTTTTGCTGTCCCATCTTCTGGGCCGTACAGTGGCGTTGCTCCCACGCCGCTCGTTCCGAATCCCAATTCGCAGCTACACCCCGGTTTGTTCAAGTCGCAGTCGGGATAGGTTAGTTCTGTTCACTAGCATGGCGGAGAATGTGCATGAAGAGTGAGATAGTTTTGTGAATGTGATTTCTTGTCATCACCAGAAGATACCTGGTTCAGTTGACATTTTGTGGCCCCTGAGGAAAGTGGCATTAACCCTTTCAGCGCCAAAGTCGCATTTTAGCCCCACAGTGATTTAACACCTATGTCACTAAAAGGCATCAAATTGGGGTCTAGTATCCAAAGACTCTATTGTTTCAGTTTTGGGAAGTAAGGATAGACCTTATTTTACATGTGTCACAGAAGAATCCCCAATACTGCAGATGGATTTTGTTCTCTACCCAGGTAAATTTAATGGATTTTTGTTAGGTTGAAGTATGGCTGGCGGTGAAAGGGTTAAACAACTGAAATATTGGGAACTGAAGCTGTTCGTGTTTTTCTTTCTTTTTAACTTCTGTTAAATATATATATGAAAGATAAATTCAATGAATAGCTGAGATCCATACCCCTAATCTGAAGGACTGAAAATGTGGTGCTCATTGTATTATTATGTTCTTCTTTTCAGAACACAGAACAATTCATCATTCATGCAAACTGATGAGATCTTCACAGATCGAAACAGTTTTATTTGCATAAGGCACTGTCCCTCCCCATTGGGAGAAAAAAAGTAAATCAGTACATTTTATTATAATTTTCTTCTTTTCAGAACACAGAACAATTCATAATTCATGCAAACTGATGAGATCTTCACAGATCGAAACAGTTTTATTTGCATAAGGCACTGTCCCTCCCCATTGGGAGAGAAAAAGTAAATCAGTACATTTTATTATTATTTTCTTCTTTTCAGAGCACAGAACAGTTCATAAAGTTAGCGTTAACCGAGTTTGTTTCCGAGGTTCACAAATACAGACATTGGACAAGGAAAAGAATTATCAAAGCAAATTATATAATTATGCAAATATATACATTGGATTCCATTCCACATTATGGTCACTCAATACAATACTGTGCAACACACCACATGCCACATTAATTACATTTTAGTATCAATGGAATCATAATGTATTGATCTGGGCCTGTATTCACGTTGAGATAGCATGAGACTTAGCATGATGCTAACTTAGAAGCTCTTCCAATGTCCTATAGGATTTAATAGGACTTTTGGAAGAGCTTCTAAGTTAGCATCATGCTAAGTCTCATGCTATCTCAACGTGAATACAGGCCCAGTCCAGTATGTACAACTGAAATTGGGCACGGAAATTGGAAAAGTAAAATATAAAGTTGAAAAGCGGGGGTCTAGCGGGCCGCAGAATGACCCTTGTAGGGGTCCAGGAGGTAACGATGAAGCTTTGTTTTAGTAACTAAAGCCCTAAAACAGCACTAGAATGGCTAAACTTCGATGGCTTAGAGTCAAAACGGACTATCTTTAGATACTTCATCGACTTATTATTGATGCTATTGCAAACAAGAAGAACTTGTGTTAAAAAAACCCAAAAGACTGCAACTAATATAAACTGGGGATCATGCTTTTCATATTCCTGCAGTCTTTTTTGGAAAGAAGTTATTAGTTTTCACAATATGTTCAATAATACGTCAATGGACTATCTAAAGATAGTCCGTTTCGACTCCAAGCCATCGAAATTTAGTTCGTTTTTTAGTTTGTTTTCGGCGGACAGACTTTTTTTTCGGCAGAAAAGCAACGTCATTTGGGCGGAAATGTGCTGTTTGGCGGACAATTCCCATCCCTGATAAAAAAAAATCATTTAAAACTAATTGATTTATCTTAGCTGCATGCATTATTATTTCGTAAAAAGCGAAAATTTTTTAAAATTTTTTTATGAATTCAAACAACAATGGCGACAAACTATGCGCGTGTAGTTAATTAAACCTTTGTCAATCCTCCGAAGTCGGAGTGTGGCTGCCCACGTGGCGGGGTAATAACAAAAAACACACCGATCACACACGTAATGTTCTCATCTCTAGCTGGTGCATTTGTACCATAGTGTTCAAGCGCTTCGGGCTGTTGGGACGGTCCCTGGAAGTATTTTGTTTAAGCTAAAGAACGACCACAACAACAAGCAAAAACAAAATGTCTCAATAGTATTAGAATTGTTTTTAATAAAACCATTTTTTTAGGGGGTTCACAAATTATTGTGAACTATAAACTGGACCATTCTGCACTTCCCTATACGCACTCGTCATTTCCCCCCCCCCCCCCCACACACACACACACACACCTACCCCCCTCCTCTTTTCACCCTTCTGTTTACCCCTATCGACACAACATCTCCCCGTGGGGAAACCGGGGGTGGGGGGTGGGGGGGGGGGGGGTCTTTCGTAAAAAATAGTTCCCCCACCTTCTGGAAGTTCTCTGTTTGTAACTTCCTCTAATCTGCCACTCTCTTTGACTCTGCCTTTTTGCCTTCGCTTAGCATCGTCTACTATCTTCCTGACTTATTGGCCCCATTTTCCTGTCTTTTGTTTTCAAATAACTTGTATCCTTTGAGCTCCTCCAAAATCGGAATGTGTCGTCTGTGCGCAGCGGGGAGACAAGTGAAAACTGAAAACTGGACACATATGTACCTTACCCCCATTATAGCCATATGGCCTGGGAACGCAGAAGAAGAAGAAGAAGAAGAAGAAGAAGAAGAAGAAGAAGAAGAAGAAGAAGAAGAAGAAGAAGAAGAAGAAGAAGAAGAAGAAGAAGAAGAAGAAGAAGAAGAAGAAGAAGAAGAAGAAGAAGAAGAAGAAGAAGAAGAAGAAGAAGAAGAAGGAGAAGAAGAAGAAGAAGAAGAAGAAGAAGAAGAAGAAGAAGAAGAAGAAGAAGAAGAAGAAGAAGAAGAAGAAGAAGAAGAAGAAGAAGAAGAAGAAGAAGAAGAAGAAGAAGAAGAAGAAGAAGATGAAGAAGGAGAAGAAGAAGAAGAAGAAGAAGAAGAAGAAGAAGAAGAAGAAGAAGAAGAAGAAGAAGAAGAGAAGAAGAAGAAGAAGAAGAAGAAGAAGAAGAAGAAGAAGAAGAAGAAGAAGAAGAAGAAAGAAGAAGAAGAAGAAGAAGAAGAAGAAGAAGAAGAAGAAGAAGAAGAAGAAGAAGAAGAAGAAGAAGAAGAAGAAGAAGAAGAAGAAGAAGAAGAAGAAGAAGAAGAAGAAGAAGAAGAAGAAGAAGAAGAAGAAGAGAAGAAGAAGAAGAAGAAGAAGAAGAAGAAGAAGAAGAAGAAGAAGAAGAAGAAGAAGAAGAAGAAGAAAGAAGAAGAAGAAGAAGAAGAAGAAGAAGAAGAAGAAGAAGAAGAAGGGGTTTCTTTACTCCGTTAGTGTTAGCAACCCATTGATTAATTCGTTTTACTTTTCTTCTATTCTAATAAACATCTTTAAGACTGAACACTATTTTTTTTGCATAAAGGGTCAGACGCACTGCATACGATTCGACGCCAATGCGATCCGAGCGTGACGATGTCTGTGAGTCATGAATCGCATGAAATACCTCTGTCTAAAAATTTAAAAAAAAAAAAAAAAAAAAAAAATCTACTAATATTATTATTTTCGCTCACCATACTCTAATAGACCCCACAGTCATACACGAGTCCAATAAAATGTCAGGCACAAAATATTACAGATATTTCATCAGATTCGTGTACAGGGGTCGATGGGGGGGGGGGGGGGGACTACACAATTAACATAGTGAACCTAACAAGTAGGATTTCATCAGAGTCATTTAGACAGTAGCATTTCACGAGAATCATGCCTCACATAATGTCACAATCGGATCGCATCGGGATCGAATCGTGTGCAGTGTGTCTGTGTCTGTGTGCCCCTTAAAGACCCACCAGATTCACGTGTCAAAATCACGGGTCTCGCGTGTTTTCATTTTTCATTTTTTTTTTCTTTTTTTTTTTTTCTCTTTTCTATATACTATGTCTCTGTCTTTATTGCGTTGTTTTGTTGATTGTTTTATTGCTGCAAAAATCATTTCCTGTAAAATGGACAATAAAAAAGATCGACTGGTTGATTGATTGACT
>CM065707.1:8708354-8718354 GCA_017654935.2 Phymorhynchus buccinoides
TTTGAAAGTGTTTCTTGAAAACGAGGCAGGAAAATGGACCAGATAGTTAAGGCAGAAAGATAGCATATATGACAGTAAGCGAAAGGGAAAAGGCAGGGTCAAAGAGAGTGACAGATTAGAGGAAGCTACAAAGCACATAACATCCAGAAGGTGGGGGAACTATCTGTACAAAAGACCCCCCGGTATCCCCACGGAGGAAGAAGTAGGCTCAACAAGTCGGGATACAATATGCCTACACGACTGTCTGGTATTTCGATTTTCAAGGCAAAAGAGACAGTTGCGTTCAAGAAACAGACAATTACATTTTGTCGACAATGGACATGTTCTGCAAAATTGCTTTTTTTTCCCTAAAAAAAAGGGACTTTTGTAAAAAAAAAAAAAAAAAAAAAGGGTTACCACGGAAACCGTTATTTTCTGGCGTTATCCGAGACATCTTGGGGGAAAACCCACAAACAACAACAAAAACAACAACAACAACAACTGCAACTGCAACCTTTCGTGCATAGAATCTTCTTCATAAACCTGAAAAAAAATTGAATGATAGCTGTTTAAAAAAAAAAAAAAAAAAAAAAAAAAAAAAAAAAAAAGATAGCTGTATTATTAGGCCAATTAAAACTTATCATAACGCTTTTGTGGGTTGCGTTTTGGGTTTTTTTAGTCACCCTATACACCGAGGAATGCTTAAAAGCAATGTTATTATGTACACAGTAGGCCTACTTTGCCTCCCACCACAATATACATACTAATTATAGTAAATACAGTGTTGACCGTGGATTCAATTAATTAAAACATCTCGGGGCCAATTCAAAAACTAATAGACGATCTTCGGAAGAAAAAAAACCTTTATTTTATTTTATGATAAAACATTAATGGAAAGCATTCTTAAGGACAGCATCGCGAAGTTCTAATTACTTCCCTTTAGCAATGGCCTAAGAGGAATAATAAAGGTCTCAAAGCACGTTAACATGTTTCACTCTTTCCCCATGGCAACAACAGTGATATGCCACAATCGTATGATCACTTGCATATCACTATGGGGAAAGAAAGAAAATTGTTAACTGGTAGTTCGACCATTCAATGTTTCGCGATGCTGTCCTTAAGAATGCTTTCCATTGTTGCTTTATCATAAAATAAAAGTTGCTCTTTTTCTTCCGAAGATCGTCTTTTAGTTTTTGAATTGGCCCCGATGTGTTTTAATTAATTGAATTGTAACAATGGTCAACCAAGCTCGCCAATTTGACAGCGAGTTGGCAACCAACTCAATAAAGTCTTAATTGCTTATCTCGTGATATGTTTAGTTGGGGCTAGAGAAAGACAAAGAGAGCGGGAGGGACTTCTCTCTCTCTCTCTCTCTCTCTCTCTCTCTCTCTCTCTCTCTCTCTCTCTCTCTCTCTCTCTCTCTCTCTCTCTCTCTCTCTCTCTCTCTCTCTCTCTCTCTCTCTCTCTCTCTCTCTCTCTCTCTCTCTCTCTCTCTCTCTCTCTCTCTCACTCTCTCACTCTCTCTCTCTCTCTCTCTCTCTCTCTCTCTCTCTCTCTCTCTCTCTCTCTCTCTCTCTCTCTCTCTTTATCCCCAACTAAGAATATAGATATAATTAGCCCCACTCGAGCGCTTTGCCATCTGGCGGTCAAAACAGCCAGCTAAGCCGCTCATTGCTCAAAGAACAACAACTTCCCCCCCAAAAAAACAAGTCTTAGCACACGACGTAAAGAACGATAATTCTGGAGATCTGGCGTTGTTCGTTCCGTTGTTATACCACAACCAAAATGTACAATAAATACATTTCTTTATACACATACAACCCGTGCATACATATATCGGGGGAGAAAAATATACACATAGGTGTACATACATAATTAAATCACATAATATACGAAACACACCCCAAACCAGATATGTATATAAAGGGTGTACAATGATACTTACCCCACCCCCCACCCCCACCCCAAAAAAAAACTTACAGCGAAATTGGTAATATTAAAACATCGGTAGATAAATTAATTGTATATTATTAAATGTACATCATATTTCAAAAGCAACAAAAGAACAATTATGCATAGTTTGGTTTTAACTTTCTAGATTACCCTCTAGCAAAATCATAATAGGATTGAGATTAACATCATAGCCCCCGTCGACAACAAAGGCTATGTCAGGGCTGTCACCGCGTTAAATATTACCACGTATTAATTAAAAATACTAATACACTTGCGGTACACAAAATACCAGTCCACAAGGATGCATTCAGTGCATCCTTATTAATAGTTCTAAAATAGGATACACTCAAGGGATAAAGCTTTTATGATATGTAGATATTTGCCACAGTAGCACCTCCAACAACAACGGAAAAATAACCGTGGGCAGAAGCGGTTTTTTTGTATTTTTGTGTTTTTTGTGCATAGATATTTGTTTACCATCTAATCAACATATGTGACCCAGCACCACGTAAGGGACATTAAGTGTCAAACTGACCATTCTGAGAAAATCATATATTTGGAATCTTCAGACATTTCCCTGTCAAGTCAGGTCAAGTCAAGTCAAGTCAAAATGATCTTTATTGGGGATAAAGGAGTAAGCTTGACAGCTTTTTTTCATCCTGTCCTCAGAATGAAAAGTAATACGAAAGCAACTCGAAAAATAACTCAACATGCAAAACAAAACATTCCAAACTACTAAACATTAGCCTAATAATATAACGCATTGAAATAACTCTATTGAGAGAGAGAGAGAGAGAGAGAGAGAGAGAGAGAGAGAGAGAGAGAGAGAGAGAGAGAGAGAGAGAGAGAGAGAGAGAGAGAGAGAGAGAGAGAATAAATGAATGGGATATTGAAGTGAATGTGGTTGTCCCTTCCCCATTTCATTGCCCTGTCTAATGATACAAGAACCGTTCTTGTATCTATTTTCGTTCCAGAGTTATGAGCATTTAAAAGTTGGTAGGTTGAGTGTTGGCCATTTTAAGAAAACACAGTCTGAAGTCTATGCTAGGCTAGCTGTAGAAAAAAGCATTGACCTACACATGTTATAGAACTTATAAGAGCATTTATATACCATCATTATCTGTGATCTACCATTATATTACTTGGTTTAAATGCAGTCTCCATCCGTTCAATCAACTGTGCAATTATGATGTTAATTTAAGGAGCACGGTACAAGCTTCGAGCTTGTTGTTGCTCTAATTGTCTTTCTGTTTGATCTTTTCAAATGAATAAAGATTTGCTTAAACCATTTAGATACTATTTTGAAGGTTATCCATATAGATATGAAAGATAAGATGTTAGAGAATACGGAAATACCCATAACTCAACATTGATAAAAATTGAGGGTTTTGACTTTTCGAGTCTATTGTGAGAAACAAGGTGATAAACTTAATGTCCCTTTCGTGGTGCTGGATCACATAATACGCCCTAACAGTATGCTTTAAATGTGTATATTTCAATGGTATGAAAACGCATGAATAGATCTTTGAAATGTGTTCGCATTTTAAATGTGTTGTTGTAAACATGTTACTGTGCTTGCCTTAATATGTGACATGTTTTTGTTTTGTTTTTAGCTACTTCTCTTGTGCGTGTGGGCCAAATGGCCTAAAAGACTAGAATGAAATATCATGTAATTATACACACACGCACGCACGCACGCGCACGGACACACACGCACACGCGCGCGCGCACGCACACACACACACACACACACACGCACACACGCACACACGCACACACACACACACACACACACACACACACACACACACACGCACGCACGCACGCACGCACGCACGCACACACGCACGCACACGCACGCACGCACACACACACGCACACACACACACACACACACACACACACACACACACACACACACACACACATACACACACACATGCGCGCGCGCGCGCACATCCTCGTCCTCCTCCTCCTTCTCCTTTCTCTTTGTAACTGAATTGTGGTTTCAATTGTGTGTGTTTTCCTTATCAGTACACACGTTAGACTTTCCCAACATGATTCATTTAAAATGTAGACATCAGAACGCAAGCAAATCATATTCTGTTACATCCACATGCATCGAAGCTTCATGGAGGACCTTCACCTCCCCACCCACCCCATTTCCCCCCCCCCCCTTCCCACCCCCACCCCATTTTCCCCCCCCCCCCCCCCCCCCCCCCCCCCCCCCCCCCCCCACCCCCCCCCCCCCCCCCCCCCCCCCCCCACCCCCCCTTCCCACCCCACCCCACCCCCTTCCCCCAACCTTCAACCCCAGTCGTCAACAACAATCACAACCAATCAAGCTTGTAGCCAAACCCAACCAACCAATTAAACTAACTAGTCAACCGAGTCAACCACAAAATTATCCAACGACCAAGCCCCGCAATCCAAGTTGTAGCAAACGCGCATCTCCCCAATAGCCCACCCCCTCCCCTCCCTCCCCTCCTTCTCCCAACCCCCCTACCTACCACCCACACGGACCGTCTCATCGCAGTCCAATTCAGCCTAGCTGCAAGCAACCAAACCAAATAACCAGTCAACCAACTAGTCTTGAAAATATTTGAAAATTAAGATAGCGCTTCATTACTCTGCTTAGCCGTCCGCCACTATTATTGTCTGTGCACTTTTTTTCTTTAAGATAGGGCTTTATATCAGTTTTCTTGTTGCCCTATCTAATGATCATTATTGATTTTCATTTGTGACTTTGAGAAATAAAATGCTATTTAAACCAACTAGTCAACCGTGTTAACCCCATGTTGCAATCAACCATAGATATGTCTCTCTCTCTCTCTCTCTCTCTCTCTCTCTCTCTCTCTCTCTCTCTCTCTCTCTCTCTCTCTCTCTCTCTCTCTCTCTCTCTCTCTCTCTCTCTCTCTCTCTCTCTCTCTCTCTCTCTCTCTCTCTCTCTCTCTCTCTCTCTCCATATGTATATATGAATCAATCGTGTCCACAATCCGAGTTGCATCAGCAATCACGGAGCTCCCTCAATCCTCTCCCAAACCTCCCAACTTGCCTTAAAGACCCACCACGTCACGTGTCAAAATGACGGTTTTCACGTGTTTTCCCTCTTATTAGCTGGTACGAAATCTTAAGAAATCTTCCTAGCATAAGAGGGAATATGATATGTGACGTGTGTGTGTGTGTGTGTGTGTGTGGGGGGGGGGGGGGGGGGGGGGGGGGGGGGGTGTCTTAGAAAGCAAAAACAAAAACTCAACCACATGCCCGGTTCAACCATCGACCAACCCAAATCGACCGAGCCATGTACCAACCAATCAACCAACTTGTCAACCAAGTTAATCCCATTTTGCAATCATTCAATCAATCACGTCCACAACGCAGTCTGTAGCAAAGGCAGAGACTCCCCCCCCCCCCCTCCCTCCCCCCTCCCTCCCCCCCCCCTCCCTCCCTCCCTCCCAATCCATCATGTAACCAACTAACCAACCAATCAACCAGCCACTCAACCAGTTCAACCCCAATTTCTAGTCAATCCATCAAGCCCATATTCCAAGCTGCATCAAAGACGGATCTCCCTCCCCGACCCCCCCCCCCCCCACACACACACACACACACACACACCACCTCCTAATACTGACACGAACTCTCAAATGACCAGCGCAATCCATCCTGCAAGCACCTAACCAACCAGTAAACCAGTTCAACCCGAATTTCCAATCAATCCATCAAGCCCATAATCCAGGTTGTAGCAAAAACGGATCTCCCTCCCCGAATCCTCCTCCCCCCCCAAATCATAATACTGATACGAACTCTCACATGACCATCCCAATCCATCCTGCAAGCAACCTTTTAACCAACCAATCAACCAACCAGTCAACCAGTTCAACCCGAATTTCCAATCAATCCATCAAGCCCATAATCCAAGTTGTAGAAAAGACAGATCTCCCTCCCCAAATACCCCCCCCCCCCTCAGCCTCCTAATACTGACACGAACTCTCAAATGTCCAGCCCAATCCATCCTGCAACCAAGCAACCTATTATTAACCAGCCAAATCAACCAGTCAAGCCAGCCGAGTCAAACCCCGATATATGTTTCCAATCACTCCGTCAAGCCCACAATCCAGGCTGCAGCAAAGACAGGGCTCCCCCGACCAGGGCCAGACTCCCAGTCACCAGCACCTGCGCGTGCACAGTGCTATCATTCTCCCCCACAGGCGGCGCTGCTACTACCACGCTCATTGGCCCGTTGCTGCATGCCGGGGGCGTAGTCGTCGTCAGATCGTTGTGACCTTGATCTTGACCTTGACCTTCCTGGGTCGTCATGGAGGAGGAGGAGGAGGCCAGGTGAAGAAGGGCAAGGTCGTCAGAAGCCATCTTCGCCAAGGGAGCTTCTCGGGCCAGCCCCGCCCACCAGAGAGCAGAGACGACGCTGGGACAGCAGTGAGAGACGCAGGAGGAAGGGGAGGAGGAGGAAGAGGAGGTGGAGGAGGAATGGTTTCGTAGCTTGATGTCTCCCTCCTCCTCCTCCTCCTTCTTCTTATTCCCATCTTCGTTCTCGTTCAGCTGCTGCCAGAAAGCCAGCTGGGACAGCGACAGCTGCCGGGCCGACTCCGGATCCTCGGAGAGATCCAAGGCATCTGCGGAGGAGGAAAATCACATCGCAGTATATGTGTTAATACAAGAGGCGAAGCCTTCAAGGCTCTCACTCGAACAGGCACAAGTGGGACAACAACTAACAAAGATTGAGGGGGGTGTCTAAAGTACACAATTGCCAATTCATTTCTTAGGTACAAATGAAACTATCGTTAATGGACACAACTTAAACAAAATAAAAAAGAGAAGTGCCCGTGCCGAGAATCGGACCCGGAACCATTGGCATGAGCGACAAACAATCTACCAATTACTTTCAGTGTTGATGAGTTTCTTAACTCGTGTTACCTGTTGAATACTCTCTAACCCACTAATTTAAAATGTTATATGTTTGTTATATCATTCAAATCATTATTGTTTGAAAGCTTGCATAGGCATCTATGTGTATGCAAAGTTTGAACAATGTACGCCTTCTATTTCCCGATAAAATACCAACGTTAAAGTTTGGAGATTAGACCACGGACGCAACACACACACACACACACACACACACACACACACACACACACGCGCACACGCGCACACACGCACGCGCACGCGCGCGCGCACGCGCACACACACACACACACACACACACACACACACACACACACACACACACACACACACACACACACACACACACACACACACACACACACACACACAACCGAACAACTATCATACCATAGACTCAGACATAATCAAAGGTCTCCTAACACGAGTGAGCACAAAAATGAAGTCTTAACCCCTTGGCTGCCAGAGAAAAAAAAAAATGATTGGGCAAATCATGCCATGAAAAGAACAACTGATAGAGCCAATCTGGCAAAATAGTCTGGGGATACAACTCTCTTGACTGTGTTAGACCAAAAGCCAGCATATCAGGGTTACTCCTCTTTCTTTATCTGATGACATCATCAGTGATGTCACCAGGTCAGTCCTTGATGCATTGGTGTCAGTCAAGGGGTTAAATCACAATAACAAAAATAAAATTAAAAAATTATGATGCCGACTACTTCATTCTCTCATACCTGAGAAATGAAGAATTTGTGGTACGGCATAAAAACCAACAACACCACACCCAGCACATACATAAACAAATAAGACAGACAAACAGAAAGACAGAACGAAAGAAAGACAGACAGACAGACAGACAGACAGACAGAACGAAAGAACGAAAGAGCGAAAGAAAGACAGACAGAAAGAAGGAAAGTAAGGAACCAAGTAAATAAAATAAGTGACATGATAAATGAAGCAGCGTGAAAGCTGTGACAACAGAGTAAGGTGATGACAAAGATGACAAAGATAAAAGACATGTCGATGATAAAGGAAAGAAATGAAACCACCGGGATAAAGAAAGAAAGAAAGAAAGAAAGAAAGAAAGAAAGGAGTGAAAGAAAGAAAGAAAGAAAGAAAGAAAGAAAGAAAGGAGTGAAAGAAAGAAAGAAAGAAAGAAAAAAAGAAAGAAAGAAAGAAGAAGCAAAGAAAGGAGTGAAAGAAAGAAAGAAAGAAAGAAAGAAAGAAAGGAGTGAAAGAAAGAAAGAAAGAAAGAAAGAAAGAAAGAAAGAAAGAAAGAAAGAAAGACAGACAAACAGAAAGACAGAAGCAAAGAAAGAGAAAAAGAAAGAAAGAAAAAAGAAAGGAGTGAAAGAAAGAAAGAAAGAAAGAAAGAATGAAAGAAAGAAGGAAAGAAACAGAAAGACAGAAGAAAGAAAGAAAAAAAGAAAGAAAGAAAAAGGAGTGAAGGAAAGAAAGAAAGAAAGAAAGAAGGAAAGAAAGAAAGAAAGAAAGACAGAAAGATTAGGAAAGAAAGAAAGAAAAAGAAGGAAGGAAGGGAGGGAGAAAACAAGGACCAGAAGAAAGAAAGAAAGAAAGAAAGAAAAAGAAAGGAGACAGACAAACAGAAAGACAGAAGCAAAGAAAGAGAAAAAGAAAGAAAGAAAAAAGAAAGGAGTGAAAGAAAGAAAGAAAGAAAGAAAGAAAGAAAGAAAGAAAGAAAGAAAGAAAGACAGACAGAAAAAAGGAAAGACAGAAGAAAAGAAAGAGAAAAAGAAAGAAAGAAAAGAAAGAAAGAAAGGAGTGAAAGAGAAAAAGAAAGAAAGAAAGAAAGAAAGAAAGAAAGAAAGAAAGAAAGAAAGAAAGAAAAAAGAAAGAAAAACAAAAAAAAGAAAGAGACAGACAGAAAACAGAAAGACAGAAGCAAAGAAAGAAAGAAAGAAAGAAAAAAAGAAAGGAGTGAAAGAAAGAAAGAAAGAAAGAAAGAAAGAAAGAAAGAAAGAAAGAAAGACAGACAAACAGAAAGACAGAAGCAAAGAAAGAGAAAAAGAAAGAAAGAAAGGAAGAAAGAAGAAAGAAAGAAAGAAAGAAAGAAAGAAAGAAAGAAAGAAAGAAAGAAAGAAAGAAAGAAAGAAAGAAAAAAGAAAGAAAAAAGAAAGAAAGAAAGAAAGAAAGAAAGAAAAGAAAGAAAGAAAGAAAGAAGAAAGAAAGAAGAAAGAAAGAAAGAATGAAGGAAAGAAAGAAAAAAGATAAGAAAGAAAAAAGAAAGAAAGGATGAGTGAAGGAAAGAAAGAAAGAAAGAAAGAAAGAAAGAAAGAAAGAAAAAGCAACTAAGAAACAGGGAGTGAAAGAAAGAAAAAGAATAAAAAGAAGGAAAGACAGAAAAAAAAAAAAGAAAAAAAAAAGGATCAGTGAAAAAAAAGAAAGAAAGTAAATAAGTAAGAGAGAGGGAGTGAAAGAAAGAAAGTAAAAAAAAAGGACAGAAGCAAAGAAAGAGGAAGGGAACCACTAAAACGCCAACTGACCAGGACAGTACATCCGGTCACTGAGGCAGATGACGTGGGGGGTGAAGGCCGCCCGGGAAAACCCGCAGTGCTGTGGGTAAGACATTGTCCAACAATAACATTCAGGGTTACTGGACTGGACCGGACTGGAACCAATGCATTGTCAGATTAAAAACCCTTTCAACGCCAGCCAGTCCTCAGCCAAAACTTACCATTAACCCTTTCACCGCCAATGTCGCATTTTTGCAGCACAATGATTTGAATACCCCCCATGTCATTAAAAGCTTTATAATCAGGGTCTGTTATCTAACGATCCTGTGTTCTTAATCTTGGGAGATAATGATAGACCGTACTTTAAACATGTCACAGGGGAATCCCCAATATTGCAAGCAAAATCTGTTATCTACCCATATACGTTTAATGGAAAATTTGGGCAAAAACATGGTTGGCGGCAAAAGGGTTAAACTGACCCGGGTAGAGACAAGATTTCGTCTGCAACATTGGGGAATCCTCTGTGACATGCATACAATAGGTGCCTATCCTTACCTCCCACAATTAAGAACATAATTAAGGTCACTGGTAATACCAGACCCTCATTTGATGCCTTTTTGTGACATTTGTGTCAAATAATTGTGGTGCCAACAGGCGACAGTGGCGATGGA
>CM065707.1:8730854-8735854 GCA_017654935.2 Phymorhynchus buccinoides
GTGTTCTCTCTCTCTCTCTCTCTCTCTCTCTCTCTCTCTCTCTCTCTCTCTCTCTCTCTCTCTCTCTCTCTCTCTCTCTCAATCTCTCGTCATCTCTCCAACCTTCTCTCTCTCTCAATCTGATTCCAGCCTTGTGCCAGGCGATCTCCTCGATGGTGTTGCCCAGAACCTCAACATGTTCCACGTGCAAGGAAGTGATGGCGCACACGGCAGGGTTCTCCACGAAGTTGGTGGCATCGTACTGACCTCCAATACCCACCTCCAAGAATACAACGTCCACCTAGAAGATGAACAGATAATACGTGACCCAGCCACCACGAAAGGGACATTAAGTCGCTGGGCTACTTTTTCCACAACAGGCTTGCAAAGTGTGAAAAATCTCACATTCTTGTCCTTTTTTTTTTTTTTTTGGCGACCTGAACAAGCCGGGGTGTGGCTGCGAATTGGGATTCGAGATGAGCGGCGTGGGAGCAACGCCAACTGTACGGCCCAGAAGATGGGACAGCAAAAAAACAAAACAACAACAACACACAAACCAAACATTTGTGTTATCAATTTTGAGTTATGGGTATTTTCGTGCTCTCTAACATCTCATCTTTCATCATTATAGTAAAAAGCCAAGTGTCCGTGTGTGTGTGTGAAACACAAAACGGGCCTTATAACTCCGCCGTTTTTCGACCGAATCGCTTCAAATTTGCTGTGAGCCCTAACGGGGCGATGGCAACGGCAACTGAGGCGGCCGTGTCATTTGCGCGGTTTGGCAAATGCGCAAAACGCGTATCCACCGGCTTCTCGGCACCCGTACCTCCGGTATTTCTGGACCGATTGCCTTCAAATTGGGCAGATAGATGCCCAGGGACAGTGACTATCGATGTGCCAAACCGACAGCGAATCGATTGATAAACGCACGCGATATACGCCGCTTCACTTTTTCACAAATAACTCCGCCACTTTTTAACCGAATCGCTTCAAAGTTGCTGTCAGGCTTGCTGGGGCAGGGGCAAAGCCTGGCAACAAATTGAAAGAGAATCGGAAGAGCGCGTCCCTTTCAGAGCAGCGCCAACTGGAAACGGGGCCTTATAACTCCGCCGTTTCTTAACCGAATCGTTTCAAATTTGCTGTACTCAGCGTTACCAGTACTTGGCGTTACCGTTACTAGGCGTCACCGTTACTAGGCGTCACCGTTACTAGACGTTACCGGTACTCAGCGTTGCGCTAGTATTTATAAAGGAATATCATTGCTATGGTCTGTAAATACTCTAACAAGTGTCTTTAAAATGATTAGGTCGATGCATTTTCTTCAGCCAGGCTAAACTTCTGACTGTGATTTATCAAAAGGCCGAGAGTCATCCTACCAAATTTAAATGCTCATAACTCTAACACGATAATGATGATGAAGATGATGACGACGATCGCATGCAATCATGCACGCACGCGCACGCACACACACACACACACACACACACACGCATAATAAATATACACACACACGCATATATACACACACACACATACACACACACACACACACACACACACACACACACACACACACACACACACACACACACACACACACACACACACACGCGCGCGCGCATAATAAATAAACACACACACACACACACACACACACACACACACACACACACACACACATACATACACACACACACACACACACACACACACACACACACACACACACACACACACACACACACACACAAACAAACACACACACACACACACACACAACACACACTTATTATTTATGTTAGTGTCATATAAAACCTGTTACGGTTTTCAAAGACAATGAATATCTGAATCTGAATCTGAATCACACACACACACACACACACACACACCACACACACACACACACACACACACACACACACACACACAAACACAGACAAACACACACACACACACACCACACACACACACACACACACACACACACACACACACACACACACACACAAACACACACACACACACAACACACACACAAACACAGACAAACACACACAACACACACACACACACAAAACAAACACACACACACACACACACACAACACACACACACACACACACACACACACACACACACACACACACACACACACACACACAGACAAACACACACACACACACACACACACACACACACACACACACAAACACAGACAAACACACATACACACACACAGAGGCATGTACCTCTTCCTGGATGAAAATGTGCAAGGACATCAGAAGACTGAACACGAAGAACCCGGGCATCAGGCCTTCGTGCTTGGCCTGGGGAAGACAAACAAGAAACAAAATATAACATAAATCCATAGGGGAAGACGGGGTAAAAAGCGCATGGGCGGGTAAGAAGCCCACCCCAATTATCTCATGAAAATGAAGCAAATTTCAGTCTCATTTTGCCCATGAGACGAGCGTTAATGTCTAGCATTCGTCTCATGGGCAAATTTGACTGAAATGTTCTTTATTTTATGAGATAATTGGGGTGGGCTTCTTACCCGCCCGTGCGCTTTTTACCCCGTCTTCCCCTAAGATTATGATCAACAGCTGCAGAGGAAGTTTCTTCAAAGTGGACCCTGACGGATGAGGGTTTTTTGTTGCAAGAAACACGTCGAGATCACCAGAAAGACAGCCTTTTCAAGAATCGGAACACTCACTTTGCTCTGGTTTCCTAGAAATCAAACAGCGATTCCTCCTTGGCGGAGTTTCCGGAGAGATAAGCCATTTTGGATGGGGGGTGGGTGGAGAGATGTTGAAGTTGTTTCTTCTTTATAGTGCATTAATATAAACAAAAACAAAGTGGAGCTATTTCCTTTGTTGTTAGCAAAAGTCCTTTAGGTAAACTGTATAAATAAAATAAAAAATTAAAAAAATTAAAAAGGCTTGTATTGCGGAAATTTCGTGCAAACGATTTGGTCTAAACTCAGGCGGCCATTAGAAAAGAGAATACACATGCCTTCTCTTTCACTGAAATAATTAGACTTCCAGCACCTCAGCCAATGAGGAATCGCCGATTAAAAGGCATCAAATCAGGGCTTGTTATCCGAAGACCCTATTTTCTTAATTTTGGGAGGTAAGGATAGGCCTAATGTTATACATGTCGCAGAGGAATTCCTAACTATTGCAGATACTTTGTTTTCTATACCCAGTTAAGTTTAACCCTTTCGCCGCCAGCCATATTTCAGCCAACTTTTTTCCATTAGATTTACCTGGGTAGAGAATAACATCCATCTGCAGTATTGGGGGATTCGTGTGTGTGAGATATCTTCAATAAGGTCTATCCTTACTTCCCAGAACTAAGACAATAGGGTCTTTGGATAATAGACCCCCAAGTTGATGCCTTTTAGTGACATAGGTGTTAAATCACTGTGGTGCTAAAATGCGACTTTGGCGGTGAAAGGGTTAATTGTATTTTGTGGCTGACAAATGGCTGGCGGCGAAAGGGTTAAGGACCTGCTACACTACATACGATTCACAGTCAATGCAATGCGACTGTGACGATGCTTCACGTGAAATAATTCCGTCTAAAAATAATTCTACTACTTTATCTCTCTCTCTCTATAATATATATATATATATATATATATATATATATATATATAGATGTAGAGGAATCTGTCCAGCAGCTCGTGGCCTCTCTGGGGCAGGACTCAATGGTTGGGGCCTGAGGGCTGAGTGCTATCTTATATATATATATATATATATATATATATATATATATATATATATATATATATATATATATATATATATATATATATATAATATATATATATATATATATATATATACATACTCAAATAGACCCGATACGTTAACCCCACGTGAATCATCGTGACTCGCATCGTCACAATCGCATCGCATTGACAGCGAATCGTATGCAGTGTAGCGGGTCCTTCACAGTGTCTTACCATGGTGAGGTGCAGGGCGTTGTGCACGTGCCAGAATGCTGACGTGAACGTGACCTCATCCACCGGCCACCCGTTGATCATCATCCGGTCTCGCAGCTCCAGCACGTGAGGGGAACTGTGTACACAACAGGAAGTGTTCGGAAATAATCAAGGGGGATAATTTCGTGGTGTGTGGGAGTGATCTTGCCTAATTCAATCGGTCAAACAGAGGAAGTCACTCTACTATGCCATCAGCTCTCGTAGCCTATCGACTCGTGTGTTTGAGCAGACATACAGCACTTAGAACACTGTGCGTCATACTAAAAACAAATAGACACCTTACCTGAAGGAGCCAGTCCTGTAGCCGTAGTTGCATATATATATATATATATGAAACCCCAGACATACATAGAGACAGACAGACAGACATATAGACAGACAGACAAACAGACACCTTACTTGAAGGAGCTAGTCTTGTAGCCGTAGTTGTATATACAAAACAAACAGACATACATAGCGACAGACAGACAGACAGACAGACAGACACACAGACACACAGACACACAGACAGATAGACAAAACAGACACCTTACTTGAAGGAGCCAGTCTTGTACCCGTATTTGCATATAAGAAACCCCAGACATACATACAGACAGGCAGACAGGCTGACATGCTGACAGACAGACAGACAGACAGACAGATAGACAGACAGACAGATAGACAGACAGACAGACAGACAGACAGACAGACAGAGACATATAGACAAAACAGACACCTTACTCGAAGGAGCCAGATTTGTACCCGTAGTTGCATATAAGAAACCCCATAAATACAGACAGACAGACAGACAGTCTGACAGACAGACAGACAGACAGGCAGACAGACACACAGACAGACAAAACAGGCACCTTACTTGAAGGAGCCAGTCTTGTACCCGTAGTTGCAAATACGAAACCTCAGACATACATAGAGACAGGCAGACAGGCTGACAGACAGACAGACAGACAGACAAACCGACAGACAAACAGATAGACAAAACAAACACCTTACTTGAAGAGCCAGTCTTGTAGTCGTA
>CM065707.1:8748354-8750621 GCA_017654935.2 Phymorhynchus buccinoides
GGTGGTGCTAAACCTTCAAAGCTAGCGATAACGTTAATGAACAAAGGGATGAGACTAATTATAATGTCTCAAAACAGATCAATAAAACTTTAAAATAATAAAATAAGGGGAGTGGGGAGAAACAACCCATAAACACATCAACTGACACAGGCAATAGGTAATGGTAAGAAGAATAAAAGAAGAGATAGAGAGAGAGAGAGAGAAGGAGAGGAGAGAGAGGAGAGAGTGAGAGAGAGAGGAGAGAGAGAGATGGAAGATAGAGGAAGCGAGGGGGGGGACGAGAAGAGAGAGGAGAGAAGAGAGAAGAGAGAGCAGAGGAAGGGAGAGAGAGAGCGAGAGAGAGAGAGAGAAGAGAGAGATAGATAGAGTACAGGAGTGTCGAGCTTGGGAGCGATGGCAGCTTCGCGAGAGAGATGAGAGAGAGATAGAGAGAGCGCTAGAGAGAGATATTGGAGACTAGGATAGAGAGTGGTTAGAGCTAGAAGCGAGGCGCTATCTCGATAGGAGAGAGACGACATAGAAGAGAGGAGCTGCAGAGATAGGAGAGAGAAGAGAGAAGGAGAGAGAGAGAGAGAGGACAGAGAGAGAGGGAGAGAGAGAGAGAGAGAGAGAGAGAGAGAGAGAAGAGAGAGAGAATATAGACATAGAGGAGGGAGAGAGGGATAAGAGAGAGAAGGAGAGAGAGAGATATATATAGGAGAGAGAGCCACCCAGAGAGAGGGAGGGAGAGGATACGAGACAGAGACAGAGATAAGCGACAGAGAGACAGAGACAGAGCGACAGAGAGACAGAAGACAAAGAGAGACAGAGATAGACTGAGTGAAAGTGAAGAAGGGAGAGTGAAAGACAAAGAGAAAGACATAGACATAGACATGAGAGACAAGAAAATAAAAAGAGAGAGAAGAGAAAAAAACTAACAGAAGAGAGCGGGTGGCTGGGGGGGAGGGGGAGGAGCGAATAAAGGCTTTACGCCCTCTTCCGCCTTTGGGCCTGTGGGGGGCAAGTGGATGGAGGATGATGGGATAGTGCTAATATTTATAGCACGTGATACGTTTAATGACACCACATGTGACAAACAATGTGTTATAGTGGTTACCACACACAGATTAACCCTTTCGCCGCCAGCATTTTCAGCAAACAAAATCCCCATTAAACTTACCTGGTATACAACGAAAAAAAGTGTCGTGAATATTGGGGATTCTTCTTGACATATTATAAAGTAAGGGTCGACCCTTATCCTGTGCCTCCCCAAAATAAGAAAATAGGGTCTCTGGACTACAGTCCCTGATTCGATGCCCCTTAGTGACATAGGTGTTAAATCACTGAAGTGCTAAAATGCGACTTTGGCAGTGAAACGGTTAAAATTATTTTACAAGATTGAGAGAGAAACAAGGTAAACATAAGGTGGGAGGGGTGGAGAAATACATAATGGCATATAACTTACCAAACAGTGGAGTGAGAGAAAAGAAGCTAGAGGAGGGAGAGAGAGACTAGCAGGGGAAAGAGAGAGAGAGAGAGGAGAGGGAGAGATTGGAGAGAGAGAGAGAGAGAAGAGAGAACGAGAGAGAGAGAGATGAGAGAGATACAATATACACAACTAATGGGGAGATACATATGCATATAACCTTCCACAACACTTGTGAGGAAGGAAGAATCAGAGGGGTGGAGGGGCGCGAGAGAGGAGAGAAACGTGAAAGAGATGTAAGGTGAAGATGCGATAGATAGAGATATATAGTATCGAGAGAGGGAGTAAGAAGAGATAAGATAGTAGATAGAGAGAGATAGAGAGAGAGAGGAGAGAGTTTGGAATCAAGGAGAGAGAGAGTTAACCGTTTTGTAAATTAGAGAAAAAGGGGGGGCCACCCCCCTGCATATAGAGAGACAACAAATATAGAGAGAGAGAGAGAAGAGGAGAGGAAAGAGCGAGAGAAGGATAGAGACAGAGAGAGAGAGAGAGAGTAAGAGATATAGGGAGAGATAGAGAGAGAGAGAGGAGAGAGGGAGAGAGATAGAGGAGATAGAGAGAGAGAGAGAGAGAGGGGAGAGAGAGCGAGAGAGAGATTAGAGAGAGAGAGAGGGAGGAGAGACAGAGAGAACCTAAGGGGGGTGGTGGGGGGGGGGGGATACATATGCATATAACCTTACACAAACATGTGGAGGAAGAAGAAAAGAAGCGGAAGAGAGGGAGAGGAGAGAGAGAGAGAGAGAGGAGAGAAAGAGAGAAGAGAGAGAGTAGATAAGAGATGGCAAGGGGGGGAGAAGGGGGG
>CM065707.1:8761121-8771121 GCA_017654935.2 Phymorhynchus buccinoides
TTTTGCACCACAATGATTTTAACACCATGCCATTAACAAAAGCTCTCGAAACCAGGGTCTATTATTCAGTTATACTGTGTTCCTAAATTTGATCAGTAAGGATTGACCCTATTCTAAATGTGTCACAGAGAAATCCAACAAATATTGCAGACGAAATCTTTTCTGTAGCCAAGTAAGTTCAATGGAAAGTTTTTGGCTCAAAGATGGCTGGCGGTGAAAAGGGTTACAAAAAAAAGACTGCAGAAATATAAAAAGCATAATCCCCGTGTTACATTATTTGCAGTCTTTTTTAATACAAGTTCTTAGTTTTTGCAATAATGTCAATAATAAGTCAATGGACTATCTCAAGATAGTCCGTTTTTTCACTCTAAGCCATCGATTAGGCCTATCCTTGCCTCCCAATATTAAGAAAATAAGGTCTTCGGATAACAGGCCCTGATTCGATGGCTTTTAGTGACATGGGTGGTAAACCATTGTGGTGCAAAAATGCGACATTAGCGGTGAAAGGGTTGATAACTTAAGTTATACCCCTTTTTGCATCTTCCTAAAACAAATATATATATATATATATGTATAGTAACACGTAGTCAAATAAACCAAAACACACACAGGATGTTTCTTAGCGAATGTTCAACTATGTTTCACACCATTCGTCAAGGCCATTGTTATGTAAAACTTTTTCTTTTTTCTCAACTAAATAAATATATACGTAGGACATTCTGGCATTATTTATCGCGTGATTTGAAAACAAGAATAAAGAACTCTTTCAAAAGAACACACAGTAATCTGGAGAAAGACAGTCTGGGCAAACGCAAAGAACACGAACTCTGCAGATCGCGTTTTATTCCATAGCCATTTCAAAGTTGATAATTATGCTAGGAGGTTCTGTCTTTTTGTCTTTTTTGGGGTGGTGGTGGTGGGGGTGCAGGGAGGGAGGCAATGAAGGTTTTTTATGTCTTTTATAACCAAAAAATGGAAGGTGGTATTATGGTAAGGAAGGTGCCAGGGAAATAAGGGGCAATTATAACCGGAAGGTTTTATTATAACCCCAAAAATAATAAGGAAGGTTTTATTATAACCAAAAAATAATGAAGGTTTTATTATAACCAAAAAATAAGGAAGGTTTTATTATAACCAAAAAATAATGAAGGTTTTATTATAACCAAAAAATAAGGAAGGTTTTATTATAACCACAAAATAAGGAAGGTTTTATTATAACCAAAAAAATAAGGAAGGTTTTATTATAACCAAAAAATAAGGAAGGTTTTATTATAACCAAAAAATAATGAAGGTTTTATTATAACCAAAAAATAAGGAAGGTTTTATTATAACCAAAAAATAAGGAAGGTTTTATTATAACCAAAAAATAAGGAAGGTTTTATTATAACCAAAAAAATAAGGAAGGTTTTATTATAACCAAAAAATAAGGAAGGTTTTATTATAACAAAAAAAATATTATAACCAAAAAATAAGGAAGGTTTTATTATAACCAACACATAAGGAAGGTTTTATTGCCAAGAAGAAAATAAGGAGCAACTGCTACTGCTGTTGATGATGATGATGATGGATATGATGATAATGATGATAATGATAATGATTATGATGATGATGATGATGATGATGATGATGATGATGATGATGATGATGATGATGATGATGATGATGATGATGATGATGATGATGATGATGATGATGATGATGATGATGACGGACGACGACGACGACGACGACGACGACGACGACGACGACGACGACGACAAAGATGAAGGTGATGATGATGAAGACGACGACAACGATGATGATGACGATGAAATGGATCTGAATGATGATGATGCGAGCGATGATGATGACGAACCCCGCACGACGACGACGACGACGACAATGATGATGATGATGAAGATGATGATGATGATGACGATGTCACCTGTCCTGGCGTGGGCTCGATCCCGTGCAGCACCGCTATCACAGAGTCCTGGTGAGCCACGGTGACCATAGGCCGCCCCGCGCTGTACCACACAGACATTATAATCATATGGCATTGTTGGTAGCAGTTGGCACTTCATAGCCACAGAGGCGTCTCTGTGAAATTCGGGTTGCTCCCACCAGGAGAGCGATGTCGCGCGCATCCAGACACATACACGCACGCACGCAACGCGCGCACGCGCGCACGCTAACGCACGCACGCACCGACACGCATAATACGCTACACACCTCTCTCATCTCTCTCTCTCTCTCTCTCTCTCTCTCTTCTCTCTCTCTCTCTCTCTCTCACACACACACACACACACTCACATCACACACGACACACACACCACGCGATCGCGCACGCGCCGCGCATCACTGCACACACGCGACGCGCGCACCGCACACGCACACGCACGCACACACACACGCACACACTACACGCCCACACACACACACACTAACCTTCATAATTACAGCTTTGTGCCAGGCAATCGCCTCAATGGTGAGTTGCCCAGAACATCGGTGTGTTCCACGTGTAAATTCACCTCTCTCTAGAGCGGAGAGGTCTCTCATCTCTCTCTCTCTCTCTCTCTAAGCTCTATCTCTCTCTCTCTCTCTCTCTCTCTCTCTCTATCTCATTCTCTCTCTCTCTCTCTCTATCTCACTCTCTCTAGATCTCTCTCTCTGTCTCTCTCTCTCTCTCTCTCTCTCTCTCTCTCTCTCTATCTCTCTCTCTCTCTCTCTTGTCTCTCTCTCTCTCTCTCTCCCCCCCCCTCTCTCTCTCCGTCTCTCTCTCTATTGAATGTTCTATGTACCCCAGGGCTGGGTGGAGAAAACAAAACACCCCATTGTATTGCTTATCACATGTTTCTCTGATTAAATTAACTTTCGTTTTCGTTTTCGTGGCCAATGTACATTAAAACATTTCAGTGTTCAGTGTTCTCTCTCTCTCTCTCTCTCTATCTCTCTCTCTCTCTCTCTCTCTCTCTCTCTCTCTCTCTCTCTCTCTCTCTCTCTCTCTCTCTCTCTCTCTCTCTCTCTCTCTCTTCCTCTCTCTCTCTATCTCTCTCTCTCTCTCTCTCAATCTCTGTCATTCTCCAACCTTCATGATTCCAGCCTTGTGCCAGGCGATCTCCTCGATGGTGTTGCCCAGAACCTCAACATGTTCCACGTGCAAGGAAGTGATGGCGCACACGGCAGGGTTCTCCACGAAGTTGGTGGCATCGTACTGACCTCCAATACCCACCTCCAAGAATACAACGTCCACCTAGAAGATGAACAGATAATACGTGACCCAGCACCACGAAAGGGACATTAAGTCGCTGGGCTACTTTTTCCACAACAGGCTTGCAAAGTGTGAAAAATCTCACATTCTTGTCCTTTTTTTCTTTTCTTTTTTGGCGACCTGAACAAGCCGGGGTGTGGCTGCGAATTGGGATTCGAGATGAGCGGCGTGGGAGCAACGCCAACTGTACGGCCCAGAAGATGGGACAGCAAAAAAACAAAACAACAACAACACACAAACCAAACATTTGTGTTATCAATTTTGAGTTATGGGTATTTTCGTGCTCTCTAACATCTCATCTTTCATCATTATAGTAAAAAGCCAAGTGTCCGTGTGTGTGTGTGTGAAACACAAAACGGGCCTTATAACTCCGCCGTTTTTCGACCGAATCGCTTCAAATTTGCTGTGAGCCCTAACGGGGCGATGGCAACGGCAACCGAGGCGGCCGTGTCATTTGCGCGGTTTGGCAAATGCGCAAAACGCGTATCCACCGGCCTCTCGGCACCCGTACCTCCGGTATTTCTGGACCGATTGCCTTCAAATTTGGGCAGATAGATGCCCAGGGACAGTGACTATCGATGTGCCAAACCGACAGCGAATCGATTGATAAACGCACGCGATATACGCCGCTTCACTTTTTCACAAATAACTCCGCCATTTGTTAACCGAATCGCTTTAATGTTGCTGTCAGGCTTGCTGTGGCAGGGGCAAAGCTGGCAACAAATTGAAAGAGAATCGGAAGAGCGCGTCACTTTCAGAGCAGCGCCAACTGGAAACGGGGCCTTATAAATCCGCCATTTCTTAACCGAATCGTTTCAAATTTGCTGTACTCAGCGTTACCAGTACTTGGCGTTACCGTTACTAGGCGTTACCGTTACTAGGCGTTACCGGTACTCGGCGTTGCGCTAGTATTTATAAAGGAATATCATTGCTATGGTCTGTAAATACTCTAACAAGTGTCTTTAAAATGATTAGGTCGATGCATTTTCTTCAGCCAGGCTAAACTTCTGACTGTGATTTATCAAAAGGCCGAGAGTCATCCTACCAAATTTAAATGCTCATAACTCTAACACGATAATGATGATGAAGATGATGACGACGATCGCATGCAACCATGCACGCACGCGCACGCACACACACACTCACACACACGCATAATAAATATACACACACACGCATAATAAACACACACACATACACACACACACACACACACACACACACACCACACACACACACACACACACACACACACACACACACACACACACGCGCGCGCGCATATAACATAAACACACACAAACACACACACACACACACACACCACACACGACACACACACACATACATACACACACACACACACACACACACACACACACACACACACACACACACACATACACACACAAACACACACACACACACACACACATACACACACTATTATTTATGTTAGTGTCATATAAAACCTGTTACGGTTTTTTCAAAGACAATGAATATCTGAATCTGAATCTGAATCACACACACACACACACACACACACACACACACAACACACACACACACACACACACACCACACACACAAACAAAGACAAACACACACACACACACACACACACACACACACACACACACACACACACACACACACACACACACACACACACACACACACACACACACACACACAAACACAGACAAACACACACACACACACACACACAAACAAACACACACACACACACACACACACACACACACACACAAACACACACACACACACACACACACACACACACACACACACAAACACACACACACACGACAAACACACACACACACACACACACACACACAACACACACACCACAAACACAGACACAACACACATACACACACACAGAGGCATTATACCTCTTCCTGGATGAAAATGTGCAAGGACATCAGAAGACTGAACACGAAGAACCCGGGCATCAGCGCCTTCGTGCTTGGCCCTGGGGAAGACAAACAAGAAACAAAATATAACATAAATCCATAAGGGGAATTACGGGGTAAAAAGCGCATGGGCGGGTAAGAAGCCCACCCCCCCCCCCCAATTATCTCATGAAATGAAGCAAATTTCAGTCTCATTTTGCCCATGAGACGAGCGTTAATGTCTAGCATTCGTCTCATGGGCAAATTTGACTGAAATGTTCTTTATTTTATGAGATAATTGGGGTGGGCTTCTTACCCGCCCGTGCGCTTTTTACCCCGTCTTCCCCTAAGATTATGATCAACAGCTGCAGAGGAAGTTTCTTCAAAGTGGACCCTGACGGATGAGGGTTTTTTTTGTTGCAAGAAACACGTCGAGATCACCAGAAAGACAGCCTTTTCAAGAATCGGAACACTCACTTTGCTCTGGTTTCCTAGAAATCAAACAGCGATTCCTCCTTGGCGGAGTTTCCGGAGAGATAAGCCATTTTGGATGGGGGGTGGGTGGAGAGATGTTGAAGTTGTTTCTTCTTTATAGTGCATTAATATAAACAAAAACAAAGTGGAGCTATTTCCTTTGTTGTGAGCAAAAGTCCTTTAGGTAAACTGTATAAATAAAATAAAAAATTAAAAAAATTAAAAAGGCTTGTATTGCGGAAATTTCGTGCAAACGATTTGGTCTAAACTCAGGCGGGCCATTAGAAAAGAGAATACACATGCCTTCTCTTTCACTGAAAAAAATTAGACTTCCAGCACCTCAGCCAATGAGGAATCGCCGATTAAAAGGCATCAAATCAGGGCTTGTTATCCGAAGACCCTATTTTCTTAATTTTTGGGAGGTAAGGATAGGCCTAATGTTATATCATGTCGCAGAGGAATTCCTAACTATTGCAGATACTTTGTTTTCTATACCCAGTTAAGTTTAACCCTTTCGCCGCCAGCCATATTTCAGCCAACTTTTTTCCATTAGATTTACCTGGGTAGAGAATAAAATCCATCTGCAGTATATTGGGGATTCGTGCTGTGTGAGATATCTTCAATAAGGTCTATCCTTACTTCCCAGAACTAAGACAATAGGGTCTTTGGATAATAGACCCCCAATTTGATGCCTTTTAGTGACATAGGTGTTAAATCACTGTGGTGCTAAAATGCGACTTTGGCGGTGAAAGGGTTAATTGTATTTTGTGGCTGACAAATGACTGGCGGCGAAAGGGTTAATGGCCTGCTACACTACATACGATTCACAGTCAATGCAATGCGACTGTGACGATGCTTCACGTGAAATAATTCCGTCTAAAATAATTCTACTACTTTATCTCTCTCTCTATAATATATATATATATATATATATATATATATATATATATAGATGTAGAGGAATCTGTCCAGCAGCTCGTGGCCTCTCTGGGGCAGGACTCAATGGTTGGGGCCTGAGGGCTGAGTGCTATCTTATATATATATATATATATATATATATTATATATATATATATATATATATATATATATATATATCTATATATATATATATATATATATATATATAATATATATATATATACATACTCTCAAATAGACCCGATACGTTAACCCCACGTGAATCATCGTGACTCGCATCGTCACAATCGCATCGCATTGACAGCGAATCGTATGCAGTGTAGCGGGTCCTTCACAGTGTCTTACCATGGTGAGGTGCAGGGCGTTGTGCACGTGCCAGAATGCTGACGTGAACGTGACCTCATCCACCGGCCACCCGTTGATCATCATCCGGTCTCGCAGCTCCAGCACGTGAGGGGAACTGTGTACACAACAGGAAGTGTTCGGAAATAATCAAGGGGGATAATTTCATGGTGTGTGTGGGAGTGATCTTGCCTAATTCAATCGGTCAAACAGGGGAAGTCACTCTACTATGCCATCAGCTCTCGTAGCCTATCGACTCGTGTGTTTGAGCAGACATACAGCACTTAGAACACTGTGCGTCATACTAAAAACAAATAGACACCTTACCTGAAGGAGCCAGTCCTGTAGCCGTAGTTGCATATATATATATATATATATGAAACCCCCAGACATACATAGAGACAGACAGACAGACATATAGACAGACAGACAAACAGACACCTTACTTGAAGGAGCTAGTCTTGTAGCCGTAGTTGTATATACAAAACAAACAGACATACATAGCGACAGACAGACAGAGACAGACAGACAGACAGACACACAGACACACAGACACACGACACACAGACAGAAGGCAAAAACAGACACCTTACTTGAAGGAGCCAGTCTTGTACCCGTATTTGCATATAAGAAACCCCAGACATACATACAGACAGGCAGACAGGCTGACATGCTGACAGACAGACAGACAGACAGACAGATAGACAGACAGACAGATAGACAGACAGACAGACAGACAGACAGACAGACAGACATATAGACAAAACAGACACCTTACTCGAAGGAGCCAGATTTGTACCCGTAGTTGCATATAAGAAACCCCATAAATACAGACAGACAGACAGACAGTCTGACAGACAGACAGACAGACAGGCAGACAGACACACAGACAGACAAAACAGGCACCTTACTTGAAGGAGCCAGTCTTGTACCCGTAGTTGCAAATACGAAACCTCAGACATACATAGAGACAGGCAGACAGGCTGACAGACAGACAGACAGACAGACAAACCGACAGACAAACAGATAGACAAAACAAACACCTTACTTGAAGAGCCAGTCTTGTAGTCGTAGTTGCATAAACAAAACCATACATGCATACATACATACATACATACATACATACATACATACATACATACATACATACATACATACATACATACATACATACATACATACATACATACATACATACATACATACATACATGCAGACAGACAGACAGACAGACAGACAGACAGACAGACAGGACAGACAGACAGTATGTATGCATACATACATGCATACATACATACATACATATATACATACATATATACATACATACATACATACATACATACATACATACATACATACATACATACATACATACATACATACATACATACATACATACATACATACATGCATGCAATACATACATACATACATACATGCATACATACATACATACATACATACATACATACATACATACATACATACATACATACATACATACATACATACATACATACATGCAGACAGACAGACAGACAGTATGTATACATACATACATACATACATACATACATACATACATACATACAGACAGACAGACAGACAGACAGACAGACAGACAGACAGACAGACAGGTAGGCAGACACACAAAACAGACACCTTACTTGAAGGAACCGGTCTTGTAGCCGTAGTTGCGAAGGATTCCTTCGACGAAAACGCAGGTGGATCCCTTGCCCTTGGTGCCCGTGACGTGGATGATGGAGAGCTGGTTTATCTGCTCCTTCTGCTCACCATGACATACACATTTCAACGTGCGCGCGCACATGCGCACACACACGCAGCGCGCACGCACACACACAAGCACACACACAAAAACAACAACAATAAAACATTTTTACAACACAACCCTTATCTTAACCCTTTCAACGCTAGCCATTCCTCAGCCAAACTTTACCATTAAACGTACCTGGGTGGAGACAAAATTTCGTCTGGAATACTGGGGATTCCTCTGTGACATGCCTAAAATAGGGCCTATCCTTACCTCCCAAAATGAAGAACATAAGGCCACTGGATAACAGACCCTCATTTGATGCATTTCAGCAGCACCATGGGTGTTAAATCATTGTGGTGCCAAAGAGGCGACAGTGGCGATGAAAGGGTTTTAAGTGTTTTGTATACAAATGTAGATATAATGTGTATACTGATCGTGCCTGTTCAATGTATTGAACATCATTATGTTGCTCTTTGATAGTTGCCATGCTTGTATCTATGTGGCCCGGATAAGGTTTCATACTACGATTTTAACACTTTTAAAACATACACAATAAACATATAAAAAATAACTATTTTAGCCGATCTAAAGCCCCCACCGTCCCAATTTGATGTCATCTCTCTTATAAAATCTTTATTAAAAAATTGTCGCTAGTCCCCGGATACGCGAAAGCGTGGTACGACTATAAACTCCCAAGAGAAGAGAGAAGGAAGAAGAAGAAGAAGAAGAAGATAGAACAAGAAGAACAAGAAGAACAAGAAGCACAAGAAGAACAAGCAAAAAGAAGGAGAAGAAGTAGCAATAAAAGAAGGAAGAAGAAGAAGAAGAAGAAGAAGAAGAAGAAGAAGAAGAAGAAGAAGAAGAAGAAGAAGAAGAAGGAAGAAGAAGAAAGAAGAAGAAGAAGAAGAAGAGAAGAAGAAGACGAGAAGAAGAAGAAGAAAGAAGAGAAGAAGAAGAAGAATGAAGAAGAAGAAGAAGAAGAAGAAGAAGAAGAAGAGAGAAGAAGAAGAAGAGAAAGAAGAAGAAGAAGAAGAGAAGAAGAAGAAGAAAACAAGAAGAACAAGAAGAACAAGAAGAACAAGAAGAACAAGAAGAAAAGAAAAGAAGACAAGAAAGAAGAAGGAGAAGAAGAACAGTAAGAGAGAAGAGAAGAAGAAGAAGACGAGAAGAGTAAGAGAAGAAGAAGAAGAATCAAAGAAGAAGAAGAAGAAGAAGAGAGAAGAAGAAGAAGAAGAAGAAGAGAAGAAGAAGAAGAAGAAGAAGAAGAAGAAAGAAGGAAGAAGAGAAGAAGAAGAAGAAGAAGAAGAAGAAAGGAAGA
>CM065707.1:8798621-8801121 GCA_017654935.2 Phymorhynchus buccinoides
CCTCTCTCTCTCTACCCTCTCTCTCTCTCTCTCTCCCCAACTCTCTCTCTCTCTCTATCTCCTCTCTCTCTCTCTCTCTCTCTCTCTCCCTCTCTCTATCTCTCTCTCTCCCCTCTATCTCTCTCTCTCGCTCTCTCTATCTCTCTCTCTCCCTCTTCCCCTCTCTCTCTCTCTCTCTCCGACTCTCTTCTCTCTCTCTCTCTCTCTCTCTCTCTCTCTCTCTCTCTCTCCCTCTCTCTCTCTCTCTCTCCCTCTCTCTCTCCTCTCTCTCTCTCTCTCCCTCTCTCTCTCTCTCTCTCTCTCTCTCTCTCTCTCTCTCTTTTCTCTCTCTCTCTCTCTCTCTCTCTCTCTCTCTCTCTCCCTCTCCCTTCTCTGGTCTCTCTCTCTCCCCCCTCTCCCTCTCTCTCTCTCCCTTGTCTCTCTCTCTCTCTCTTTCTCTCTATCTCTCTCTCCTCTCTCTCTCTCTCTCTCTCTCTCTCCCTCCCTCTCTCTCTCTCTCTACATTCTCTCTCTCTCTCTCTCTCTCTCTCTCTCTCTCTCTCTCTCCAACGGAAAAACCCCCCCCCCATTGTGACACCAACAACATATTCAAACAGAGGCCTACTGTGTTTCTTTCTGCTTTGGAAAACGAAGCCTCATCAATTTCGGTTAATGACAAAGAGGTGTTTGTTTTAGTGAACCCGTTACCCATGACGCTGATTAATGACCACTGATGACAGCGTCATTTATGCAGTCAGCAAACAGAAGCATATTAATCACCATAATTATAATAATAATTGTACATTTATATTCGCCAGCGCTTTACCGGAAAAATGAGCCCAAAGCGCTTTACAATCAACACATTTATGTCATCAAGCAGAAAACAAAAAACAGCATTAACCAGACAACAGGTGCATATTTTAAAAGCAACTTACCCATCTCTCTCTCTCCAATATGACACACACACAGTCACACACAGACACATACACACATAATTATACGCACACACACACACACACACACACACACACACACACGCTTTACACATACACATACACACACACACACACATACACACACACACACACACACACACACATCCACACACACACACACACGCGCACACGCACACACACACACACACACACACACACACACGCACACACACACACACACACATACACACACACACACACACACACACACACACACACACACGCACACGCACACGCACACGCACACACACACACACATAAACACACATATTTATCGACGCCAACTCGTTCATACCCCATTCGGTAAGCCACACCATGTGCGGTTCATCATTATATTTGCCGATGATAATGAAACACAGTTTTGTGAGACTGTAGCAGCCTTGAACCAAGAAAAAAAAGAAGCATAAGTAGGCCTGTAATTATATAGATTAGAAGAAAATATATGTAATGGTGGAGAACATTCTTGAATTATGCAATACATAATTATAGCCTAACGTGTTTTTATTTGTGGCTCAAGCCACAAACCTATAACTCACTTTGTCGGTCGGTCGGTCTGTCGTTCCAAAATTGTCGCACTTCAAATCGAGGCTACACGAATGAATGAAAAATGGTGTTTTACGTCCTCTCGGTCATAGACACATATGGGACATTTGTAAATACAAAGATGGTGGGAACAATACTGGCTGCAATGCCCGGAGGCAGTGCAACACCAGTAAAGTCCCGAGTTTGTATCAATATAGATAGGTGTAGCGGTAACCACGCCTCGGATAAACCTCATCGGCTATGGTACCGCCACATTGTGGTTGGACATATCAGTAAAGGTAGTGATCAGTATCGAGGCTACACTTCAAAATTAATTGAGGCCGCTCTTTAAAATGATGTATTTTAAAAGCGTACAAAATAATAAACATACGTAATACAGACACTACAACAGACACGACGAGTATGCGGTGCTTCTTTTGATGAGTATAAGTAGGATACATAGTTTTAAATGTTTTCCAAAATATATAAAAAGTTACGAAATGGTGCAGAGATAACATTCTGGTTTACAGATTAAAATTATTGAAAATCCAGGGGAGGTAACTCATGATTGGAGTGGTAAAAATAGACCGCGTGCCACAAACTATTGCGATTTCGCGCTTGTTTTAACAGTCACTTTGTCATTTGACAACTGTAGCTATCACTTTCTTTTAATGGTGGACCCTGACGGATAAGTTCTTGCAAGAAACACGTCGAGATCACCAGAAACACAGCCTTTTCAAGGATCGGAACATTCACTTCGCTCTGGTTTCCTAGAAATTAAACAGTCAAAACGGCGATAACTCCTTGGCGGAGATGCCGGAGAGAGTAGCCATTTTGGATGGGGTGGGTGGAGGACACTCATTGTGGTTGAAGCGCTTTCTTTTTTTTTGGAGTGCAGTAAAAAAAAAAAAAAGGGAGCTATTTCCTTTGTTGTGAGCGAAACTCATTTAGATAAACTGTATAAAGTATAAAATAATAAAAATAAAAAGGCTTGTATTGTGAAC
>CM065707.1:8806121-8816121 GCA_017654935.2 Phymorhynchus buccinoides
ATCAAATGTACAGACCAAACGATTGCTCGAAATTGAAGGCAATTGTGTATCGTTATCACTAAAGCATTGAATTAAATGTTGGCCAAAATTCAACGCATTGGCTTTCTTATTTGGAAAGTTATGAATTAGTTTGCAAGTGATCCTTAACTTTTTGTGGATAGCTTATATATATATATATATATATATAAGTGGTGATGATAATAAAAGTAGAAAGTGGAGGTGGGGAGAGCAAGGATGGGGGAGAGGGGAGTCCCTCCATGTTTGCGCTGAAAGGCAAACATACTCCATCTAGTTTGTTGTTGTTGTTATTGTTGTTGATGGTGATGGTCATGGTGGTATTGACATTGTAACATGTATGTCCTGTGGCTATTATTACTTTTGTTTATGTGCCTTTATAAATTATGACCATCAGCAACATAATTGCTAATGTTATTAAAATGCGATTTGACAAGCTGGGACGATACGCTGTTCGTCACACAGTTAATGAGCAACTTAGGACGATGATGTGTCCGCCAGGGGGGCAATCAAATCAGTAGTGGCTTAGCGTGAAATTTGACAAGCTGGGACGATACGCGGTTCGTCACACAGTTAAGGAGCAACTTAGGACGATGATGTGACCGCCAGGGGGGCAATCAAATCAGTAGTGGCTTAGCGTGAAATTTGACAAGCTGGGACGATACGCGGTTCGTTACACAGTTAAGGAACAACTTAGGACGATGATGTGACCGCCAGGGGGGCAATCAAACCAACCAGTAGTGGCTTAGTTGGGCGTAGTGAGAGAGAGAGTCCCTCCTCTCTCTCTCTCTCTCTCTCTCTCTCTCTCTCTCTCTCTCTCTCTCTCTCTCTCTCTCTCTCTCTCTCTCTCTCTCTCTCTCTCTCTCTCTCTCTCTCTCTCTCTCTCTCTCTCACTACGCCCAACTACGAATATCATGCGCTAAGTCCCTACTGGTCCCTGGCCGTCGAAGCATCGTCCTAAGTTGCCCATTGTAGCAATTAATCGAGGGTCTGTAAGTACTTGCATATATCTTACACACACACACCATGTTGTCTCGCTAATGTGTTAATGTATTCCATAGTCCCGTTATTGCCCAATCAGAGAATGAAATAGTGAGGCCAAGAGAGGAGATAACGACATTGCACAAAGGGGGGGAAACTCTCTTCTTCTTGTAATTAACTCCCCTCCATCAAAGCTGATTGGCCAATTAGAGTTAGCCAAATACGTCACCCACGTTGTCTCGCTAATGTGTTAATGTATTCCATTGTCCCGTTATTGGGCCAATTTAGAGTTAGCCAATCAAGATGCAAACGGGTAATTGGCCTGAGCAAGGCTTTTTTTCTGTCAAAAGTAAATGAGTTTCGATATAATAATAATATATATTATTGCAACTATTGTTTGCTTATGACCTCTAGTGTTGTTTTTAAACGTACGTACGTATGTGTTATGCCCACCCCGTTCAATTGCCCCACTTTGTTGTTTTTTACCCTGGCTTAAAGACTCCAGGGATCATTCCCAACAGCCAAAGCACTTTGAACACCATGGTACAAAATGCACCAGCTAGGGATGAGAACATGACGTGTGTTAAACGTTTTTAATTACCCCGCCACGTGAGCAGCCACACTCCGACTTCGGGGGACTTTGGACTGATGATGTTACGCTAGGAGCTTGCCTTGGCTAAAGACAAGCCCCACATAACTTTGCAGAACATAGCATTTTGATGTAGCCTTGGTGTTCTAGCTTATGTCAATTGGTCTGACACAGCCTTATGCCAAGGCGATAAATTGCCCATTTCATGAACTGGGTAGATGGAAGAAATAATGTTTTACGCCCTCTTTGGCCTTTCGGCCATGTGGGGCTCTGGGTAGATGGTTTGCTGCTTTTGTGAGATAGTCTCTTTAAAGGTGGACCCTGACGGATGAGTTTTTTTGGTGTTGCAAGAAACACGTCGAGGTCACCAGAAAGACAGCCTTCTCAAGGATCGGAACACTCACTTTGCTCTGGTTTCCTAGATATCAAACCGTCAAAACGGCGATTCCTCCTTGGCGGAGATGCCGGAGAGAGGAGCCGTTTTGGATGGGGTGGGTGGAGGCCACTCATTGTGGTTGACGCTTTTTCTTCTTTGTAGTGCAGTTAGAAACAAAAAGGGGGGGGGGGGGGGGAGGAGCTATTTCCTTTGTTGTGAGCGAAACTCATTTTGGTAAACTGCATAAAACATTTTTTGGTGACACGTAAAAAGGATTGTATTGTGGAAATGTCCTGTAAACGATTTGGTCTAAACTTCAGGCGGTCATTAGAAAAGAGAAGGCACATGCCTTCTCTTTCACTGAAAGAAGTTGACTTCCAGCACCTCTTCCAAGGAGGAATCGCCGATTTGACGGTTTGATTTCTAGGAAACCTGAGCAAAGTGAGTGTTGCGATCTCTGTAAAGGGTGTTTGCCTGATGATCTCGACGTGTTTCTTACAAAGACTCATCCGTCAGGGTGCCCCTTTAAGACTTGCTATTTATGAAAAGCAATATGAATGAAAAAACAACAACTTTCGTTTATCAACACACAGAGATCAAGAATCGGTTCAAAAGAAAGAGAAATCATACCTGTAGATTATTTAACCCTTTCACCGCCAGCCATATTTCAGCCAAAACTTTCCATCAAATGTACCTGGGTAGAGAACAAAATCCATCTGCAGTATTGGGGATTCTTCTGTGGCATAATTATATGAAATAAGGTCTATCCTTACTTCCCAAAACTAAGACAATAGGGTCTTTGGATAATAGACCCCAATTTGATGCCTTTTAGTGACATAGGTGTCAAATCACTGTGGTGCTAAAATGCGACTTTGGCGGTGAAAGGGTTAAAACTCTTGTTATTGAGACTTAATTTGAAAATACAATGTACAAAACGGGCTACTGTTGAATCAACATTCTTCATCAATACCTGTGTGATTGTGAATTAAAAACTGTGGTAAAGATGTAGATCAACACTCCCCTGTCACACAGTCTTGGTTCATTGCATTATTTCCGTCTTGCCTTTTTCTTCTACTAATCAATGTAGAGTGGCACAGTGGTAGCGCGTTCGCTTCGTGTCAAAATAAACCCGAGTTCGAACCTGGGTACAGGGGATATTTCCTCTCACTTTGCACTAGGCCTTGCGGTCTGAACGTGGAGTCTTTTCGGATGAGACGATAAAACGAGGTCCCATGTTGCCCATGCACTTAGCACACGTTAAACCCAATGGCAACGAAAAAGTTGTCATTTGGTCAAAATTTACCCCCCTCCCTTCCTTCCTCATCAGTCACACAAAAATCGCATGCAAAAAAAAAAAAAAAAAAAATTGGGTGGCGCGCCTCTGGCTGCGACGCGCTCTCCAGGTGGGAGCAACCCGAATTTCACAGAGACGTCTCTGTGACTATAATGTACCTAACCTAACCTTGAATGCGTATTTATAATTATGTAAATGGATGAACATTAACGTTAAGTATAGAACACGATAGAGATTGAAGCGCTCAATCTGCAGTAAGAAAGGCAAGACTGGAGGAAGAAAACCCGGAAAGAACCGAGAAATGGAGGAGGGGGTTGTTGACCTGCATGTCTGCCAACTCTATGAAAGGGGAAGACGGGGTAAAAAGCCCATGGGCGGGTAAGAAGCCCATGCCAATTATCTCATGAAAACAAGCACATTTCAGTCACATTTTGCCCATGAGACGAGTGTTAATGTTTAGCATTCGTCTCATGGGCAAATGTGACTGAAATGTGCTTTATTTCATGAGATAATTGGCATGGGCTTCTTACCAGCCCGTGGGCTTTTTACCCCGTCTTCACCTATACATTGTCCATGTTATGAATTAGGCGAAACATGTTGCCCATTTCACGAAATAGTCAATTCCAAGGGTTGGGTGTAACATGTGCATTACAATTATGTGTATGCCATTTCCCCATGTCTTTCTGCATTTCCTCCTTCTTACTTAATAATTCATTCATCTGATTGTTGTGTGTGTGTGTGTGTGTGTGTGTGTGTGTGTGTGTGTGTGTGTGCGTGTGCGTGTGCGTGTGTGTGTGTGTGTGTGTGTGTGTGCGTGTGCGTGTGTGCGTGTGCGTGCGTGCGTGTGCGTGTGCGTGCGTGCGTGTGCGCGCTTGTGTGTTGATGTGTGTGTGTGTGTGGATGTGTGTGTGTGTGTGTGTGGATGTGCGCGCGCGCGTGTGTGTGCGTGTGTGCGTGCGCTTGTGCGCGCGTCCATGCGTGATTTATCTCCCTGTCTGTGTTTCAGAAACTGGACAATGCTTCACTACAGCTCCATAATGTCCACCCGGACCCTCCTCCTCTTCTTCCTCCTCCTCTTCCTCCTCCTCCTCCTCCTTCCCCTTCTTCTTCACCCGTCCCCCTTCCTCCAGACCGAGCGGGCAGTGGTCAAGGGGAGAACGGCCAACGGCCAACGCAGGGGTCATCGCGGGGGGTCAGCCGCTCACCATCATCATCATGGATGATGGCGACTACCCACCGGTCAGCTACCCGTACCAACATCGCATTCTTCCGAGACACACTTCTGCTCGCATCGACCATGGAGATGGTGAAATAAGGTTCACCTGCGGTGATAGAGCTAATAGGAACCTAGGCCTCGCTTCTGGCCACGTCGTCCATAGTGATGGTGTATCAAGGTTCTCCTGCGATGATAGAGCTAATAGGAACCTAGGCCTCGCTTCTGGTCACGTCGTCCATAGTGATGGTGACTCAAGGTTCTCCCGCGATGATAGAGCTAATAGGAACCTAGGCCTCGCTTCTGGTCACGTCGTCCATAGTGATGGTGACTCAAGGTTCTCCTGCGATGATAGAGCTAATAGGAACCTAGGCCTCGCTTCTGGTCACATCGTCCATAGTGATGGTGACTCAAGGTTCTCCCGCGATGATAGAGGTAATAGGAACATAGGCCTCAGTTTGGGTCACGTCGTCCATAGTGATGGTGAATCAAGGTTATCCTGCGATGATAGAGCTAATAGGAACATAGGCCTCAGTTTTGGTCACGTCGTCCATAGCGATGATGACTCAAGGTTCTCCTGCGATGATAGAGCTACTAGGAACATAGGCCTCAGGTTTGGTCACGTCGTCCACATTACACGCACCGATGCCCATTCCAATGGTATCACATCTTTCCACAATGATGCCGGGTTAGACATTAGGCCTACCCACCACAGCGACTTTGATTCCAGAAAGTGCGACAGGGTACGCGGCCTCTACAGTGTTCCTATCAAGAGTAGGAAGCCCGCTGTGTTCGCCACTCGCACAAATGTCCATGCTAATGATATAATACCATGTTCCTGCCTCGCTAATAACAGTATTATGTACATTATGGAAACATATATGTGTAAGAGTATTGTGAACTGCATACGCACGGACACAGTAGATTCCTACTACGGCATGGTCAATGCTACTGTACCGACACCGGGGCATTCTGAAACGATGCCCGAAATGTGTCGAATCGAAAATCTGTTCGCTGACCATCAACGAAAGTCCGTTCGAAACAGACGGTTGTGTACCTCTTGTCACGAATCGTTGAACCGAAATGATGTTGACCATCACCACCATCATCATCGTTATCATGAAGATCATCATCATCATCATCATCACCATCATCGACTCACCGTGTCATCATCGGCAAGTCGTGCTACACGGCCCTTCGTGTCTGGCTACACCTTTCGATTTCCGACCTTCTACGCCCCCAGGTTCTTGCTTCTTGTGCTCGTACCACTGTTCCACGTCCCTCGCGGAGGTCCTAACAAGACCAAGAAACGAGGTCGCCGGATAAAGAAGAAGAAGAAGGAGGAGGAGGAGGAGGAGGAGAGTCAGACAACAACAACAGCAGCGACAGAAACGACGACAGCACCAACAACAACAAAAACAACAACATCAACATCAACAACAACAACAACAACAACAACAGAACCGTTGTCTCGTTCCCGATGGGTGAGTTCATTCCCTTCAACATTCCCGAGACAACAACAACGACAACAACAACAATTATGGCTGAAGCTCTGTCCTCCGTTTCTGAAGAACGCAAAACCCCTGCACTGGACAAGGAAACAACTTCTTCTCTTTGTCTCCCAGACTTTGAAATTCGGCTGTCACTTCACCGTGGATACCGCTCTGGCTGCCTACACTCTATGCCACGGTCTGACCGCACTGGCGATAGTCATCCTTTGCGTAGCATCCACGCTGAAGCTTTGGAATGCCCCCTCCTCCTTCTTCTTCTTTGTTCACAGACGTATCACTTCTTCATCTTCTTTATCTTCTTCTTCTTCTTCGCGAGTCCAGAATCATAACGCCACTACCACTACCACCACCATCATCAACACGCATAACGCGAAGCGCGTAGTATTTGCCGTGCTTTCCGCGCTTTTGCTGTTCGTTAGCTGCAAGAATTCTCAACCCGTCTTCTCGGATGTCGTTTGCGCTTCGATGGTGCAGGGGCTTCTCTGGCGAGGGGTCATCGGCGTGTCGAAGTTGCTGAGCGCGGCTTTAGCCTGTCTCTTGGGGCGGGTTCGCGCCAGGGTGTTTTTCCGCCTTCGCAAGGGCTTTGTTCTACTGCGAAGGAGAAGAGTCGCGGTTGGTTCGGCGGTTTCTCTGTATTTCCTGTTCTCTCATCGTCGTTTGGTGACGCCCGGGATCACCGTTCTGTCCGTGTCGGTCAGGGTGCATCCCCGTCTGTCCTGCTCCGTGTCTCTGTCTCTGTATCTGTCCATGCTTCCGATCATCACTCTATCTCTGTCTTAATGTAACCCTTCCATCGCCAGTGTAGCCGCTTGGCACCACATTGATTGACCCTTTCACCGCCAATGTCGCATTTATGCACCACAATGGTTCAACCCTTTCACCGCCAATGTCGCATTTATGCACCACAATGATTTAACACCTATGTCACTAAAAGACATAAAATCAGGACCTGTTCTCCGAAAACCTTATTTTCTTTAATTTTAGGAGGTAAGGATAGGCCTAATGTTATGCATTTCACAGAAAAATTCCTAATACTTCAGATACAGTTTTATTTCTAACCTGTTCAGTTTAATGGCATTTTTTGGCTAACAATTGGCAGGCGGTGAAAGGGTTAATACCCATGTCACTAAAAGACATATAATCCGGATCTGTTATTCACATGCCTTTTGTTCTTACTTCTGGGAGATAGCGATAGGCCGACTGTTGTACATACTATCATTGAATCTGCCGTATTCCATACTGTATCTTTCCTACTTCCATGGACAGTTCACATAAATGTTTAGCTCAAAAATGGCTGGCGTTGGAAGGGCTTTAATAACCCTTTCACCGCCAGCCATATTTCAGCAGAAAAATGTCCATTAAATCTACCTGGGTAGAGAACAAAATCCATATGCAGTATTGGGGATTCTTTTGTGACAGATATAAAATAAGGTCTATCCTTACTTCCCAAAACTAAGACAATAGGGTCTTTGGATAATTAGACCCCAATTTGATGCCTTTTAGTGACATGTGTGTTAAATCATTGTGGTGCTAAAAAGCGACTTTAGCGGTGAAAGGGTTCAGCGCGTTGTTGTTTTTGTTGTTGTTGTTGTTGTTGTTGTCGTTGTTGTTGTTGTTGTTGTCTTACCCTGGCTTAAAGACTCCAGGGATCATCCTAACAGCCGAAGCACATAAACACCGGCTATGGTACAAAATAATGTACCAGCTAAAGGATGACCGGGTGTTTGATTACCCCGCCACGTGAGCAGCCCACAGTCCGATGTCGGAGGATTTTAGATTGATGGTGTTTTATGCATGCTAGGAGCTTGCCATGGCTTAAGACAATCCCCGCACAACCATGCAGAACATAACATTTTGATGTAGCCTTGGTGTTCTAGCTTATGTCAACTGGTCTGACACAAGCCTCGTGCCAAGACACAAAATCAGCTTGTTGAATTTTCTTTAATAGATCCTCTCTGTCCAGTCGTAAAGGCTCGCTGTGTACATACTCAACTCAACTGAACTCAACTCAAACAACTTTAGTATCTCTTAGAGAGACATTTAGTGTGGTGATGTCTGCGATTGACACAGTTAAAACAAGACACATTATAATATACATTAAAAACAAGACGTGCTTCTAAAACATGAATGACAATACCATTAAATGAAAACACACATGATGATAATTATCACTGCAAAACAGCAGTGACAAACATACAGATACCGTTGTGTGTTGATTGTCTTGTTGTGCATTTTACGCACTATTTTAAGGGACACCGTTATTATAAGGCGCACCCCCGAATGTTGCACGTAATTTTGATTTAGTTTAAAAGGTTTATTACTATTTGTGACCCCCAGCACCACGAAAGGGACATTCAGTCGCTGGGCTAGTTTCTCACAAAAGGCTTGTAAAGTCAAAAATCTCATTTTTGTGTGTGTTAATTTTGAGTTATGGGTATTTCCGTGCTCTCTAACATCTTATCTTTCATAAAGGATAATCTTTAATATGGTCTCTAAATATTTTTACAAAAAAGTGATTTAAAATTAGTAGGTTTGCATATTCTTAGTGTCATGCTGTAGAAACACGCTCCCGCACACGCATTTCATTCAACAATCTCTCCGTGCACACTCGCAATCTTTCCCTTCAATCGGTGCAGAGATTAAACACGGGACAATAAGATTTCGCTTAGTTCCCCTCTTCTTACTAAAGAAGATTATTTATTACAACAAATAATAGGAACTGATATCAATTCTGTAATTCCGTTAACTACAATTATATCACTATGAGCTCAATAATAAATACCGTTCCAAATTCTACTAGTTGATCTCGTTCACGATCCCGTCCTTGACACGTACACACTTCTTGTGTTCCCTCCAAAGTTAATTCTTCTCCTGAAGAATATAACTGCCGTTCTCCTGAAGAATCTACTGCTCCGTCCCGCAGTTTCCACCGTTCCAGACTAATCGTTTCCTAGTCCTAGGTGATCCTTTGTAGGCTAACTCCTACATACAATATACATCCTCTTCCCGAGTAATAGACGGTACAATACCCATCACCATGACAGGCCTTGTATGACTAGACAGTCAAACAAACGCATCTCCGTAGACCTCATCTGTCCTCCCGACAGAGAGCATAGTGGCCAAACCGCCTATCAGTGGAAACCTCCACTCTCTCCACATTTCTTCAGCATACGCTGCTGGTACTGGCTCAGGGACATCTGTCCTGGGTGTCTCCAACACCTCCCAGCACCCCACTATACATTGGAGTCCACCAATGCTTTGGACCATTCCTCTCAATGGTTCCTAAGATACTGCCCTTTATTTATTGACAAAGCTTTCCAAAGTCAACAACTGAACTCTGTTCAGAATCACTACCAACTCTTATCCAAATCCAATATCACACAAGTTAGAGGTTAAAAACGCTCACTTCAGCTAAGAGATTAGAAAAACTCACTACAGCTCAAGCTGTCAATGCAAGCCCCAAAATCCTCTATGCACTTCACAAGAAGATAACAACCTCTCACACTGATCATAATACACTACTATATATACTATGCACCAAAAGTTACGCATCCCCGCGCAATCCAAAAACATGATGAACACTATATGTTACCATTTTAGGTTCATTCATCATACCATACAACTGAAAATGAAACCATATAACCATAAAGTACGCCTGTTAGTCCCAAGACTAACAACATCACAAAATGTGTGTAATACTAAATCTGACACACATGACACTTATGATAGGCTAGTCTTTAGACTGTGATTTCTCAAAATGGCTGACAGTCACCTTACCAACTTCAAATGCTCTCAACTCTGCAACACAACGCAAAAAAAGGATACAATAATGTTTTTTGCATCATTAGAACGAGAGTTGTCTGAAGTTTCCAACTGTACCATTTTCTCAGAATGGTCATTTTGACACTTAATGTCCCTTTCGTGGTTGCTGGGTCACATTGTATTATTCACATTGTAAGGCTCTCAACCCGGGGCAAAGTATCGCCTTATGAATGAAACAGCGACCCACTACAGCAATGCT
>CM065707.1:8836121-8838621 GCA_017654935.2 Phymorhynchus buccinoides
TAAACAGGCAAAGCAAAACTACTACTATAAATGAACATTGAGACACAGGAAAATCGCCAACAAAAAACAACAACTAACAGTAATATAGCAACGACATGGTAGTCAGAGCATCAACATCAGCAATTAAAACAAACAAAATAGAAAACTAACCAACCAAATAAACAAATAAATGGATAAAAAAACCCACCTCTTTCACTACAATTTACTTCTCCTACTACCATTACTTGTGTAAGACAGGGCAGAGAGAGAGAGAGAGAGAGAGAGAGAGAGAGAGAGAGAGAGAGAGAGAGAGAGAGAGAGAGAGAGAGAGAGAGAGAGAGAGAGAGAGAGAGAGAGAGAGAGAGAGAGAGAGAGAGACACCTTGTGTCAGTTGTGTTTAAAAGGACAACGTTGGAGTTGAAGCGTGGGTGGGTAGAACAGCCTCGCTAGCGAAGAGGCAAAACATCAAGAGAATACAGAGATATACTTCTTCTTCTTCTTCTTCTTCGATCGCTCAGACAGTTTCCTGTCAATTATGAGCGCAGATGCATCATGCTGCCGTTATGCGCCTACATAAGAAATAGTTAGGCCCAGCATGTCCGACTTCGGCTGGGGGAAATCTTTTCGAAAGTGTTTATTGAAAAAAAAAGGCAGGTGAATGGACCGGAAAGGCAGACAGATAGTAGATGACAGCAAGCAAAAGGAAAAGGCAGAGTCAAAGAGAGTGACAGGTTAGAGGAAGCTACAAGCACAGAACTTCCAGAAGGTGGGGGAACTAGTTATACAAAAGACTCCCCGGTATCCCCACTGGGGGCAGAAATATACAAATAATTAAGCGGATTCTGTTGTATCCCGAGAGATTCAAACGACTTGAAGATACGAGGGGTTATCGATAAGTTTCTGGATGTGAAGAAATGCAAATGACGTTATGAGACAAGACCATTGTCATGATACGCACGTTGCAAAATTACTTTTTGTTTTCACCTGACCAAAACCGGTGGGCAAAGCAAACTGTCCGCCAAGGTGAACGCTGATCACAAGCTGAGAGAATCTCTTTCAATCTGATATGTTTTACATATGATGCTGTACACTTATGCTCAAGGAAAGACCTTGAAACAAAGGTATCACACGGTGGTACATTGTTTTTAAGACTTTGCTCTTTTAACCTTTTCACCGCTAGCTATTTTTCAGCCCCAAAATACCATTAAACATAACTGTGTAGAGAACAAAAAAGTATCCGCTATATTGGGCATTCCTGTGTGTCATGTAGAACATTAGGCCTATCCTTACCTCCCAGAATTAAGAACATAGGGTCTTTCAATAACAGACTCTGATTTGATGCCTTTTAGTGACATGGGTGTTAAAACCATTGTGGTGCATACATGCGACATTGGCAGCGAAAGGGTTCAAACAAAGTACAGTCTACAACTGGCTCAAGGATTTCTACTTTGGCAGACGGACGTTAGAAGCGTGTGACCGTAACAATCGTCAAGGGATCGTTGTGACTGTCAAACCCGCAGCCAGTGTGAAATCTCTTGTTGAAAATAAGCTTTGAATAAGTGATGACGAGATACAGAACTCAATAGGCATTATATCGGGAAGCCTTGATCAAATTTTACATTAACACCTGGGTCTTCAGAACAGTTATGACCGGTGGGTGCCCCATCAGCTTGCTGAAGGTCGGAGGAGGGGTAGGGTTGAATGATGCACCCAAACACTGCATCAGTTTTAGTGGATGGACGTCAGGTGGCATCTGGGACATTGTGACTGATAATGAAATATGTGTGTATCAGTTTGATCCAGAAACTAAGTAAACAATTATCGCTTAGGTGTTTCAAGATGAGGACCTTCGGTAAAATTCCACAAGAAATGAAAATTCCAACTAAACAGTCTTATTAGTTGCTATGTTTCTTCTCTAGCGATTGTCATAATGGCCTCAGCTCATCTATATAGAGAAGAGCCATCACTGCAGATTACAAACTAAACACATGTTTTCCGAAAGGTGCTTTGGACATGTCGTCTGTGCACTAGTATCAGGTCACCTACTTTATGGTGTGTGTGTGTGTGTGTGCGTGTGCGTGCGTGCATGTGTGCGTGCGTGTATGTATGTGTGTGCATGCATGCATGCATGCTTGCGTGCATGCGTGCGTGCCTGTATGTGTGTGTGTGTGCGTGCGTGCATGCGTGCGTGTGTGTGTGTGTGTGTGTGTGTGTGTGTGCGTGTGCGTGTGCGTGTGCGTGTGCGTGAGGAAGTAAAAGAACGTTGCGTGCAATCATCGTGTTTATTTTACTTTCTAATGATTCATTATTTGTTTGCCTTTAATGTTCTTGTTATCAATGTAAAGCGCACTGATCTCGTGTGAGAAAGAGCGCTATATAAATTCCCATTATTATTATTATCAGTTATTATGACTTTGATGTGGGATATTGCTTTTATCCTATTTCAAGAGACCTGTTTATCCTATTCGGTCTTCGACCTTATAGGATAAACAAGTCTCTCGAAATAGGATAAAAGCAATAT
>CM065707.1:8842825-8845325 GCA_017654935.2 Phymorhynchus buccinoides
GTGGAAGGCGCCTGCCCTACTCAGCGCGCAGCATGCTGGTAGAGGTGCTGGGACACCCCTGGGGGGGGGTGGTTGCTCCTCACTTTTGACGATCACGATCTCATCCAGAAGTTCTCAATTCGGGTTTCGAATCGGGACTGCTGCTGGACACACTCCATTCGGTTACACTCCACTACTGCTGTGGCAGGAAGTCGTTGACCACCCTTGCCTCTGTGGGGCGAATAGGGGGGTATGATCCCTATCCTGGTGAGCCAGCCGCGGCCCATCTGCTGCAGTGTTAGGGCACAGCCAGAGCGATCGAAGGATCTCATCCGGTATCTGGTGGTGCCCTCAGTCACGGTTACCCTGTACATGTATACAAGGGTGTTGCTAGTGGTGAGGCTGAAGGCCCCCCAACCATACAGAACCATCGAACCAAAGGCCACCTTTTCTTGGACATTGCCGTCCATAAAGCGTTCCCCTGGTCGCCATCAGACCCCAGGGACTCGGCCTCGTTGTGTGGTTCTGGGTGAAGCGTGATTATCACGGAACAGTACCTGGGACATTGCTGCGTCTCCACCCTCAGCGTGACGTCCTTGCCAAAGTGCGCGGCGTGCTGCCCTATGTGGCTCGAGTCATGCGGGGCCGCTAACAGCTGGGGCGACGGCACAGAACGGAGGTTAAACTCATGAAGGCGGTTTCCTATAGCATCTGCTGGCTGATGTTGATGTTAGTAAGTCCACCCTCAGCTGTCCTTCGAATGATGCTTGGAAGAGGCTGTTCTTGTGTCTGCAGGGCTTTTCGTTCAAATGAGAAAACCGATCCTCAGTGGAGTTCTCTTGCTGATCGGTCGACGATCTGCGTCGTTCAGGGACCCTTCACCAGTGGCTGTGAAGCTTGATCAGTCCTGACAATGACCGCGATGGACACCTGAAAGTCGCGACTGGCCACTTCTCGCGCTTTGGAACACCATCTTGGTAACATGCCACAGCTCGTCCCCTATCCCACTCATCAACTTTTCGTCGTGGGGCATTGGTCAAAATCAAGGCTATATGTAGGTGATGTACTTCATTATAAGCCAATGCAAACGAGACAGCATCTTCACAACAAAACACCGCAGTTGCTTGCACGTGCATATGGTTTTACATCTGGCTTGTGCAATGGTCAATGCAGAACGATCCAAAACAGGTCCTTTTTCGCAAGCGTTCTGCTTTTTCTTTTGCTGCCAACTCAGTAATAGAGAATCACCGTGCAATGTTTCCACTACACAACATCGGCCCACTTACAGCTGAACAAGATTCTAACAATTTGCTGATCTAAGAAAAAAGAACAGGATCGAACGAGTTTATTGCGCACCTTGTTTTCTCATAGTGATCCTTTAACTTTTTTGTGTAGTAGTGTATATATATTTCACACGGCGCACGCGCGCACGAACTCTTACACACACGCTATGTACATCATTATCATACACCACACACACATGCACACGTACACATGCACACACATACAACCAACAAAAGCAAGACTGTGAGAGAGAGAGAGTTTATACAGTTGTAGAAGCGTAAATGGTTTGAAAGGAAAGTTCATTTGAAGTAACAAGGAAAGCTCCCTTTTCTCTGCTCTGTTTTAGCCACCGCCTCTCATTCTTCTGTCTGCATTTCTCACCTATATTTCTCACAGAAGGGCAGTGTTGCACACACACGCACACGCGCCCGCACGCATAATATTCCATTTCGTCTGTCATTTTTGGGGGTAAATATCAAGTTCACACCAGTTACAGCGCACACACATATACATACACACGAGCGCATGAACGCGGTTTGCACTTCCCCTTCCGTTTTTATGAAGGGAGTGATAACTTGAAACTCATTCTGAGTTGCAAATTTGGTTCTGTTCACTATATTCTTTCAACACCACCGGTTACGTGTTTGTAACTCACGGTTTTCACGTGGTTTCCTTATGAATGACATGAGAGAAGGAATCATATAATTTATTTTCATGCTTTTTTTCTTTATGAACAGTTACAAAAAAGCCACATCGATAAATGGTGGGTCTTCAGGGACCGCAATTAATTACAGAAATCCTGCAAACAAACTTCTCTTTCTTCTGTTCTGTGGTAAATGCTTTCTCTCTCTCTTCTCTTTCTACCTCTCTCTCTCTCTTCTCTCTATCTTTCTCCTTCTCTCCCTCTCCTCTCTCTCTTTCCTCTCTCTCTCCCCTCGATCTCCTCTCTCTCTGAAAATCTATCTCTCTAGTCGCTCCCATTTACAACCCCCCCTCTTTGTTTTCCCCCCCCCGCCCCCACCTCCTCTACAGTTAAAAAAAAGGGGGGCTTCCCCTCCTCCCCCCACCCCCTAAGCCCCCCCCCCTCCCGCTCCCTACCCCCTCTCTCTCTCTATCTCTTCTTCTCTCTCTCTGTCTCTCTCACTCCCTCTCTCTCTCTCTCTCTACTCTCCCCCCCCCTCTCTCTCTTCTCTCTCTCTCTCTCTCCTCCTCCCCCCCCCCCTCTGATCTCTCTCTC
>CM065707.1:8885325-8890325 GCA_017654935.2 Phymorhynchus buccinoides
AAAGGATTTGCACCAACAAAAAACAAGTTCCACACTTTTAAAAACGTTCCTTTTTCTTTACTATGACAAAAATTAAAATAAAATAAAATAATAACATAAGAATAATAAGAAATAAACATAAATATAAATATAAATAAACCCCAATATTTCGGGACACTGTGTTCCCTTCTAATCTTTGAGACATAATTATGCGTGCACATAATACATGTTTGCCTTTTATGTAACATATACAATGCTAGTATTTCTTATAGCAAAGGCTTTAGACAAATATAAAGCTAGTTTGAAACAAATTCGTGTATCAGAGAGTAACAAAGTAAGTCTGAAAGCATTTGGGTGGGTATAATATTTTTTGGGAATGAACATCTCTCGGACTTGCTTATGTCGAGGGCACACTAATATAAAATATAATTCTGATTCAGCAGTGTTTGGACAAAATGGACAATCGGTTTTTCGTTCTGTCTTTTTTAAATAGATTGACCTGTGTGTCTTTAATTGTGAAACTCCTAGCCTTATTCTTACTAAATGTTTTCTTAAATTAGGATTTCTTATCAAACACAAATACTGAGGAAGGTCTTGCAAAGGTCTGAAAGTTGAATACAGCTGAAATCGTTCCTTAGTGAAAATAGTGGAATCAAGATCTTGTATGTGACAATCGATTAATCTTTGTTGCTGCTTTCCACACCTTGATTCTCCCACACGTAGCCAAAACCATATTTGTATAATGTACACATCACATTTGTAACCCAATTCTTCCTGCCATTACAGTGGAGTGCATAAAGCATTTTGTAAGCTATCTTTGGGATACGAGTTTTTTCCATCTGAGTAACTTTAAGCCAATATCTAATACATTTTGAATAAGTTTGAACGTAAAGAGGATACCGTTTAGATTCACAATAAACTAATACACTTGGTGTTTTTATGCTGATATTTAAGAGGCGTTTAATTGCTAATAGATGTATTCTCTCAATAACAGTGTGATCTGCAGTTAGGCCCCACACCTCCGAACCATACGTCAAGATAGGCTGAATTTGGGTGTCGAAAATTTAAAAAAACAATTTGGGGGAATTTTCTCCTAAAGACCAAAGGAACCTCAAAACACCAAACATGCATTTCTTTGCTTTCAGAGCCATCTCTTCCAGTGAATATGAAAAAGTCAAACCGCATGAAAAGATTATACCTAAATATTTGTACTGGTTTACAATTTCCATCTGTACCCCACCATAGAACCATTTTTCTCTGGACGCAATATGACCCCCCTTCCTAAATACCACTATTTTTATTTTTTTTCCTGATTAACAGTGAGCATAAGTCTGTTAGCAGTATCGTATAAAATATTTAGTTGGCGCTGAAGGCCAATTACAGTTGTAGAAAGAAGAATAACATCATCTGCGAACAACATAACGAGTATCTGTATTAAATTAGGGGACAAGGTTACTCCATGTTTGCCACACTGCATTATATCATTTGCTAATTCATTTATAAACAAAGCAAAAAGAATTGGGCTGCAATTATCTCCTTGTTTCAGTCCATGTGGACATACAAATGGATCGGTCACATCATTGTTAGCTCTGACTCTTGCTTTCACTACTTCATAAATACTTTTAACTGCATTATACATTTTGCCCTTAATGCCATATTTGCGAAGAATTACCCAAAGATGGTACCTGTTAACAAGGTCAAATGCTTTTTTGAAGTCTATAAAAGCTGCATATAGTTTTTGATTGGATGAAAGCTGTTTCTGAATAAGAGTTAGCAAGGTAAATATATGATCTACAGTACCATAATTCCTTCTAAAGCCTGCTTGAAAGTCACTTAATAAGTGGTTTTCCTCTACCCACGCTGTCAATCTCTTATTCAAAAAGAAAGTGTACAGTTTGCTATTAATATTTAATAATGAGATACCACGATAGTTATCTGGTGTGTTAACATCGCCTATCTTGTGCAATGGGTGTGCATATGCTTCAGACCAGCTTTGTGGAAAAGTGCCAGAAGTGTACAGTTTATTGAAATGTTTTGTCAAAAAGTAAATAACTTGTGGGCATGAATATTTATAACATTCCCCGCTGGAGAGAGAGAGAGAGAGAGAGAGAGAGAGAGAGAGAGAGAGAGAGAGAGAGAGAGAGAGAGAGAGAGAGAGAGAGAGAGAGAGAGAGAGAGAGAGAGAGAGAGAGAGAGAGAGGAGAGAGAGAGAGAGAGAGAGAGAGAGAGACCGAGAGAGAGAGAGAGAGAGAGAGACAGAGACTGAGAGAGAGAGAGGAGAGAGAGAGAGAGAGAGAGAGAGAGAGAGAGAGAGAGAGAGAGAGAGAGAGAGAAGAGAGAGAGAGAGAGATGAGAGAGAGAGAGAGAGAGAGAGAGTTTATGTGTTTGCAAAATACTTGTTAAATATGTTAAAATCTAAGCAGCTTTCACCTCCTTCTTGTCATACATATTTCGTTGTTTCACCTATGCTTTTTTCGGTTTTTACAATGTTCTTGTTTTTTGTACTTTATACTATGAGAGAGAGAGAGAGAGGAGAGAGAGAGGGAGAGAGAGGAGAGAGAGGAGAGAGAGAGAGAGGAGAGAGAGAAGAGAGAGAGAGAGAGAGAGAGAGGAGAGAGAGAGAGAGAGAGAGAGAGAGAGAGAGAGAGAGAGAGAGATTTATGTGATCAAATGCGTTTCTTGTAGTGCGTTTTTTCCTCTTTTCATTAAATATTTGTTGTAGCAATTTCCTTCTTCTTTTGTTCTATCTAAGGACAATCCCCCGTGGGGATACCGGGGGGTCATTTGTATAAACAGTTCCCCCACCTTCTGGAAGTTCTGTGCTTGTAACTTCCTCTAATCTGCCACTCTCTTTGACTCTGCCTTTTCCCTTTGCTTACTGTCATCTACTATCTTTCTGCCTTACGGGTCCATTCTCCTGCCATTTTTCACCAAACACTTTCAAAAACATTTCCTCCAGCGGAAGTGGGACTTGCTGGGCCTAACTATTTGTTAGTTCGGCGCATACCGGCAGCATGACGCATCTGCGCTCATAATTGACAGGAAACTGTCTGAGCGATCGAAGAAGAAGAAGAAGAAGAAGAATCTAAGGACAAATTGTAAGAATAGGCATCGCCTAAAATGTTTATCCTTGTTAAATAAAGTTTTGCAGTGTTCAGTGTTCAGTGTTCTCTCTGTATATCTCTGTCTCTGTCTCTGTCTCTGTCTCGCTCTCTCACTGTCTCTCTCTCTCTCTCTCTCTCTCTCTCTCTCTCTCTCTCTCTCTCTCTCTCTCTCTCTCTCTCTCTCTCTCTCTCTCTCTCTCATTAATGGGTCATTGCTTAGACGAACATTTAGTGAAACACTTAGCAATATTGTTATGTGTTAAGTATGTGGTGTAATAGAAGATGAACAACACTTTATATTTGCATGGCCTTTGCAACTAGGGTTATTAACGCCCTTGACAGTGAGCGTAATTGCTCTCGCTGGTCAGTACTGACAAGGGCATTCACTCTTGCGAAAGGCAGCCATTTAGTGGCATCAAATAGGGGTTATTGGCGAGAGCTATCCCCCTGTCTGGTCAGTACTGAACCATCTTCCCCACACCCTCCAAGGGCATTCACTCTTGCAAAAGGTGTTCGTTGCAGACCCCAAAAACTAATACTTACATGGAATATGCTGTCATTATACTAATATTTTGAAAAACTGGTTCGGTTACGACGCTAAGGAAATTTTCTATGTACCTATTTTATGCCAGTCGAAAAAGGCAAGATCACATCGAGCAGGGTTACTTAATATTATTATGCCCATTGATATTGACATCGTAGCTGATTGTGTTTTCTGATAACTACCAGTATCAGCATTATTATGTTGACCTACTTATCAATCTTAAAGAATAAGAATTTACACGTTGGACTGTAGAGGGGAAGTATTGTTTTTAGTTTGATCTTGATGTGTGTGTTTTTATTTTTTGCTCCTTCTGTTGCCTACTTTTTGCTCCTTTTGCTATATTTGATGTTTGCTGTTTAATTGCTTGTCTGTGTTGATAAAGGCGCATTCGCCGAAATATCCAGTAGTTTTGTTTTGTCTCTTGTGAATAAAATAACGTCACTTTGCACTTGTCGTGTAGTTGTTTGTTTGCTGTATCTTAAAGAATTGGGTTAAAAAAACGTGACCGATATTTTGATATGCTTATGTTATATGACTTTAGCCTTTCTAAGGGCCGGTGGCCTATAGAAATTAAAACTATTGTTCTTGTCTCTCTCTCTCTCTCTCTCTCTCTCTCTCTCTCTCTCTCTCTCTCTCTCTCCCTCTCTCTCCCCCCCCCTCTCTCTCTTTCCCCCTCTCTCCCCCTCCTCTCTCTCTCTCTCTCTCTCTCTCTCTCTCTCTCTCTCTCTCTCTCTCTCTCTCTCTCTCTCTCTCTCTCTCTCTCTCTCTCTCCCTCCTCTCTCTCTCTCTCTCTCTCTCTCTCTCTCTCTCTCTCTCTCTCTCTCTCTCTCTCTCTCTCTCTCTCTCTCTCTCTCTCTCTCTCTCTCTCTCTCTCTCTCTCTCTCTCTCTCTCGCATGTTCGCTCGCTTAATTAACCCTCTCCTAGTGATTCCTAAATGTGCAAAACCGGCTACAATGTGTTGAATAACAGGGGATAAAAAGTCATATAGTATAACATAACCATAGCATGTTAAATCAGTAGAGTTTGCAGGCTGTTGAGAAGTTCAGAAAACACGTTACGTGGAGAAAAAACAAAAAAAAATCTCTATGAAACGCAAATTTTAAAAATGGCCAAACAAAATTAATGGTTGTCTAAGCAATAAATGATTTACAGTCTTGGGCTAAACTAGGTTCCATTGCAACAAACAAGCAGTCAGACAACAAGTGTAAAGTTATGTTATTTATTCACAAGAGACGAAACAAAACGTCTGAAATTAAGATGAATCACAAAATCTTTTTTTTTAGCGTTTCATTTTTTTTAATTTAGAACATTTCTATAGCATTTCCAACCCTTTCATCGCCACTGTCGCCTCTTGGCACCACAATGATTTCAC
>CM065707.1:8897825-8907825 GCA_017654935.2 Phymorhynchus buccinoides
TTCTTCTTCTTCTTCTTCTTCTTCTTCTTCTTTTCTTTCTTTCTTCTCCTTAGACGAATGCTAACTTCAAGAGATTGGTGGTGTCGATCCATGGTAATGCGTTTCTGCGTATTGCCAGATACCAGCATTATCATTAATCCTACCCCCCCCCCCCCCCCCCCCCCCCCCCCCCCCCCCCCACACACACACACACACAAAAACAATCATAATAATTATTAATAATTTAAAGCTATGACGTGGTGCAGCAAACCTCCGGCAAGAAAGAACATACATGCTTTCCAACGTGGGCATACAGATTACTGGACTTTTTGTTAACCCACACCCGGATTTTTCCCACCCAGACAACTCCCACCTAGGCCGCTCTTTTCCCACCCGGACAATTCCCACCCAGGTCGTGTTTTTTCCCACCCGGACAACTCCCATCCGGGCCGTTCTTTTCCCACTCAGACAACCTCCATCCAGGCCGGGTTTTTTTTCACTCAGACAACTTCAACCCAAACCGTTCTGTTCCAACTCAGAGAACTTCAACCACAGCCCGTTCTTTTCCCACTCAGACAACTTCAACCCAGCCCGTTCTGTGAGTGTGAAAATGATATTTTACGTCCTCTCGGTCATAGACACATATGGGACATTTGTAAATACAAAGATGTTGGGAACAATCCTGGCTGCAATGCCCGGAGGCAGTGCAACACCAGTAAAGTCCCGAATTTTTAACAATATAGATAGGTGTAGCGGTAACCATGCCTCGGTTAAACCTCATCGGCTATGGTACCGCCACAAATGAACTAAGTATAAAAAAAACAGCCCGTTCTTTTCCCACTCAGACAACTTCAACCCAGGTCGTTCTTTTCCCACTCAGACAACTTCAACCACAGCCCGTTCTTTTCCCACTCAGAGAACTTCAACCACAGCCAGTTCTTATCCCACTCAGACAACTTCAATCCAGCCCGTTCTTTTCCCACTCAGACAACTTCAATCCAGTCCGTTCTTTTCCCACTCAGACAACTTCAATCTAGTCCGTTCTTTTCCCACTCAGACAACTTCAACCCAGCCCGTTCTTTTCCCACTCAGAGAACTTCAACGACAGCCCGTTCTTTTCCCACTCAGACAACTTCAACCCAGTCCGTTCTTTTCCCACTCAGACAACTTCAATCCAGCCCGTTCTTTTCCCACTCAGACAACTTCAATCCAGCCCGTTCTTTTCCCACTCAGACAACTTCAATCCAGCCCGTTCTTTTCCCACTCAGACAACTTCAATCAAGCCCGTTCTTTTCCCACTCAGACAACTTCAATCCAGTCCGTTCTTTTCCCACTCAGACAACTTCAATCTAGTCCGTTCTTTTCCCACTCAGACAACTTCAACCCAGGTCGTTCTTTTCCCACTCAGACAACTTCAACGACAGCCCGTTCTTTTCCCACTCAGACAACTTCAATCCAGCCCGTTCTTTTCCCACTCAGACAACTTCAATCAATCCCGTTCTTTTCCCACTCAGACAACTTCAATCCAGCCCGTTCTTTTCCCACTCAGACAACTTCAACCCATGTCGTTCTTTTCCCACTCAGACAACTTCAATCCAGCCCGTTCGTTTCCCACTCAGACAACTTCAATCCATGTCGTTCTTTTCCCACTCAGAGAACTTCAACCACAGCCCGTTCTTTTCCCACTCAGACAACTTCAACCCAGCCCGTTCTGTTCCCACTCAGACAACTTCAATCAAGCCCGTTCTTTTCCCACTCAGACAACTTCAACCCAGTCCGTTCTTTTCCCACTCAGACAACTTCAACCCAGGCCGTTCTTTTCCCACTCATACAACTTCAACCCAGTCCGTTCGTTTCCCACTCAGACAACTTCAACCACAGCCCGTTCTTTTCCCACTCAGACAACTTCAACCCAGTCCTTTCTTTTCCCACTCAGACAACTTCAACCCAGGCCGTTCTTTTCCCACTCAGACAACTTCAACCCAGTCCGTTCTTTTCCCACTCAGACAACTTCAACCCAGTCCGTTCTTTTCCCACTCAGACAACTTCAACCCAGTCCGTTCTTTTCTCACTCAGACAACTTCAACCCAGGTCGTTCTTTTCCCACTCAGACAACCCATGCCGTTCTTTTCCCACTCAGACAACTTCAACCCATGTCGTTCTTTTCCCACTCAGACAACTTCAACCCAGGGCATTCTTTTTTTTTAGCCGGACTTTTTTTCCATCCTATGTTATAATAAGGGAAATGGTCTGATGAAGTGATGAAATTCTGCTTAACGTCCTCCGGTCTGGAACAGACACATATGGGACATTAGTAGATATAATGATGGTGGGAACGATCCTGGAGGCAATGCCCGGAAGCAGTGCACCGCTAGGAAAATTCAGAAATTTTAACAATACAAATGTGTATTAAAATTGATAAGGGAAACAGGTCATTCGTCATATGTTATAGTCATCCTGCCTTCTAGAAGTTCTGAGTACGCAACTTCCTTTGAACCACTGATCCCTGAGCGTTTTTAAAGTGAAAATGTTAGTTTTGCATGGTAGGGGCCCTGTTACGGTACAATTTGTCGTAACGGCACAATTTGTCGTAATTACGACAAATTGTACTGCATCTCACGGTACAATTTGTCGTAACGGTACAATTTGTTGTAATTACGATAAATTGTGCCGCTGTGTTATTGTCTGCCGCGGCACAATTTGTCGCTAACCTGTAATACCGTAAAATACTCATATTGAGGCAAAAACTGTGCAAATGGTACAATCCCTGGTTTAAGACACCCCCCCCCCCCTCCCCCAATGCTTCAAAATATAAAACAAGGGCATCGCCGAGCGGCAGCAACGCCGAGTGGCAGGTATATCCTTTGCCTGTTACGCCCCTGTGCATCCCCTTCCCATCATATCTTAGCCCCAGCGATTTTGTCAAACCGTTTAGAAGATATCCTAGGGACAGACAATTCACCGACCCTCCTATATTCAGGGTCCACCGATCTCCATAACCTTGACCTTGGTCGGTACACAATACACTATAAGCTGAACTACCTATATACCAAGTTTCAACATCCCATGTTGACCAATGCCCGAGATATGGCTAAACAAAAATACGTTTCGGTTTTCAATGTTATACATCAAGGACATGACTTTGACCTTGATAATTCATGTTCGGATCTTTTCCTGTTAAGGTTGTACACCACCACCACAAATTGAAGCAAATCTGCCACCATGTTCCCGAGATATAGTCAGAAAAAGCAAAACTCCAGATTCCAGGCCCTCCGATTTTCAGGTTCCACTGATATAATTGACCTTGACCTTGACCTTAATTGGTATACAAAATTCGGAAGCACCATAAGCGAAACCACCTTCATACCAAATTTCAACCTCCTATGTTGAACAGTGCCGGAGATATGCCTCCAAATAGAATTTTGGATTTCAAGGTCATACATCAAGGTCAATACCTTGAGCTTAATAATTCATGTTCGGATATATTACCATTAAGGTGGCACACCACCACACACAATTTGAGGCAATTCTATCACCTCTTTCTTAAGATATCCTTAGGACAGACAAAAGAGAAAAAAACGACCCTGCAATTTTCAGGGTCCAGATATCTTCTTGACCTTGACCTTGACCTCGATTGGTATATGATATACCTACAGTGTATACAGTGTATATGATACACCTACATAACTACAGTGTATTTTACGGTATTGCAGGTTAACGACAAATTGTGCCGCGGTAGACAAAAAAGGTAACACCGCGGCACAATTTGTCGTCCGTGAGATGCAGTACAAATTGTACCGTTATGACAAATTGTACCATGAAGTGCGGTACAATTTGTCGTCTTTGCCTACGACAAATTGTACCGTTACGACAAATTGTTCCGTAACAGGCCCCTTCTCCTTTTTTTTAATTTGTTTTCCTAGAAAGGTTCTCCTAGAAAGGTTTTCCAAATAATGTTGCTACCTTTGCAAATTAGGGCTTCTCTGGAATTGAAAACGCACACCCACACGCACACGCACACGCACACACATGCGCACGCGCGCATGCACGCACACACACACACACACACACATACATATATATATATGCACACACACACACACACATACACACATATATACGCACGCACGCACGCACACACGCACACGCACGCACACACACACACACACACGCGCACGCACGCACGCACGCACGCACGCACGCACGCACGCACGCACGCACGCACGCACGCACGCACGCACGCACGCACGCACGCACGCACGCACGCACGCACGCACACGCGCACGCACGCACACACACACACACACACACACACACACACACACACACACACACACACACACACACACACACACACACACACACACACGGATATCGTACCACTCTGTTAATGCAAACAGAATCAGACTTTCTTTGCATTAACTTTGCATTTGCATTTCTTAGCTCAGAAACAAAACAATATGTGTCCGATTCAGAAAAGAAAATGCACAAACCTCTTCCAGACAATCAGATGCGACAGGAAAAAAAGAGAGAAAAAGATCAGTTGAACGATTAGAAGATTGTGTGCATAAATAAGACGAAACAAAATGCTGCCTTGCATCACGCCATACGGACATTGGGGGGTGGGGGTGGGGGCATCAATAACAGTAACAGTTAAAGCAGACGAAACGCGATGATCAGAAATATAGGAATATAATACGTACGGAATCCAAGGCAACAAAAAAAAAACACCCATAAAATTAAGATACAGAAATAATAAAATAAAATAAGCGTACACAAGATAAGCGATAAATCAGCAACGCATCCCGCTGATATCAATCGAAAAAAAAGTTACGCTGCATAGTTTCCCCATCTCTATGTGTCCCCCATTTTTTGTCTCTATAATTATGTCGCCGTATCTGTGTGTGTCCCCAATTTCGTCTCTATATGTCGCCATCTCTATGTGTCCCCAATTTCGTCTCTACATGTCGCTATCTCTATGTGTCCCCAATTTGGTCTCTATATGTCGCCATCTCTATGTGTCCCCAATTTCGTCTCTATATGTCGCCATCTCTATGTGTCCCCAATTTCGTCTCTACATGTCGCTATCTCTATGTGTCCCCAATTTCGTCTCTATATGTCGCCATCTCTATGTGTCCCCAATTTCGTCTCTACATGTCGCCATCTCTATATATGTCCGAATTTCGTCTCTATATGTCGCCATCTCTATGTGTCCCCAATTTCGTCTCTACATGTCGCCATCTCTATGTGTCCCCAATTTGGTCTCTACATGTCGCCATCTCTATATATGTCCGAATTTCGTCTCTATATGTCGCCATCTCTATGTGTCCCCAATTTCGTCTCTACATGTCGCCATCTCTATGTGTCCCCAATTTCGTCTCTACATGTCGCCATCTCTATATATGTCCGAATTTCGTCTCTATATGTCGCCATCTCTATGTGTCCCCAATTTCGTCTCTACATGTCGCCATCTCTATGTGTCCCCAATTTCGTCTCTATAATTACATCCCCATATCTATGTGACCCCAATTTCGTCTATATATGTCGCCATCTCTATGTGACCCCAATTTCGTCTCTATAATTACATCCCATATCTATGTGACCCCAATTTCGTCTCTATAGTGTCGCCATTTCTATGTGTCCCCAATTTCGTCTCTACATATCGCCATCTCTATGTGTCCCCAATTTCGTCTCTACATGTCGCCATCTCTATGTGACCCCAATTTCGTCTCTACATGTCGCCATCTCTATGTGTCCCCAATTTCGTTTCTACATGCCGCCATCTCTAAGTGTCCCCAATTTCGTCTCTACATGTCGCCATCTCTATGTGACCCCAATTTCGTCTCTATATGTCGCCATCTCTATGTGACCCCAATTTCGTCTCTATAATTACATCCCCATATCTATGTGACCCCAATTTCGTCTCTATATGTCTCCATCTCTATGTGACCCCAATTTCGTCTCTATAATTACATCCCGATATCTATGTGTCTCCAATTTCGTCTCTATATGTCTCCATCTCTATGTGACCCCAATTTCGTCTCTATAATTACATCCCCATATCTATGTGTCTCCAATTTCGTCTACATAGTGTCGCCATTTTCATGTTAGGTCCCAATCTCGTCTCTGTATTTCGCCGTCTCTATGTGTCCCCAATTTTGTCTCTATATGCCGCCATCTCTATGTGCAATCAACTTCGTCCCTATACTATCGCCATCTCTATATATGTCCCAATTTCGTCTCTACATGTCGCCATCTCTATGTGTCCCCAACTTTGCCTCTATATTATATCGTCATCTCTATAGATCCCCAATTTCGTCTCTATATGTTACCATATATATATATATATATATATATGACGGCACATAGAGACGAAATTGGGGACATATAGAGATGTCAACACATAGAGACGAAATTGGGGACATATAGAGATGGCGGCACATAGAGACGAAATTGGGGACACATAGAGATGTCAACACATAGAGACGAAATTGGGGACATATAGAGATGGGGACACATAGAGACGAAATTGGGGACATATAGAGACGAAATTGGGGACACATAGAGACGAAATTGGGGACACATAGAGATGTCAACACATAGAGACGAAATTGGGGACATATAGAGATGGCGGCACATAGAGACGAAATTGGGGACATATAGAGATGTCAACACATAGAGACGAAATTGGGGACATATAGAGATGGCGGCACATAGAGACGAAATTGGGGACACATAGAGATGTCAACACATAGAGACGAAATTGGGGACATATAGAGATGGCGACACATAGAGACGAAATTGGGGACATAGAGAGATGACGGCACATTGGAGACGAAATTGGGGACACATAGAGATGTCAACACATAGAGACGAAATTGGGGACACATAGAGATGGCGGCACATAGAGACGAAATTGGGGACACATAGAGATGTCAACACATAGAGACGAAATTGGGGACATATAGAGATGGCGGCACATAGAGACGAAATTGGGGACACATAGAGATGTCAACACATAGAGACGAAATTGGGGACATATAGAGATGGTGGCACATAGAGACGAAATTGGGGACACATAGAGATGTCAACACTTAGAGACGAAATTGGGGACATATAGAGATGGCGGCACATAGAGACGAAATTGGGACATATAGAGATGTCAACACATAGAGACGAAATTGGGGACATATAGAGATGGCGGCACATAGAGACGAAATTGGGGACACATAGAGATGTCAACACATAGAGACGAAATTGGGGACATATAGAGATGGCGGCACATAGAGACGAAATTGGGGACACATAGAGATGTCAACACATAGAGACGAAATTGGGGACACATAGAGAGATGGCGACACATAGAGACGAAATTGGGGACACATAGAGATGTCAACACATAGAGACGAAATTGGGGACATATAGAGATGGCGACACATAGAGACGAAATTGGGGACACATAGAGATGTCAACACATAGAGACGAAATTGGGGACACATAGAGATGTCAACACATAGAGACGAAATTGGGGACACATAGAGATGGCGGCACATAGAGACGAAATTGGGGACACATAGAGATGTCAACACATAGAGACGAAATTGGGGACATATAGAGATGGCGGCACATAGAGACGAAATTGGGGACATATATATATACATATATATATATATATATAGTGACATATAGAGATACATTTGGGACATATAGAGATGACGATATAATATAGAGGCAAACAAAAGAAAAGAAAACGCTGAACACGTGGCTTCGTCCTTTTTTGTAATGAGAGAAGAAGAAAAAAACGTTTCAAGGAATATCCTCGTTGTCAAGTGAAAGCAAAGTAAAGATCATATATTCAAATAGCAAAAAAGAAAACACTGAGCAGATTTCAAAATAAATGCGAGGGCTGGTAACAACAACAAATATATATATAGTGAGCACATACTAATCTGCTCAGTGTTTTCTTTTTTGCTATTTGAATCTATGATCTTTACTTTACTTTCACTTGACAACGAGGATATTCCTTGAAACGTTGTGTTTTTTCTCTCATTAAAAAAAAAGGACGAAACAACCTGTTCAGCGGTGTGTTTTTGTGTGCCTTGTCCTTCAATGGTCGTTTCTTTATTTTGTTATAGAGGCAAAGTTGGGGACACATAGAGACGAAATTGGGGACATATATATATGACGACATCTCTATGTCCCAATTTCGTCTCTATGTGCCGCCATCTCTATGTGTCCCCAATTTCGTCTCTATGTGTCCAATTTCGTCTCTATGTGTCCCCAATTTCGTCTCTATGTGCCGCCGTCTCTATATATGTCCCCAATTTCGTCTCTATATGTCGCCATCTCTATGTGTCCCCAATTTCGTCTCTATATGTCGCCATCTCTATGTGTCCCCAATTTCGTCTCTATATGTCGCCATCTCTATGTGTCCCCAATTTCGTCTCTATGTGCCGCCATCTCTATGTGTCCCCAATTTCGTCTCTATATGTCGCCATCTCTATGTGTCCCCAATTTCGTCTCTATGTGCCGCCATCTCTATGTGTCCCCGTCTCTATGTGTCGCCATCTCTATGTGTCCCCAATTTCATCTCTATGTGTCGCCATCTCTATGTGTCCCCAATTTCATCTCTATGTGCCGCCATCTCTATGTGTCCCCAATTTCGTCTCTACATGTCGCCATCTCTATGTGTCCCCAATTTCGTCTCTATATGTCGCCATCTCTATGTGTCCCCAATTTCGTCTCTATATGTCCCATCTCTATGTGTCCCCAATTTCGTCTCTATGTGTCGCCATCTCTATGTGTCCCCAATTTCGTCTCTATGTGTCGCCATCTCTATGTGTCCCCAATTTCATCTCTATGTGCCCCCATCTCTATATATGTCCCCAATTTCGTCTCTATGTGCCGCCATCTCTATATATGTCCCAATTTCGTCTCTATGTGCCGCCATCTCTATATATGTCCCAATTTCGTCTCTATATGTCGCCATCTCTATGTGTCCCAATTTTGTCTCTATGTGCCGCCATCTCTATGTGTCCCCAATTTCGTCTCTATGTGCCGCCATCTCTATATATGTCCCAATTTCGTCTCTATATGTCGCCATCTCTATGTGTCCCCAATTTCGTCTCTATGTGCCGCCATCTCTATGTGTCCCCAATTTCGTCTCTATATGTCGCCATCTCTATGTGTCCCCAATTTCGTCTCTATGTGCCGCCATCTCTATATGTGTCCCCAATTTCGTCTCTATGTGCCGCCATCTCTATATATGTCCCAATTTCGTCTCTATGTGCCGCCATCTCTATATATGTCCCAATTTCGTCTCTATGTGCCGCCATCTCTATATATGTCCCAATTTCGTCTCTATATGTCGCCATCTCTATGTGTCCCCAATTTTGTCTCTATGTGCCGCCATCTCTATATATGTCCCAATTTCGTCTCTATGTGCCGCCATCTCTATATATGTCCCAATTTCGTCTCTATGTGCCGCCATCTCTATATATGTCCCAATTTCGTCTCTATGTGCCGCCATCTCTATATATGTCCCAATTTGGTCTCTATATGCCGCCATCTCTATATATGTCCCAATTTCGTCTCTATGTGCCGCCATCTCTATATATGTCCCAATTTGGTCTCTATGTGCCGCCATCTCTATATATGTCCCAATTTGGTCTCTATGTGCCGCCATCTCTATATGTCCCCAATTTCGTCTCTATGTGCCGCCATCTCTATGTGTCCCCAATTTCGTCTCTATATGTCGACATCTCTATGTGTCCCCAATTTCGTCTCTATATGTCGACATCTCTATGTGTCCCCACTTTCGTCTCTATGTGCCGCCATCTCTATGTGTCCCCACTTTCGTCTCTATGTTAGGCATTAGGCGTTAGGTACTTTATAGACACAGAGGCGTCTCTGTGAAATTCGGGTTGCTCCCACCTGGAGAGTGCGTCGCAGCCAGAGGCGCGCCACCCATTATTATTTTTTTTGCATGTTATTTTTTGTGTGACTGATGAGGAAGGAAAGG
>CM065707.1:8912825-8917825 GCA_017654935.2 Phymorhynchus buccinoides
GCCCACCCCAATTATCTCATGAAATAAAGAAAATTTCAGTCAAATTTGCCCATGAGACGAATGCTAGACATTAAGGCTCGTCTCATGGGCAAAATGAGACTGAAATTTGCTTCATTTCATGAGATAATTGGGGTGGGCTTCTTACCCGCCCATGCGCTTTTTACCCCGTCTTCCCCTAAGTTAGTAGTAGAATGGGGGAGACTGTGCATTTGGGACTGGCGGGGGGTGGGGGGGTGGGCAGAGGGGTGGGTGGGGTGGGGGGGTGGGGGGGGGGGGGGGGGTGACACTGGTTTGTGGTAAAAAAAAAACAGTCTTCTATATGTTGCATAGAAATGGTTTCAATTCACATTGTCGCAGTAGTGATGACGCCACCGAGGATCGAGAAAGTGATGGGACAAACGGTTTTGAAATAAGAAACAAAATCAATAAGACCAAGTACTTATCACAGTTCGTCAATGGGTTTAAAGCGCGATAATAAAACCGTCAAAACTGCCTGATTGTCTAGTTGTATTGATTATCCAGATAATGCCTTAGAAAGTCAGTCCGGTTCTAGTATGAGAGAGAGAGGGGGGGGGGGGGGGGGGGGGAGGGGGAGGGGGAGGGAGGGGGAGAGAGAGAGAGAGAGAGAGAGAGAGAGAGAGAGAGAGAGAGAGAGAGAGAGAGAGAGAGAGAGAGACAGACAGAGAGACATAGAGAGAGAGAGACAGAGAGAGAGAGACAGACAGACAGACAGACAGAGAGACAGAGAGACAGAGACAGACAGACAGACATAGAGACAGAGAGACAGAGAGACAGAGAGACAGAGACAGAGAGACAGAGAGACAGAGAGAGACAGAGACAGAGACAGACAGACAGACATAGAGACAGACAGACAGAGAGACAGACAGACAGACATAGAGACAGACAGACAGACAGAGAGACAGAGAGACAGAGACAGACAGACAGACAAACATAGAGACAGAGAGACACACAGAGAGACAGACATACAGACAGACAGACATAGAGACAGACAGACAGACAGAGACAGAGAGACAGAGACAAAGCGTTCATGGAAAAAAATAATAAACCAAATAAAAGTGAGAAAGGGGGAAGAGGAAAAGAGGAAAAAAACACAAGAAAATAATAATCCATCAAGGTACCAGATGTTCACGGTAACACGTGACCGCAAAAGCCCATTACCCACCCATCTGTTCTCTCAGAGTTGATTAGTCAAGAGTGAAATGTCAAAACGTTACTATAATCCATTCTTCTACGAAGGGGAATCTCGTAAAGTCATCTCGTATAGTACTACAGTACACCCCGCTTATAGTAAAGTCCAGGGGAGCAAGGATTTTCCTTCACTATAACAGGTTTTTCTTATAAACGATGTTTGGATATAGTACAGTTTTGATGATTTTTTTTTATCTTATCCGAGGACGTTTTTCAAAGTCAAAGCTAACGTAAAATACTGAATATAAACCCATCCTACCCCTTCCTCATATGGTTTGAGGTCCAAAAAGGTGATTGGGTTTATACATGGTATATTTCCCTGTGCACAAAACAAATGTAGCTGTGAAAGCATATAGTGTACAGCCTCTAACTTCCAGAATGGCCTTTGAATCTATTCATGCATGCACATGCACGTGTGTGTGTGCAAACACACTCACACACACACACACACACACCGTGACCGGACAGATTGCCTGCGGACATTTCGCCTACGGACACTTCGCCTACGGACATTATGCCTATGGTCACCATGCTCACTGGACATTTTGCCTACTGGACATTATGCCTACAGACATTATGCCTAACAATAGATTATCATGCCTGCAATAAATTATCACATTTTCACGATGCTATATTTTTTTTTTTCCGATTGATTTTTTTTTCATTAAGTAATGAGAGTGTGGGTTCAATTGTCGACTTAGCTCACCTTTTCCTCTGTGTGAGGGCGCTGCAGTAAAACAGATACACATTTAATTGCAGCCAATGACCTGACAGTTCTGAATTGTTTGCAATGAATTGCAAATGAAGATTGTGGGCGGAAATGGTCAACTTAGTTTGCCATTTCTGCCATGCGAGGGCACTGCGGTAGACGGGTATAAACTTAGTAGCAGCCAATGTAATGTTAGTTTGTCATAATGAGTTTCATGAAATAAATTCGTGGCGAATAGTCACGTGTTTCATGCCCAAGCTATCAACTGTATCGCCCGTTCTACCGCAGCGCCATCGCACAGTGTAATCAACAAAATGTTGTTTAATAAAATGTATGCACGATCTCTCTTTTATCTACAGTTTAAATAATAAAATTCACTTTAAACAAGAATGTGTAAAAACAGAGAGTGAGAGAAAGAGAGAGAGAGGGAGGGAGAGAGAGACAGAGAGACAGAGAGAAAGACACAGAGAGAGAGAGAGAGAGAGAGAGAGAGAGAGAGAGAGAGAGAGAGAGAGAGAGAGAGAGAGAGAGACAGAGAGGGAGAGAGAGAGGGTGAGAGAGATATAGAGACTGTGACGTATACATTGACGTATTTACAAAGGTCAGGAAGAGGACACATTTTTTTGTATTGTAACCAAGGAGGAACCACAAATGACTTTACTATAGGAGGTTTTTTTTTAAATAATTACAACCCAGCTGCTACTATGGGTGGGTGGAGGGAGTGGTGAGACGGTGACGCATACATTGGTGACATATTTACAAAGGTCACGAAGAGGACAATATTTTTTATTGTAACCGAGGAGCCAGTCCTGTGGGGAACCAAAAGTGAATTTACTATATAGCATTTTTTTAAAATTATAACCGAGTTGCTACTATCCGAGGACTATTTAGTTATAAAACAGTAGACCTTTGGCCCAGAACCAGTGCTTTCCTTTACTGTAACCGAAATTGCTTATAACCGAGGTTACTATAAACGGGGAGTACTGTACATACCCCATTTTTTCCCCTTTCTTGATGTAGTGCTTTCTGGTTGCCCCTCTTCCCTCGTGACATGGGCAGATGGCCTGTAGCAATTGTACTGATTTTATACTGGTGATACAAGCTCTGTGTATTTGTCTTTCTGTATATTCTGTCTTTTTTTTCCTTTTCTTTCCTTCTTTCTTTCTCTCCTTTTTTTTCTTTTTTTCTTTCTTCTCGACTGTTTTTCGTTCCTTCTTTTTAAAAAATATATAATCTAACGTCATATTTATTTCAGCGCATCCTTCTACAATCTCTCTGTGAATTATCTGTCTGTCTGTAAATTGTCCCGATGGCTATTAATAACCGATCGCTAGCGCCCAGCAATTATTACGTCAAAATAAATAATCATTTATGGTAAATAATTATGATTGGATGAGCTTGCTAATGGTGTGGGGGCAATGGCCGTTGTGAATACATCGTCTCTCTCTCTCTCTCTCTCTCTCTCTCTCTCTCTCTCTCTCTCTCTCTCTCTCTCTCTCTCTCTCTCTCTCTGTCTCTCTCTCTCTCTCTCTCTCTCTCTCTCTCTCTCTCTCTCTCTCTCTCTCTCTCTCTCTCTCTCTCTCTCTCTCTCTCTCTCTCTCTCTCTCTGGATAATGTCAAAGTAAACAATCGTAATATACTGCTATTGGGTGATTTCAATTATGACTTATTTAAGCCTCAAACTTCATGGCGATCAACTACTACCCTATTTGGCCTCCAGCAACTTGTCTCTACGGCTACCAGAGTTACTCCCACTTCAGCAACACTACTTGACCACGTATACACCAACAACACTTCCCTAGTCACTGATATCAATGTTCTAGATACCATATGTATTAGTGACCACTACCCTGTTACATGTACATGGATGTACAGACCTCCTAAGACTCAAACCAAAGGACACACTACTATTCACTACAGATCATTTAAACACTTTGATAAACCTGCATTTTTTCATGATTTAAGCATGGCACACTTCAATAATGTACTTCATTGTTCGTGTCCTATTCAAGCTCTAGATGTATTTTATTATACATTCCTATCCGTAATAGAGAAACACGCACCTCTTAGAAGCAAAAGAGTGAAAAGTTCTACTCTTCCTGGATGGCTAACTCCCCAAATAGCAGAAGCAATGAAAAAACGAAATCAACTGAAATACAAATACAAATTGCTGAAGAAAGAAAACATTGATTCACTACCTGATGATGTTAAAGCAGAAAAGCAACTGGAGCGTGAAAACGCTGAATCAGAATTTAAAAAACTAAGAAACAAAGTCAATGATCTCATTCGTGACTCCAGGAAACAACACTTCAACAAAATGGTATCTGCAAACAACGACACATCTACTTTATGGCGAGCCATAAACACTATCACACATAAGTCTAACCGCTAGCAGACTAATAACTTTAACTGGTCGCCAGATGCATTCAATAACTACTTTATAAATTTAGCAGAGTCTGTAAGTCCAACAGATACATCACAACATGCAAAAGACTATACACCACCACCTTCTTTTCAAACCTTCTGTAATACTAACGCTAAACCTGGCAGTTCATTTAAAATACCTTCACTAGCTGTTCACGAAGTTGGCTCTCTTATTTCAAATCTAAGAAATACTAAATCAATGGGACCTGATAAAATAAGTAGTTCTCTCTTAAAACTTTCACTTCCCTACATAATAGAACCTCTTACCTTCATATACAACGCATGTCTAGACCAGAACATTGTTCCACCTGATCTTAAATCAGCAAAAGTTATACCATTGCCTAAAAGTAAAGATATTTCTGACTTGAATAATTTTAGGCCAATCCCTCTTCTTTCAGTTCTGTCTAAACCACTAGAAAAACATATTCACAAACATCTAATGCAATATTTAGAAGATAATAATTTGTTTTACCCCTTCCAATCTGGCTTTCGACATCACCATTCTTGTCAAACTGCCCTAGTCCACCTATGTGACACATGGCTTTCAGCAATCAACCAAGGCAAAATGACAGGCTCTGTATTCCTAGACTTTAAGAAAGCGTTTGATCTTGTGAATCATGAAATACTACTTAAAAAAACTGGCGCTATGTTTACGAGA
>CM065707.1:8940325-8970325 GCA_017654935.2 Phymorhynchus buccinoides
TTGTTTCATTGTTTGACATTAGGCTACTTGTGTCATTATGCTTTTTATGATTACTTTTGCTTTTTATTTGATTGTCATTAGGCTACTTGTGTTATTATGATGCTATGTTATTATTATTATTATTATTATTATTATTAGTTAGTAGTAGTAGTAGTAGTAGTAGTAGTAGTAGTAGTAGTAGTAGTAGTAGTAGTAGTAGTAGTAGTAGTAGTAGTAGTAGTAGTAGTGGTGGTAGTGGTAGTAGTAGTGATGGGGGTGGAGGTAGTAGTAGTAGTAGTAGTAGTAGTAGTAGTAGTAGTAGTAGGTAGTTTGTTGTTTTTGGTGGCGATTTTCCTGTGTCTCAATGTCATTTATAGTAGTAGTTTTGCTTGTATTGCATGTTTAGAACCAAGGACAGAATGGAAGACTAGGCCCAGCCTAAATTCTTTTCCTTGTAAAATAAAGTTTCTGAGTTCTGATCTGAGCTCGTCTCTCATTCTTCTCGAGCTCTAGGAAGGGGGTGAAAAAATCTCTCTCTCTCTCTCTCTCTCTCTCGAAAACTCTCTCTCTCTCTCTCTCTCTCTCTCGCTCTCTCTCTCATCACACACACACAAATTAGAAGCTTAGAATAGGTGTTTCTGAAATAGCTAGTCATAGATTTAGATACAATGAAACAAGTTCCAGTATTGTTGTGTGTCGTTTATGTCAGGATGCAGAAGAAATGTCATTCACTTTATATTTTGTTGCCCTGTTCTTCATGTCTTGAGAACAAAACTTATACAGTCCAAAGATTATAATTACCCATGTCGATTTCGTTTCAATTTGCTGGTGTCATATAGAAATTAGACAGAAATGTTTAATACAGCTTTGTTTGTTCATGAAGCGTTGAAACGGTTAAAACTGCTGCAACTTAAGAGGTATAATAATAACTTTTGTAATATTTGTAGATTAATTAACATGCAGTTATGGTTATTTCTTTGTTTGTTATGTTTATTCCATGCCTTATTTTCTTTTTGTGTAGGTAAGGATGTGTCAATTGTGTGTATTTACGATGTAATTGCCCCCATCAGATAGGGGCTAGACCTAAAATCTGATTAAACAATTCGTATTCGTTTTCGTATTCGTATTCTCTCTCTCTCTCTCGTCTGCTCCTCTCTCTCGGTCTCTCTCTCTCTCGTCTCTCTCTCATCGCTCTCTCTCTCTCTCGGACTGATCTCTCTCCACTCTCTCACACACACACAACACACACACACACACTACGCACACGCACACGCGCACACGCACGCACGCACACACACGCACACACACACACACACACACACACACACACACACACACACACACACACACGCACACACACACACACGCACACACACACACACACACACACACACAAGGGGGGAGCAAGGGACCAAGGACGAAAACCCCTGCATTGAAACCAACCCATACCGGTAAAGTTAAGTCCCTTTGCTTCGGGAAAAGACAAACATCCAAACATCCGTGGAGAAGTTACCGGTTTATAGAGACAGATGATTCACGTGAAATTCTACTGTCTGAATGAATGTGATGAAACCCCTGCTACTCGTTTTGTTCTCTATAATTATTAGTTGTAGTCCCCCCCTGTACACGAATCTGATGAAATATTTGTCTTTTTTGTATCAGGACATTTTATGTAATTCGTGTATTAGGGAAGGGGGGGGGGGGGAGGTGTCTACATGAGAATAGTGAACGAAAATAGTAGAGTTTGTTTTTTTCAGACGGAAATATATATAGAAAAAAATGTGGCACAGTGGTTAACCCTTTCACCGCCAAAGTCGCATTTTAGCACCACAATGATTTAACACCCATGTCACTAAGAGGCATCAAACCAGGATATTGTTATCCCAAAACCCTATTTTCTTAACCCTTTCACCGCCAATGTCGCAATTTATGCACCACAGTGGTTTAACACCCATGTCACTAAAAGGCATCAAACCAGGATATGTCATCCCAAAACCTATTTTCTTAACCCTTTCACCGCCAATGTCGCATTTATGCACCACAGTGATTTCACACCCATGTCACTGAAAGGCATCAAACCAGGATATGTCATCCCCAAACCCTATTTTCTTAACCCTTTCACCGCCAATGTCGCATTTATGCACCACAGTGATTCACACACCCATGTCACTAAAAGGCATCAAATCAGGGCCTGTTATGCGAAGACCCTATTTTATTAACCCTTTCACCGCCAATGTCGCATGTTATGCACCACAATGGTTTAACACCCATGTCACTAAAAGGCATCAAATCAGGGCCTGTTATGCGAAAGACCCTATTTTATTAACCCTTTCACCGCCAATGTCGCATTTATGCACCACAGTGATTTAACACCCATGTCACTAAAAGGCGTCAAATCAGGGCCTGTTATCCAAAGACCCTATTTTATTAACCCTTTCACCGCCAATGTCGCATTTATGCACCACAGTGATTTCACACCCATGTCACTAAAAGGCATCAAATCAGGGCCTGTTATCCAAAGACCCTATTTTATTAACCCTTTCTCCGCCAATGTCGCATTTATGCACCACAGTGATTTCACACCCATGTCACTAAAAGGCATCAAACCAGGATATGTTATCCAAACAACCCTATTTTCTTAACCCTTTCACCGCCAATGTCGCATTTATGCACCACAATGGTTTAACACCCATGTCACTAAAAGGCATCAAATCAGGGCCTGTTATCCAAAGACCTTATTTTCTTAATTTTGGGAGGTAAGGGAAGGCCTTATGTTACACACGTCACAGAGGAACTCCCAATATTGCATATCATTTTTCTTCTCTGCCCAGTTAAGTTTAATGGCATTTTTGGGTTGAAAAATGGCTGGCGGCGAAAGGGTTAATTTAGGGAGGTAAGGATAGGCATGACTTTATACATGCCACAGAGGAATTTTCAACATTGCAGATTTTTTTTTTTTCTCTACCCAGGTAAGATTAATGGATTTTATTTCTTTTTGGTGCTGAAATATGGCTGGCGTTGAAAGGGTTAAAGACCACCCGATCGCGTGTCAAAATCACGGGTTGGATGGAAGTTCAGTTTAACGTCGCGTATCGGCTTTCGCCATGTACGACGGGCTGAACCAACAAACCAGGGTATAAACAAAAAATTGATGTTCCTGAATCACTGTCTTAGCCAAAAGGCCGAGAAGCGATCAGAATTTGGTCTAAAACCACGTGGTTTCACGTGTTTTCCCTAAAGTACCTAATGCCTAATACGTGATATATCCACAGAGGAAGCACCGGGCCCTTTATGCTGCAGCCAAGGGGATGAGTTGGTCTTTGGGGACCTTCCCCAACACCACCTGTCTTCAAGTCCCTTTTTGGGGGGTCGAGAGAGGAGTGGGGACGTCTTCTAGGCAAGGAATCTCTATCATCAAAAAAACAAATTGTGGCCTGGGCCTGTATTCACGTTGAGATAGCATGAGACTTAGCATGATGCTAACTTAGAAGCTCTTCCGATGCCCTATAGGATTTAATAGGACTTTTGGAAGAGCTTCTAAGTTAGCATGATGCTAAGTCTCATGCTATCTCAACGTGAATACAGGCCCTGGTCCTCTGGAATAGCAGTTGCTTCCTTTGCTGTTTGTAGAATTTTTGTTTTACTGACGAGCAAATAGCTATGTAACGTGAAATTCAAAACGAAACATCATTTGAAAGAGCAGCCTCAATTTGAAGTTGGGGAGATTTATATATGGGTCACAGCTACCCAGGAAATAAACCAATGTGAAATTAATGTGAAATATAACGTGACAAATTGAAAACGAAACATCATTTGAAAGAGCAGCCTCAATTTGAAGTTGGGGGGATTTATAATAATTATGTGGGTCACAGCTACCCAGGAAACCCCCCCCCCCACAAAAACAAGGGTAATCGTAGTGGGTCAGTGGGTCTTTAAAATACTATCCCGCCTGCAGCTACATCGGGCTGCTCTTCCCCTGTGACGCATCGCCCACACAGCTCCTATTCCCTGCTGACGGGGTATTTCGGCACTTTTCTGATTTTCTTTTACGCGAGGTAAACAAACGTCAACACCTTAGTGTTTGGTACAAAATGAAAGAGCAAACACGGAACTAATCGGTTATGGTAAAATGTATTTAATCGCTAATAAAAATATAGTCACGCTGTTGTCCTAAAGTAGCTAAGGTTACGGGAAGAGAAAAAACCTAGTTTACATTCGATTCTGATATGTACAACACCCAAACAAGGAAAACATGGGACGAAAAAGCTTCATCTTACTTTGAAATCATCCAGGAATAATTATATAATCCGTATATGAGACATCACTTCAAACTGACACAAACAAAAAACTGATTTGGTACCAGAATTCCAACGCACCTACGTGGGAAATCCCGACCGCCTTTTCCACATTCCAGAACGACATTCCTACACTACACACACTATCGAGTGCAAACTAGCGGCGATAATCTTGCCAAGATATCCCGAAAACTTATCATAGAGGTTGCTTCCCTTAGAGCACAGAGAAAGAAGGTAAGGAATTGTGTAAAGTCAGGTCTGACGTATACGAACGACCCGTCTCCATGTTTGGATTTTGGATATGACGTATGCGAGTGATCCGTCAGCAGGAAAGGGAATTCCCGTCACTCGGATACGTCTTATCCGGTTCGCCTGCCAAATGTAATGCATGACCGCAACGTGAGTGACACGGGTTCGAATCCCGGCCTCCTCGCCCTTTCTTTCTAGTTCGACAGGAAAATCGAAACTGAACGTCCAGTCCTTCGGAGGAAAAAAAATGGGATAGGCGCTGCACTTGCGGCGACGCGCTCTCCGGGGAAGAGCAGCCCGAATTTCACAGAGATAAGTCTCTGTGACTATAATGTACTAGAATATAATAATAATAATAATAATAATAATAATGAATAATAATAATAATAATAATAATAATAATAATAATAATAATAATAACTGCATTCCCTATAGCGCTAAAATCCATACAGTAGTATGCTCGATGCGCTTTACAAAATCAACATTTAAAAACATGCATTAAAATCAACAAAATTTCACGTGAATCATGACTGACAGACATCGTCACCATCGGATCGCGCTTTTTTTTGTAGTTGAATCGTATGCAGTGTGGAGACCCCTTTAGCTTTAGCTGAACGGCAGTGACCCGAGAATGGCCGATGGTGACTATCGGACGCGTTAATGACGTCATTTTAGCTATGACGTCACCAAAGAAGTGCGGTAGCGAAGTCGTTTTGTGTTTATGGCATCGTTTAGGTTATGACATCAATGGCGTCTCTTTATTTCGTAATGATCATTTAGGCGCCGCGGCCGGTTGGTTAGAGTCTCCGCTCGTAATCCAACGGGTTTGCGGGTGCGGTGGGTTCGAACCCAGCTGGTCACAGTGTTGTATCCTTGGGAAAGATACTTTACTCCTATTTCCTGGTCCTTCGGATGAGACCTAAAACCGAGGTCCCGTGTGCGAACGCACGCACAAGATCTTCCGCGCACGTTAAAGCCCATTCCACTATTCGGTAGGAGTAGGCCGTGTTGTGCCAGTGGAATGGATGACACGAACTCACAAAGCATGCATCCTGTGCGCCAACAGCAGTCTAAACGAAGACTTTGGGCGTGGGGCAGGATAAACATCCCCCCAATCGGAAGAAGAAGAAGAAAAAGAACCCCCCCCCCCCCCCCCCCCCCCCCCCCCCCGCTTTGCATGCACGTTTCAGGCGTCCGTGAACGTGGGTATATTTCGATAGTCCGACGTGTCTGTAGTCCGAAGTTTATTTTTGCTCGACGTGTCAATGGTCCGACATGTCAATAGTCCGACTCGACAATAGCTACATGCCAAAAATTATCTCTTTTTTTTCCCACTTAAAACAAACATGATTATACAAAGTTTGGACACTACTCGTTAGAACGTGCCCACAATTTTGGGGGTTTAATAGGAATTGTTCGGAAATAATTAAGGGGAGTAATTTCATGGTGTGTGGGAATGATCTTGCCTGATTCAATCCGTCAAGCAGGGGAAGTCACTCTACCATCAGCTCTCGTAGCCTATCGACTCGTGTGTTTGAGCAGACATACAGCACTTAGAACACCGTGCGTCATTCTACAAAAAAAAATATCATTTATATTTTTACGTCACATTTTGCAAGTTTTAACAGTTTGTGGCCACTGACCACCCTTAATTTTTCTATAAAAAAAAACCAAAAATGTTTGCAAGTCGCTGACTCGCATCCTGCGGTTTCAAGCTTTGACGCCATTGTTGCATTGTTGCTATGACATTTGGCCGAGTAATGGAGGTAAATAACAGTAATTTTCACGAAGTGCTCTCCCCTAGTTTTTTTTCCTCCAAAAATCGTCTTTTGGTTGACAATTGCCACTCAGATAAGCAAAAAAAAAAACTTATCTGGGCCTGTATTCACGTTGAGATAGCATGAGACTTAGCATAGATGCTAACTTAGAAGCTCTTCCAAAAGTCCTGTTAAATCCTATAAGACATGGATGGAAGAGCTTCTAAGTTAGCATCATGCTAAGTCATGCTCATGCTATCTCAACGTGAATACAGGCCCTGATCAATAATTGTGTAAAGAGGTCACACGTACAATGAGAGATGCGTGAATGGACTAGCGATACAGACAGACAGTAGATGACATGTATCTAGTATAAACCACGGAGAAAGGCTGGAGGAAATCTTTTTGAAAGCGTTTCTTGAAAAAAAGAAAAAAAAGAAAAGGGCAGGAGAGTGGACCGGCAAGGCAGAAATATAGTAAGTTGACAGTAAGCAAAAGGGAAAAGGCAGAGTCAAAGAGAGTGACAGATTAGAGGAAGTTACAAGCACATAACTTTTTTTTCCTTTATGTAGCATCCGTATTGTTACAAATTCCAGACTTTTCTGGTGTTGCACTGCCTCCGGGCGTTGCCTACAGGATCGTTCTCACCATCTTTATATCTACTAATGTTCCATTATATGTGTCTGTTCCAGACCGGAGGAGGACGTTAAGCAGATTTTCATCTTCTCTCAAATAACTTTCTAAAGGTGGGGGGAACTGTTTAATATACAAAAAAGATTACGTGGGCAGCAACCCGAATTTCGCAGAGACACCTCTGTGACTATAAAGTACCTAATACCTAATACATGATATATCATAATAATCATACTAACTAGATTGTGGCGGTATCATAGCCGATTATGTTCTTTCTTTCCTGTAAAGCAACTACAGTCACTTCTGACAATTCTGTCGCTGTAACTTTAGGGGAATCCACGGCAATGCGCACTGAGGTACTACTGAGAAGAAATAAGTTGACAGTAGATAGTAGGTTTAACCGAGGCGTGGTTACTGCTACACCTATCTGTATTGTTGAAAAAAAATCGGGACTGTTCTGGTGTTGCACCGCCTCCGGGCATTGCCTCCAGGATCGTTCCCACCATCTTTATATCTACTAATGTCCCATATGTGTCTGTTCCAGACCGGAGGAGGACGTTAAGCAGATTTTCATCTTCTCTCACAGAACTTTCCAAAAAGGTGAATGGAGGAACTGTTTAATATACAAAAAAAGATTACGTGGGGAGCAACCCGAATTTCACAGAGACGCCTCTTTGACTATAAAGTACCTAATACCTAATGCATGATACACCCACACTGGGTCCTTTATGCTGCAGCCGAGGGGATGAGTTGGTCTTTGGGGACCTACCGCAATGCCACCTGTCCTCAAGTGACACATAGACGCACGCGTGCACAGACACATACACACACTGACATACATATGTATGTATATTTTTTCTACACACACATACATACATACACACACATACACACACACACACACACACACACACACACACACACACAACACAACACACACGGTGAAACACACACACGTGTGTGTGTGTGTGTGTGTGTGTGTGTGTGTGTGTGTGTGTGTGTGTGTGTGTGTGTGTGTGTTACGTGAGAGTGGTACGAATTACGTAACCATGGCCCAATTACTTTTTCCTTGAATATTTTCATATTTGTATTTGTCATACAAAATGGACAACATTGACCCAGTTTTAAGTTTTGTATTGGTACATTGAATAACAAGAACAAAACTTTGCCCAAACTGTGTACAGGCATTCGATGCGAAGTCATCAGCAAATAGGAGGTCACGGGCTATAATTTTATTTTCCTGGATTTTTGTTTTAGCCTGCAGTCTCCTCAAGTTGAAGAGGTTCCCCTCAGTCCAGTATCTGAAACCGACTCCAATATCCCAATCTCGAAAGGCCTCAGTCAGTATTGCAAAGAACATCATGCTGAAGAGGATGGGTGCTAACATTATTAGTTATTTGTACTTTGCCATGGTACATGGTTTTTGTCCGTCGAGGTATCGGGTTTTTTTTGAGATTGTGTAATGCTGTAGACATAGCCTTTTAAGGGCATTTTGTTTTATTTCAACAATAGTAAATAGGTTTACTGTTTCTGTATTGGAAAGGTATTACATTTTAATAATATTCTTGCATAATTGAGTGTAGATGCATCAAAGTGTTAAGTAAGCAGAACTATTTTAATAAAGGATGCAAGACGTGCCCCTTCATTGACCGCTGCACCACGATTACTGGCCCATCGGGTCAGTTCAGTGTTCGAGCCAGCTTTGACTGCCAGTCAGAAGACTTGGTGTACGTCATCACCTGTACACTGTGCTCGAAGTAATACACTGGTGAGACGTACCGCAGTCTCAACGAGCGGTACTCGGAGCACCATCGCTCAATGCAGGCTGGGCTACGAAGGTCCGGAGGGGTCGCACTTCAACAGCCCCTACCACAACTTCACCCCATGCAAGAGTGGCTGCTGTTGGGCAGAACAGAACCAGTGGGCTCTACCGCCTCTTCATGGAGTCGTCCATCATCGCCAGACTCGGCACCCTTGCCCCTGCTGGCCTCAACCCCCGAGAGTGACAGCAGCCTGAGCTCCAGCCCCCCCCCCCCCCCCCCTCCTTTGTCCTTTTCCCCTTTCTGCACTAACATTTTCTCTCCTTTCACGTTCATTCCTTTTTTCTTTTTTTAACTTTTTTTTTCTTTCTACCCCCCACCCCTTCTCCTCTCTTCTCTCTCTCTCTCTCTCTCTCTCTCTCTCTCTCTCTCTCTCTCTCTCTCTCTCTCTCTCTCTCTCTCTCTTTTTACTTGTTTATTTACATAACTTTTTTTTTTAAATATTATATAAGCTTAATAGATTTTAACTTGTTTATTTTTGCATTATTTTATAGTTTTTGTTTATTTTTTTATTTTTTTGTAGTTTTTATTTTATTTTATTATTATTATTTTATTTTATTTTTATTTTCAATTTTTTTTTAATTATTTTATATTTTTTTCTTTTCTTTTACCCCATTATTTATTTATTTATTCCCCACCTCCACCCCCCCTATTTTTTTTTAATCTCTCCGATATTGATTCCTTACTTGTGTGTGTGTGTGTGTGTGTGTGTGTGTGTGTGTGTGTGTGTGTGTGTGTGTCACACCCCTCTTTTTTGTGTGTGTGTACCGATGTGTGTGTGTGTGTGTGTGTGTGTGTGTGTGTGTGTGTGTGTGTGTGTGTGTGTGTGTGTGTGTGTGTGTGTGTACTGTTGTGTGTGTGTTGTGTGTGTGTGTGTGTGTGTGTGTGTGTGTGTGTGTGTGTGTGTACTGTTTGTGTGTGTGTGTGTGTGTGTGTGTGTGTGTGTGTGTGGTGTGTGTGTGTGTGTGGTGTGTGTGTGTGTGTGTGTGTGTGTGTGTGTGTGTGTGTGTGTGTGTGTGTGTGTGTGTGTGTGTGTGTGTGTGTGTGTGTTCACACCCTGCTTCCTCAAACCACTACCATCATAATCCTCCCTTTCCCCTTAATTCTGTCTTTTTACTTTCACTGTCTCATTTATTCATGATTTCTACTCACACTACCTCACCTCAATTAACCCTCTCTTTCCATTCTGAGCTCTATTCATTTTTGTGGGTTTTTTTGCTTTTAAACTCTGTCTCTCTCCCCACTAACTCCCAGTCTGATGAAAGCTCTACGAGCGGAAAGCTTGCTTCTTCCCCTTTTTTCTACTGTGATCACCAAACCCAAACCTTGGTGAGTTTCCCAATTCTAACATTTTCGTCCCTATTTTAATAACACCGTGTAAAAAGAACTGTTCTTACAAAACATGGTGATATAAGCCTAATATCAATGCTGCTATAATACATTGGCGACTACAATACAGAATTGTACGGTCTGTGACGATGACCATTGTGTTTTTTCTTCTCCCGTTTTGATATTTGGTATTTGGTATATATTCTAGACACAGAGACTTATTTATGTGAAATTCTGGTTGCATCCGCAGAGCGCGTCGTCGTAAGTGCAGCGCCAACCAATTTAATTTGATATATTCATTATCGGTGGGTTTGTTTGTTTTGGCTTTGAGGGCACTGCAAGTTTTGAGTGAAGTATTTTGATCAGTTTCGCTTCTTGCGCTTTCCCTCTGTGCTGTGTCAATGCAGTCCACACGAAGAACACGGGGTTGAGGGCAGAGTTGAGAGGTAACAGGAACACTATCAAACTGCCATGGACCTTGTCTGACCCACTAACACCACACGTGGTCAGCAATGTAGCCGTGCCAAGTACAAACCAACACACAGCCTCCTTGGCGAATACTTTGTTCATCAGGTGGACACAAGAATACAGATATCTTCGGCCGGGAACCAACACAATTCTGTATTTTGGTGTTTTCGTGTGAGTAATTAACTGGCAAACTGTGGCCATCGTGCACACGATGCAATTGGTTGCTGTGAGCACCGTGAACCAGCTAAAGCTGTTATTGTACTGATAGTGTTGAAACAGAGCCAGCCGACACAGACCAGACTGGCCTGAAAGACCCCAGTGAGACAGTCCAGGTAGAAAGGGTATCAGAGACAGAAAACAGCCAAGAATCCACATCACAGCACAGGTTATGAATGTTGAGCATTTCTGGAAGATTAAAGAAAATCTCGGAAAGCAAATGCTCAGCAAATGATCAAATGTAACGTATGTCATCACAAACAGTGAGGTTTCTTGCGACAACATGAACAGAAAACCACTCACCTTGCATGTGATACTGTTTGTCCATGTTTTCTCAAACCAGATGTATTCCCCTTGATATAGATGATTCGCTGCCAGGGCAGCCACAACATGACATCCCATACAGGAACCAGCGAGATGCACATGGGCGTTTGTTAAAATGAATCTGCTGCCAAAAATGTCCTTGACTGAAATTGAAATAGTGAAACATGTTAAATTTCCCACAATGGCTGACAAAGCCACCAGCCAAAATAAAATCACATGTATCTCAGAGAGTAGAAGTGTTCTGCATGACGGAAGTACGGCCTCTGGTGTTGTGCATGTTGGCGTCTTCTGTTGCTTTGGAAATATATCAGTACAACAAAGCCTGTAATCTGATGAATGTATGCTTTGCAAGCTGTACAAGCTGGAATACAAATCCAATGGGAAGTTTCTTAATGGGTTTTCTTTTAAATCCACTTCAACCAGTTGATGCATGGCTTTGAAGCCTTTAGATCCAACTGTTTTAATATAACTATGGGACACATTCAAATAGTTTATAAAATGCGGACATGTTAAAATATTATTTTCAAGTGTCACTAGGGCTGTCTTTGATATGTCAATGTGTCTTAGCCCATAATGTATATTTTTCGATGATGCTCTTGCTATGGTGTGGAGAGGGTTGTTTGCCAGGGATACGGTCCGTATATTTGGCAAATGAAGAAAAAAGGACAGACCCAGAGTTGTTATAGCGTTGTTGGAAAGGTTTACAAATCGTAAGTTATTGATTTCCAAACCTGATACGTTTTCCAGAAGACAATGAACCAGGCTCAGGTGAACAAGATACGTATTATTTGAGAAATCAGTCAGCGGCATCCCTGACATTGTAGCATCCACATAGCGAAGGCGGGGGAAGATACTGGCAGGAAAAGGTTGACCACACACAAATGAATCCCCCTGACAGAGGCAGCCTTCAGGGCAAGTCATGTCACAGGTCAGTTCATCATCCCGCTGTGGACACTGACCCCAGCCATCACACAGGTGATCTTCATGCACACAGACTTGGGAATCACGACATTGGTAGTAACGAGCGCACTTCTTCCCCTCACAGTTCTGTTCATCTTCTCCATAAACGCAGTCGCTAAATCGATTGCAACGAGTGTAACCAGGAAGACAATAAAGCATATCTTTTGTGCACCTATAATGAGTGTCAGGACATGAGTCCCTTGCATTCATCAACTCCCAAGTGAAATAGCCAGTGCCATCCAAGTTGATGTAAAATCGTGTTATGTTTGTCGTGATGCGATATTTTGGTGTCTCGGCTGTTCCCTTGAATACGTCGTGAAACGTTTCAGATACGGCACAGTAGGCCTCATCAGAACTGTCCAAACAGTCTGAATATTCGTTGCAACGTTGGCCATTCGACACACATTGAGCATTATTGCACATAAAGCCACCACACAGTGGATGCTCACAAAATGACTCATCGCTGTTATCAGGGCAGTGCTGTCTAAAGTCACAGACAAAAGTGGGGTGAGTTGTGGTGACTCCATCATCACATGAAAACACAATGTGGAATGAACATCCATTGGTTGCCTGACGAGAGGAAGATGAACATTCATCTCCACTACTCGTGTTCATAAATACATGGGGATGCATTGCCATTGCTGTCTCAGCCTTACTTCTGAAATACAAAAGCAAAAACGAATGTGTAAAGTGTCCGTTTGGAAAGACAAACATAACCTGTCGTGTTTTTGTCATTGCAGTCATGGATTTGATCAAGTTGAATTCTGGTTGTTGAATTATAGACTGCTGATAACTGAAGGATGATAATTTATGTTCACAAATAAGCATATTAATCATTATCTTCTCACGAAATTTATTGTTAATCTGAAGTGCCCCATCATCTAAGAATCCATAACCGATTGGTCGTTCAGGATAGTATTGTCCCAAATCACGCATATAGTCCAGTGACAGATGATTTATGATATATACAAATGTATCGTTGGCCCACTTAGCAAACTTGCTATAAACAAATGGTACATAATACCACCCAACTGATAACCCAAGCATTAGTACTATGTGCATGGCGTGTGTTTTGAAAAAGGGTAAAGCATCATCATGCTCCTTTCTTGATTTTAATGTTATGGTTCGTTCGCCCACCTCTGCACACATATATCCTGATTGTGTGTAATCAGCATCAGCGATTCCTTTTACCAAAGTAAAACATTTCCCCACAGAAGCCACCAGTCCCTGGCACTGAGGATTGCTGAAAGGGCAGTGTTCTGTCTCATCCCGTCCATGTTCACACTGCTTCCTCAGGTTACAGTGCAGGTGGTCCTGGAACTGGGAGTAGTGAGGGACAGAGCAGTTGAACAGACCACTGGGCAGCTTGCAGGGTTTAACATGGCCGGGAACTGTAGAAAAATACAGTCTTTGATTGTCGCTCCCCCCATCAACCGACAATAAAAGATGCGACGTAGAAAACACGACAGCGAGTGTGACAAAATCAAGGTGGAGCTTTGTTCGCTGGTTTGCTGTTTTGTTTGTATACTCAAGCACGGACCCTCGTGCTATTTGCATCACTCCCCCAGTCTGATTTAAGCTGATTATAACAGCGTGTCCAGCGGGACCCTTTACTTCTCCATGGATACGCTGGTCTTGCAAGACTGGCAGTACTATCATGTACCTGGAGTATTTCCCCAAATGTTCTATGACGATCTCATAGTGTGTGAATTCAATTAAATTTATTGTAACTCGAGGATTGTTCTGATGTTCTATAAATATGTGGTCATTATTTGGCTGGCAGTAGTAAAACTCCTCAGAGCTATGCCAATCACATCGTATGCTAGTTGTCAATCGGCCACGTATTTTGTCCTTCACTGACAAAATAGTGGACCACTGAATGGTGTCACACCAGTACTGGAGACGTCGAAGATAAATCCTCAGGTACTGTTTAACTCGTCGATATAGTTCACAATGGCTTCTGTGATTACCACACACACGGGTGCGAATGGTGCTAGAAGACACAGAGTCAACTGCAAACGAATCACGACAGGCTGACCCATTGGACTGATGGAATACAAAGTTATTCTGATCAGTGAAATATTCTATTCCTGGGCAAGCCACCCTGATTGTTTTAAATGATGCATTATTCTTGTTTAGGACTCCTTGCTCATCCACCAAAACTGCAGACACATTTATCAAGTGTTCAAAATCTAAACAAAAACAACTTTACAAATGATGGATCAATTTTATACAGATTAGACTTAATTCATTTGGCTTTTACCCCTGCTTCCATGCAACACAATTGTATCTGAAGTGGGCGTGTCCTTTTTGTCAATAAAATTACTTTTTTGGGGGGGATAGCTTGCAAAAGCATTCTTGTCTGGCTGTGCAATATTTTGCAAACCAACATTTAGTTTGTCCGGGCAATATATTATGAACTGCTGCGCATAATAATTTAGAATTATGTGTGGTGTTTTATTACCTGCACTTGGTGTGTCTTAGCTTCGTTAATGCCCATGCACTCTGACATGGTGCATTTACTATCACGGGCCAACAGAAAAGTAATGATACAGTTTGGGTTATGTTATCACTTAGACGCGTTCTAGAGTCAGTGCTGAACCCATCAATATACCTTAGGTGTTGCTTTCATTTATCTGCTGATTACAGTTTGTCTTATAACAGAAAGATTGCTAAAACGTAGAACGCGTAAAATAGGTTTTCGGGTCTCAAAATACTACAAATGGATATTTGTTTTGATAATGCTTATATAAATGCATTGCTATTACGTGTGCATAGCAACCAATCAATTGCCTTTAGAAAATTTGAAAACGTTCCATGAAATTTTTCTTGAGCACGACAGGTGATATTAGTGCAACCCATATGTGGCGTTTGTCTGATCCCATGGGTTATATTGTGCAGTAATTATGATCCTTGTGTTGGTGCGCACATTTTATGTGGATATGGTTTGGTGGGACTGGGTGGCACTTCAGTCTATTACAGACTTACCTGAGATTCTGAAAGCGCCTATGTTTTGATAATTTCGTCATATTCATTCCTTTGTGTACAAAACTTGATGGTGCTAATGTCGCTGCTAGACAAAACTATTCAAATAAAATTGTATTGCACATACATTAATACCAACAAAATCTTATGAATTTAGTAATTTTGGAAATGTGGAGCATTGTGACAGCTGCATGGGTTCTTATTATTCTTCAAACGGGATAGACCAGAACATCCTGTCCATCGCGAGATCCAATGTTTTGATAATGTCGTCATATTCATTCCTTTGTGGGAAAAACTTGGTGGTGCTAATGTCGCTGCTAGACAAAGCTATTCAGATGCAATTGCATTTACTCATGAGTATTGCGCACAAATTAATACCAAAATAATCTTATGCTAGACAACATTTTTCAGATGCAATTGTATTGCACACACACTAATGCCAACAAAATAGTAATTTTGGACTTGTGGAGATTTGTCACAGCTGAATGGGTTCACATTATACTTGCAACAGGGTAGACCCGAACATCCTGTCCATCCCGAGATCCGACCTAGTAAAGGAAATTCAATGGCTCTTTTGTGCAGCAGACATTGTTCCTGTATAATACCAAAATAAGGAACTTGCTATACATGGCTAGGATGTTTGCAAAGGCAAGCCATTAGCACTTCTTTGTGCTGAATTGAGCTTGTTGTTTTGCTGATGCTCTGGCCGGTAAAACCAACACTTCAATTATTTCACTGCACACCTTGAATAAAGTGGCCTGCTTTACACTGATGATTTCTATAGTGCTTGTACCATCTCATAAGACCAAATGATTCAAAGTATTGCAGGGTGTGGGTCCTGTTGCAAGAATAAGTGTGAAAACATTCAGCTGTCACAATGCTCCACAAGGACATGACAACATTACTAAATTCACAGAGCTTTCCCCAGCTATGTAAACTGGGTTACAGCTGCCACCTGGTTTGGGCAGGACAGCCTTTACACAAGGATTCCAAGTACACTGAAGATGTTGCCTCTCCACCATAGCAATGTGAAGACAGTATGACAGAAGTTTCAAGTCTATTTGCAACTGCATAGCTTCAGTCGCATTCCAAAGCGTTACAGAAGAGAATCGAATTTCAGTGTTTCAAACTTGATAGTGAGAAACTGGTTGTTTGTTTAACGCAGATAACATTAATTCTATATATCAACAAAATAGATTTTTTTCACTCCTGAAACCGATTTACCAGTATTGTTTCACTTCGCGTATCAGAAAAGATAAAATTTGTATTAGAAATATAATGGAAACAATTCAAATAATGTAAAGCATTCCTGTTGGGCTATTTTCAATCAAATCAATCAATCAAATAATGTATTATGTCCTCAAGTACAGGATAATTTTCGTGCAGCACGTCACATTCATATAAAAGAAACAACACAAATTGATAGCGACAAAATAAACGCGCGCATTAAAATAATTTTGCAAACACTCCCATGCCAAATCTCTTGTATTTAATATCTCGAGATATGTCTATTCCCTGCACCCCCCCCCCCCCCCCCCCCCCCCCCCCCCCTCCCCCCCCCCCCCCCCCCCCCCCCCCCCCCCCCCCCCCCCCCCCCCCCCCCCCCCCCCCCCCCCCCACCCCGCCCCCCCCCACCCCCCCCCCCCCCCCCTCTTACATTTCCAACACTTATTTATTGCCGCACTACGGATCTGAGCACAACTTTATTTATCCACCGCCTACCCCCTTCACTCACAACGTTATACGCAGTGAAGCAATCCTTCAGAAATATAACACTTTACGTAATATATATAAACTTGAGGCAACATCACACAAGCCACCCCCATCCCAGCCACACACACACCCAACCACTATATTGTGACCAGCACACATGATTAAATTACATATAGGTTAAAAAGAATACACATCTGTAAGATCATCATAAAACAAAAAAATACTGTAGCTAAATGTAAAATGATTTAAGTGAAAAACATTTTAAAATAAAATTCCGAACAATAAATTAAGAAGCACTTTAGCACATGCGCACTAAATTTTCTCTCACACACACACGTTCACACACAACGACAACAACGTATGAGCAAACGCACGCTCACATACATGTATACACACGCACGCGCACACACATGTTTAAAACAGAAAAACAGGACTAATAACAATGAAATACACACCCATGCTCCCACCCACAGCACATGCATACACACCCACACGCACACGCACACACACACACACAACACACGCACACACACACACACACACACACACACACACACACACACACACACACACACACACACACACACACACACACACACACACACACACACGCACACGAGCCTGTGAAAAAAAAGTCGTTGAGCTGTGCGTTTGTGAAGCAAATTAAACATTTTTGTATAAAACCTTTACGTTTTTTGTTTTGTGTATTGTGTTGAATGATAAAAGGAGAAATACATATGATAACATGTTTACAAGTTCGTGTTCAGATGTGCCTTTAAATGGAAGTGAAAGATTGATTACTCTGTGCGTTTTCACTTGCAAAAATGGCGCCACAAGGCATACAAGTTTGCTGATCAATAAATAATTTTGAAAAATAAAAAACAACCAATTTGACTGATGTTATAAGACAACAGATGCTTGAAAAAGTGCCAGAGTCAATATTTTTTTGAAGAATTTGCATTTTAGCAAAATTTTGGCAAAATACAATACATCTGTCGGTCGTCCCAAAACCCATCTTACTTTTCTCTCTGTTTGTTTACATCTGATCATTTCGGGGTCCAGTTTAAACAACCTTTTCAGTTCAAACAACAATGAAGGCAGTAATATTACGTTATTCACTTCGGAAAAGCGGAGGGAATTAATATTATTCAGAAAAATATTTTTGTTGGCTGAAGGTATGTCCGAACGTGACGACCGAACATTCGCGAAAGAAAAAAAACCGTGGCACGCTCGGGTCCCGATCCAGGTTTTAAATGTAGCTGAAGATCCCAGATGTACGAACTACCACTATTTTGTGATGAAAAAACGGCGGGGTGGTTGCGAGAGGGTAAGTTTTCTTGTATGTCCGTTTGACTTTAATCAATGAGAACCGTGACAACGGCCAATATTGTAAGGACCGACAGCTGTTCAGACCGAAAACATAATGAAGATAATTAAAGTTCCCTTTCAACATTCGTCCTTTGAGATTGTCCACCTCACCATCACCCTTCACCAGCATACGATCGACCAGTTGCCCTTTACCGCCCACCCACAAACAGGTTAAACAAACTGACAGAAAAATATTTCTTCAATTAATTTCCAGACCTTCTAGATTACTGCAACAATCTGAAAGGAAAGTTCTTAATCGTTGGTGATGTCAACTTTCACCTTGACCAGCCCTCCCACCCCTCTACTTCCAAACTCCTGGACCTTCTTGACACTTAGGTCTGTCCCAGTCGGTCAGCACTGCAACTCACCACCGCCGTGGTTACACGTCAACCACGGTGGACTGGGCAGTGTACCGCCAGGGTGAGACACCCTCAACGTCCATGCTCCTGCCAAACGCTGCAAGGTCACCAATCGGCCGTCCTGTCCTTGGTACAGTTCTGCGTCCGACCAGATCCAGCCTGCAAAAGCCGAGGGACGCAGAGCGGAGAGCCAGTTGGAGAAATCAGGGCTTCACGTTCATGAGGAAATCTTCAACCGGCAGAAAAATCGTGTGGACAGAATTGTGTTTGAGGCCCAGTCTAATTTCTTTTCCAGCAAAATAATGGACTGTAAGACATCCGCTCAACTCTATCAGCTGACAAACAGTCTGGTGGACAAAAAAGCAACACTCCACTACCTACTGTTTTCTCCCCCTCTGACCTTCCTGTGCTTTTCTCTGACTTTTTCAACTCAAAGATCAAAACTATACGAGACAATTTGGACAAAACTTGTTTGGCACAGTCCCCTTTTGTCTGTGATACTAGCTTTTCTGGACAGCCTTTCACCTCGTTTAGTAGTGTGACTGAGGGTGATGTTAGAAAAGTGATAACCAACTCACCGTGCAAAACATGCAAACTTGATCCATTGCCTGGATCTTTCATGATTGATTGTCTTGATGTTTTGCTTCCCCACATAACTGATGTTATCAATTGTTCCCTTTCATCTGGTATTTTTCCCCCAGTGTACAAATCTGCTGTTGTTCGTCCCTTACTTAAAAAGCCCTCTTTGGACCCAAACCTCTTGAAAAACTACAGGTCTGTTTCTAACCTTCCCCTCCTGTCCAAAATCCTTGAGAGAATTGTTCTTTCCCAGCTTTCAGCTTTCAGAGCATCTCACTCATAGCAATCTCATTGACTCCCACCATTATGCTTACAGAGCTGGTCACAGCACAGAGACTGCCCTCCTCAATGTAGTTAGTGATCTACTTCTCGTCCTTGACAATGACAAAATATCTCTTATATCGCTTCTGGACCTATCTGCAGCATTCAACACGATAGATCACGACATTCTTCTTTCCAGACTTCAAAACTCTGTTGGTATTCAGGGCACCGTTCTCAGATGTATAAAATCCTATCTGAGCGCTCGTTCTCTGACAGTCTGTGTAAATGGCCTTTCCTCCACAACCACTCCTCATACATGCGGTGTGCCACAAGGCTCTGTCCTTGGGCCCATTCTTTTTGCCTTGTACGTCAGACCTGTGTCTGATGTCATTCACTCCTTGATGCATGAGGGTTTTGCTGACGACACACAGCTGCACGAGTCAGCCTCTTTGTCTGAAGTTGCTAATATGGTCAGTAACATCCAGAACTGTATTCATGACTTAAAGCACTGGATGACTTCAAATAAGTTGCAATTGAATGAAAATAAGACTGAACTGATCCTCATTGCCCCTCCCAAGTTTCAAAATCACCCTGCCCTCCCTTCTTCCACCATCATTGGCACTTCTGATAATTATAGTCTTCTCTTCTCAGGCTCGAAACCTTGGAGTCACTTTTGATTCAAGACTCTCTTTCAAGCATCAAGTTTCAAACGTCTGCAAAGCTGCCAACATTGAAATTCGCAAAATTAGCTCTATCTGGCATTTTCTTTCAGTGGAAGCCACAAAGGCACTGGTCTTTGCGCTAGTCCTGTCCAGGCTGGATTATTGTAATAGTCTCTTGGCTGGCTCTCCAACATATCTTATTGATAAGATACAGAGGGTTCAAAACAGTGCTGCCACACTTGTGTGTTGAAGTCGTCTAGACGGGAACATGTCTCCCCACTTCTAAGGTCTCTTCATTGGTTACCTATTCAATCCAGGATTGACTACAAACTAGGGTCATTTGTGTGTGTGTGTGTGTGTGTGTGTTGTGTGTGTGTGTCTTGTGTGTGTGTGTGTGTGTGCGTGTCCGTGTGCGTGTGCCGTGTGCGTGCGTGGCGTTACGTGCCAGTGCATCCGTGTTAGGGGTATTTGTCCCTCTGCACATGCGCGCGTGTGTGTGTCTCTGCATGCATGCGTGCGTGCTGGGAGATCTATGAAAAGTAGGTCAGCTTGAGGTCTATGAAGGGTGGTGGTGAATACAGCTACAGGGGCGGGTGGAGGAGGGGGTGTAGTGTATGAAAATGCCTTTCGCGTGGAAAACGCTATTTGTAAGTGGTTTGGATTCTAGGGGAGTGTGAAGGGGGGGGGGGGGGGGGGACGTAAATGTAGTTATTGTGATTTCGTTTGTGGGTTATTCCTTATGATAAGTGCGTTGCTTTCTTGTTGTTTTTGCTCAGATCTTTAACTTCTTTGTGAAGCGCTTAGAGCCCTGTAAGGAGAATAAGCGCTATATAAAATGTCATTATTATTATTATTATTAAGACACCCTTTTGTCATCAATGAAAAATATAACAGTATTCACAGTAATCTGTTCTTAGGTATTACTCGGTTAGTGGTATTCATGATAAGACCTAAGACCAAATATCGTCGATGGCTTGTTTGTCATTCCCTTTCCCGCAATTGTTGTTTAACTCTGTTCCATTCTGTCTTATTTAGATGTTATTTGAAGGCATAGTATGCAAGCATACTGCAAGTGAGAACGAAATAAAAAGAACAAATTTGTCTGTGTAACTTTTTTTCATATTTTTGTGTGTCCCCTTGTAGAGGCACGTGGGAGAGAGGATCTGTGTTGATATTTGAGGTGCTAAGATTTGTGAAGCAAATAAATAACCTTACCATGTTAAACACAGAATTTCGATGAAGCATGTACAACCAAGCAAATGGCGCACATTATGATAGTCAACAACCCTTGAAATTTCGATTTTCTGATCACAGCAAATTTACTTTAGTCTGTATGAATTCTACCCATATACAAAGCATGAAATCAAACTTTAACGATTTATTTTGTCTATTTAATCTTTTTTTTATAAATCTAATAAATGAAAGCAAAGATTTTAAAAATTATCTCAGTTCTGCAATATATTAGTGTGCAAACAATGTACCTCGAATGTCAAACTTTAAATGATTCTAAGTTTAAAACTAAGAAATATATCTAAATGCTAGATCGATCATTGAATTTGTGCGAAATACCCATTATGTCAGGTTTTATCATGCATCATCAAAGAATTCCTTTCCCAAATAACATTTGGACAAATATCTTCAAAATATGAGTCCACAAAGCAATTGTAGACTGGTATTTAGTAAAAAGGAAGACTACCTTATTCCAGTTATTTTATAACCATAGAAATTATGAGCGTTCTTCTTATTTTTTTAAAGCCTGTTGATATAGGTTGCTAGTGAGACTGCAAATTATTTGTGGAATAGTGAAACATGTGCATGTTCGATTTGCTTTGGATATTTTAAAGCATCTTCACAACGTTCACTCATGCCAATACATCACTGTGTGTTTCCATCCACTTCAGAAGTTTTGATTCTTTGGATTTCTTTTGTTTTTCTGCCCAAATGTTTAACGTGTACATAAAAGGATTGACAGCAGAATTCAAAGGCAGAATAAAGACAGTTAAAGCAACGTTCAAATGTCCAGGTATTGGGATTCCAGACAATGCCAAAATCCCACACAACCCAATGGGAAACCAGCACATGAAGTCAGTCAGGGCAATGCTGACTAAGCGTTGTGCTATGACCATGTCTTTTGATACCTTAGTGGAATTAGTTTTCAAAGTATTGCTTTTTATAGACCAGTAGATTAATGCTTGTCCAACAGATATAAGCATAAACAACACAAAATTAAGGACAATCATTACACTAAAAGAATACATATGTCCCTTAGCATTTCTGTTCATCACTGGCAGTGAAATGCAGATAGCTGTCTGACCATAGAACTCCCAATGTGCTGTCACTGGAAGTAAAGGTAACAAGGCCAGAAGCCATCCAAACAGCCAAATCAACATACAGGTCACAGATGCGGATGTTTTTCCAAATCGCCAGGAGGTAAATGGAAAGCAGAGGACAATGAAACGATCCAAAGTAATCAGACAGATTAGTAACGCAGACGTTTCACTGGACACTAGACAGAGGTAGCCAGCTATCTTACAAGCTATGCTTCTCCTCCATGAGTGATCCTGAAAAATATATTCACCACGATAGTGTTCATCAGCCACTCCGATAATTGTCATGTAAACACCCATCAGAAAGTCAGCCATGGTCAGGTTTACAACAAACGTGGCAAAACCACTTGACAAAGTCATTCGCTTGACAAGCACGCGTGCACAGAAACAAAACATGTTGCCAGATATCGCCAGACATGCCACCAGCCACAGAAACCCACGGTACGTCCATGACTGCAATAGATCCCCACAGGACGATAATCCATCTCTAGGGGCAACACAAGAACCATCAAAGTTATTAGGGAGAACTTGTTGACAGCACAGTTTATAGTTATGTGTGGATATGAGAATTAGACGTGATAGATCTTTAAAGATGTTAGCAGAGAACGTTTCTACAGGACTGCCATCTAAGTAGAGATATGTAAGGTGGGGAATGTATTGAAACCCCCCAGGGCTGATGGTATGAATAGACGTATAGGTTAAATTGAGTTCCTGTAAACTAGCAAATGTTGTCCATACTGCAGAATCCAACACTGTGAGATTTGTGTACGACAGGTCTACTGACAAAGGCACTGGGGTGTGGACTGCAGCTGCTGCAGAATAATCTGCATTCAACAATGTAAGAGGATTGTTTGACAATGAAAAAGCTTGCATATTTATTAGCCCCACAATCGAACTTATGTTTATATAATTCAGTCTGTTGTGACTTAAGTCAAGAAATTTCAAATTTAACAAGTTCATTTTAGGGACAACTGTCAGCGAGCAATGACTAAGAACCAGACTAATGAGATATAACTTATTATTCATATCAGACAATGGCATCCCTGAACCAGAGGCATCCACGTAGCGGATGTCAGGGAAGAGTTTTGCATTGAATGGCTTAGGACACAGGAATGAATGAGCCTTGCAAAGGCAGCTGTTGACTGGACAGGCCATATCACACCACATTTCATCGTCACGCTGTGGACAGTGAGGCCAGCCGTCACAGATGTGATCACCATGTACACATATAGGAGAATGCCTGCATCGCAGAAGTCCTTGACATGTGATCTCTTCACACCATTCTTCATCTTCATGTCCTAAACAGTCATACATCCCATTGCACCTTGTATAAATGGGCAGACAGTCGTTGGACTCACCAGGACAACGGTAGTGACTATCAGGACAGGCTTCCGTTATATTCATTGGTGTCACTGTAAAATATTTGCTTCCATCGAAATCTATCCTAACAGGGGAAGGGAGACGTTTGAAGCTTTTAGAAACGGTGTTTATTGCACATTTGGCTTTGTCTGAATCGTCCCTGCATTGTGGGATGCCCTCACACATCTTGCTATAGGAGACACACTGACCATTGTAACACGTGAAAGACTTGCTACAAATGGGACGATGACAGAAGGATTCATCACTGAAATCTGGACAGTCAGCTTTAAAGTCACACACCAAGGAAAAGGACAACGTTGTTAAGGCAGCACTACTACAGGTAAATGTCGAGAGTGAATAGGCACTGTGTTCTGGGGAATTGACAAGACGAAGGTGCAACGTTTGATCAGACATGTGACAAATATATTCAACCTGTTGTTGGCACACATTGTGTCTGTCAGAATCACAAGCTACATGTATGTGTGTCATATCACCATCATGGCACTCTATAAAATAATAGTGTCTCTTAGCCGATAGTTCTAAGGCACTGGATACGGGGATTTTCTCTAGCTGATGGTTTGTAATCATGTTGGACCTGATTTCACAAACTGTCCCAAATAGATTGTTATTCATCGCATAAATAGACATAGTTTGTAAGTGAACTACAATACCGTATTCGAATATGTATTCAGACATGTCGATATCATTCACATTAAAATAATGAAAAAATACAGTTCTGTCTGCACTTTGTGGTGTGAATTTGTACATATTAGGCACAAAACGATGGAAGTATTCTAGGCCAATGTGATATAATACAAAATAGCGGAAATGTTGTGATGTTTTTTCCAGAGTGAAGTAAAAATCACTCACACACGAAGGAAAACCGACAAAGCCTCCATGATTTTTGCAATATTCATCACTTGCAGTGTGTCTTGGCAGAGGCTTACTGAATTTGTAACATTGTCCACACATGGCCACCAGTCCCTGACATTGCTCACTGCTGAAAGGACAGTGTTGGTGTTCATCTTGTCCATCGTCACACTCTGTCCACAGGTTGCAGTCCACATGACGCCGAAAGCTGGGGTAGTTCTTCATTGAGCAGTTCCACACGAACTGGGACAGCCTTTGGGGTTTATCATTTTGAGAGAAAAAGGAAAAGAAAAACTGGAAACTTTGGTAGGCACCTGCAATTGCATTGCCAATGTTTGCTTCCGATCTGCCTTGACAATCTGCATATAGAAAGAATCTGTCATGACCGGCATAGTACATATCAGCTGCGTCAAAGTCAAAGTCAATTGCAAAGCAGGCTCTTGATAGCAAACATTCGCTTAGGAAGCAAAATTTATTCGAGTAAGAACCACGATGGCGATACAATTGAAAACATTTCTCCCGCACAAGACGCTTCAAACTGATCATGAGATGATGCTCCGCTGGTACAGGTATTCGCTGTATACAATGTCTCAGTCCACTTCTGTTTCCCATATAGATGTGGCCAGATGACTGTGAAGTCATGACAAGGATAGACCCATACTCTACAGGAACCAATGCATTATCAGAAAATGCCTATTGGGCATCAGACATAGAACATGATACAACACAACATAATAATTACTATTATAAAAGCTACAGTATCAACTTTATTTATTTATTAAGAAAATGTATATAGTGCTTAAACTTTACTCTTTAAGCGCTTTACAATATGACTAAAATGATCCATCTTAACAAGAAACCCTTACACACAGGTACAGACATACCGCCCCTCACCTCCCACCCCTATCACCCCAGCAGTTATTTAATCAGGGTCGGTCATTCAAAGAAATGTTGTTCCTAATGTTGGGAGTTAAGGATAAGCCCAATGATAATACCATATAATAGTGTTGTAACGGAATCAGCAGTATTGCAGATCAAGATGCCATATTTTATGTTCCCAGGTAACCATTTCACTGCCTGCCCCGTGTTTACTACGGGACTGTTTGCAATATGCTGTACGCCTATAACCGTTTCTACCACGGGGTTGTTTGCAATATGTTGTACGCCTATTTGTACATGTACCAGGTCGGAGGATGCTAAACTCATTTTTCTTTCCCGTTACAAATATAAATGGAACAGCATCCCCCCGCATGGGCCCACTGTCAATGTTGTATTGCACAATTGGTAGCCTTTCTCCCCTTTGCAATGGAGGGAGTGTTCTTCAAATGGACAATATAATTAGAAACCATTCGAAACAAACACAACATCAAATGCACTTCATATAATCCAAGATAGATAGACACTATCCACAAAAAGGAAAACAAAGGAATATTAATAACAATAATTGATACAATGTATAGTAGTGCATAGGGAAAACAGACATAATGGAATTTTGGCGTAAGTTGAGATTTTTATTTTTCATGATGGAGCAAAGATTCCTCGAATTGAGTTATCTTGCCTAGGTTTTTATTTTCAGTTCTTATTAGGTTTTAGTTTTATATTTTTAGTTCTTTCTTTTTATTAACTTGATTTTTTTATAAATCAAATAAACAAAAAAATGATTCAATATTGTCTTTTATGTTGTGAGTATTGGTAGAATACATAAAAATAGAGATAAATATACTCTAGGCATAAAACATGATATGTGGGGGGTTGTTGACTATGTTTGGCTTTTTGTTCAAAAACATTCTGAGCGACGTATGTTGGTTTTTTCCAATGCACCATCACAATTTTAATTATGTTGAGTCTCAATCATACACACCTATGATGAAAGTTCGTTTAATGTCCTGCGGCCTGGAGCATGAACATTGATACCAATAAAGATAGTCGAATGATCCTGGAGGTACTGCAATGCCAGCTAGAAAGTCCTGAAGTGTTTTTTAATATTCAAGATGTATTGACTTGCGTAAGTTGATACACACCCATACTAGCATTGTTATTATATACTTCATTGATTCAGGGCGTTGCTTGCCTGTAGTTATGATATGCCAAACACGTCTCTAGTGTGCATGGAGGTGTCATGATTCATCGCCCCAAACTTCAATGGGTCTTTTCAAGTTTCACGAAATAAAGACTAATATATTTATAAAACAAATAGTTTGAAAATGTTGAATGCAAGTATTCTTTGGAAAAAAAGTAGGTCAGTTTTGATACCATTTAAAATTGGATCTCGATTTTGAAATCAAACTTGCTTACTTTTGCCCCCCCCCCCCCCCCCCCCCCCCCCACACACACACACACCTACGAGTACAAATGTGAGCGACACGAGACTGCTATCAAAATAGAGATACATCTGTTGACAATCTCTGGAAGTGAAAAACAAACTTAAAAAAATATATATTTAGTTCAGGGATCTTGCATCTTCAAAAATGCAAGGTTTGTTGAAGTTGCTGTAAAACGGGTTGAGTCTGAATCGTCGTGACTTGTGTTGTTTTTGTTGTTGAATCTTTTCTTTTGGATTTCAATATCGACACTGTTTTAACTTGCATGTTCAGCGTCATACATGTTGCACAAGCTGGATCCTGTATGGTAAGAAATGGCTAAACATGATGAAACATCGGGTCCCATTGCTTTCAGTCCGAGTTCACACAATGGTGACTCGGGTATCATCAGAAGCAGGCATGCACAGTGCTTTATTTTCACGTAGTTCCTGGCTTGGCGTCTTTGTACTTTAGACAAGTCCTTATGTCTACGATACAGTGATACTAATAAGGAGACTAATGATTCTGATTATAATGCAAGTAACCACGATTTCGAAGTGAAAAATAAACTTGGATCAAAGAGGATGTCATCCCTCACACTTAAGAAATAATCAACAAATCCCTAACTTGGCATATATTTTCACAAACTACAATGTATTAGGGTCATTCAGGCCTAGTGTGAAGGTTCTGGACCGATTGGGGATGTCATAGTTGCAAACAGATCATCCCTACCCCCAAAACTGGAATATTGCTCAGAATCCTTAAAAACGCCTTTTTGGTAGATCTTGTTCATGTTTGACCACTTGATTGCTTAGAAATCATGTCTTGTATTAAAAACATCTGTTACATACAAATTCTAACACAATTGCAGATGACTGAGGGGTCCAGAGCTAAGAAGTAATGGCGTCACGAAAGCGAAAACACACAGATTGTGCCACCACCTCATATGAACAGGAAACGCCTGGATGTTGTGTGATTCACTTCCAGGATTCAAACTCTGACACGTTTACATACATGTCTGAATTTTAAAAAACTGAAAACAAAATTACAAAGCTCAAGGGCATCTGTAAACGTATACTTTTGGAACCTCCTGATTCTGCCTATCGCATGGAATATTCTTGCAGGTTAGTGCCTGAAGAACTGAAACAAGAGCATGGCTATCACAGAGACTGCTATCAGAGATTCACATGTAACCTTGGACGCTTACAATGTACTAGTACCACAAGTGACACTTCCCAGCCTAGACCTTGTTCTGCAACATCTGAAAATGTCATCTTCAAGCCTGACTGTATTTTCTGTAGTAAGACAGGTTGGAAGAAAATAAAACAGAAAGGTCTGGACCACAGAATCCATAACAATGTTTGAGAGAGATGAGTGGAAATCTATACTTGAAGCTGCAGAACAAAAGAAAGATGAAAACCTCTTACACAGGATCAGAAGCTTTGATTTAGTTGCTCTTTAACGAATATGCTTGCTCCTGTTTGAGGATTGTAATGGGTATCCTCATTTCTGTCTCACAATTTAAAGGGAAAATCGATTGTTTTTAACATACGCAAAAACGAATAAGTTTAGGCAAGTTAACCCACTTCATCTTAATTAAGACACACACACTTTCACCCAAGAAATGTATGCACACGCATGCACATGAGCACGCGCGTGTGTGCACTGTAATATACACACGCATACAGACACACAATCATGCTCATGTCCAAAAACGTTTCAACTCTGTAACATCTGCATCAAAGAGCTCACGATTTCGTCTCTCATCTTTTTCTTTTTTTTCACTTTGTACCCATGCCCAAATTTTATTTTCAATTACAATGTGCATGTTTATATGGCATTTTATCCCTAATCAACATATGTAACAGTCATATTGAATTAATCTCAACATTTTGTGATTTAGAAGACAAAACATGACCATCCCATTTTTGGGACATTGTGCACGAGAGAGTAGGGTTTTCATACTTTTTCAAATCACATTTACAAACCAAGATAGCTGATATAATGAATTTGTGTGGAGTAATAGGATTACATGTTACAAGAAACTGTCATAGACCATGGATCTGAGCAAGCCTTACATTTTTAATGGAGTAAAGGGTGTTTATTCATACATTTTATATTGAATAAAACAGAACGTGAACAAAGAATGGCATTTTTTGTGAGACAGAAACGCAGCATTTGGTCCTTTTGACTTCACCTAGCCTACAGACGAAGAAATGTCTTGGTTTACTATAGTTTTTTTCAAATGCTCTCTGCAAAAATACTGTGAAAAGCATGATTCGCAAACCCGATTTTAGCATTTTGGGCGTCACAACCAGGACGTTTTAGTGCATGAAAAGTGTTTTAGTTGAGCTGGCCATTATTTTTACTGGATCATTCACCCCATCAAAGTGATCACTTCTGCTAAATAATTATTCACAGTCACATAGCCCCTAGATAGTCATGTGCTGCATGTGAAACTAGTGCATGATAAACTCTGGCAACTGCTTTGCGAATTATTACAAACATGCTTAATCATAGGGTTGTTCTATGCTGTCCAACATGCTCTACACAGAAGCCATGTTTACTGGAAACAATCATATATACAAGAAGGAAAGATAGGGACTACCACTTTTTGAGTGTGTGGCAACCCAGTGCTTGTCGATGCTGTGATCGACACCATTCATGGTTTACTTCTTCTAATGAACCAAGACGGGATCTGATTTTGAACATCCTTGATCAATGATTTTAAAATCCTTTTTGCATTGTGAAGTGGATTCACCACTAATTTTCTTAAAACAATTAGCATCTTGCTACCCTTCTGTTGCAGTGGCTATCTGTCGCTCACAACATTACGTACACAGCCTAAAAGACAATACCTCATACTACCGTATATATCATCCTCAAATATCTAAGTTGGCAGCCTTAAATAGAAATTCACTTCTTGGATGATACTTTCACCTTCTAGCATAAGATAAACATGGTGAACTTTGCATGTTCTGGAATATAAGACAAGGAAGTTTCTTCTTTGTATCATGTATGTACTGAAACCCCACCCCTCTCGTGCCCACTGTCCCAGTGTTGGGAAGGTATGGGCAGAGCTACAGGTGTAAGTAGGAGCATTTTCTGAAAAATCACTAAGAACAATGCTTAGATAATATTGTCTCCATTGTTTCTACTTTGTATGATATGAAAATATGAATTGTGT
>CM065707.1:8973420-8978420 GCA_017654935.2 Phymorhynchus buccinoides
GTTGCTATGCACACTCGCAATGCATTTATATAAGCATTATGAAAACAAATATCCATTTGTAGTATTTTGAGACCTGACATTTTTAGACCTATTTTACGCGTTCCACGCTTTAGCAATCTTTCTGTTATAAGACAAACTGTAATCAGCAGATAAATGAAAGCAACACCTAAGGTATATTGATGGGTTCAGCACTGACTCTAGAACACGTCTAAGTGATAACATATCCCAAACTGTATCATTACTTTTCTGTTGGCCCGTGATAGTAAATGCACCATCCCAGAGTGCATGGGCATTAACGAAGTTAAGACACACCAAGTGCAGGTAATAAAACACCACACATAATTCTAAATTATTATGCGCAGCAGTTCACAATATATTGCCCGGACAAACTAAATGTTGGTTTGCACAATATTGCACAGCCAGACAAGAATGCTTTTGCGACCTATCCCTCCAAAAAAGTAATTTTATTGACAAAAAGGACACGCCCCCTTCAGATACAATTGCGTTGCATGGAAGCAGGGGTAAAAGGCAAATTAATTAAGTCTAATCTGTATAAAATTGATCCATCATTTGTAAAGTTGTTTTTGTTTAGATTTTGAACACTTGATAAATGTGTCTGCAATTTTGGTGGATGAGCAAGGAGTCCTAAACAAGTATAATGCATCATTTAAAACAATCAGGGTGGCTTGCCCAGGAATAGAATTTTTCACTGATCAGAATAACTTTGTATTCCATCAGTCCAATGGGTCAGCCTGTCGTGATTCGTTTGCAGTTGACTCTGTGTCTTCTAGCACCATTCGCATCCGTGTGTGTGGTAATCACAGAAGCCATTGTGAACTATATCGGCGAGTTAAACAGTACACGAGGATTTATCTTCAACGTCTCCAGTACTGGTGTGACACCATTCAGTGGTCCACTATTTTGTCAGTGAATGGCAAAATACGTGACCGATTGACAACTAGCATACGATGTGATTGGCATAGCTCTGAGGAGTTTTACTACTGCCAGCCAAATAATGACCGCATATTTATAGAACATCACAACAATCCTCGAGTTACAATACATTTAATTGAATTCACACACTATGAGATCGTCATAGAACATTTGGGGAAGTACTCCGGGTACATGATTGTACTGCCAGTCTCACAAGCCCAGCGTATCCGTGGAGAAATGAAAGGCCCCGCTGGACACGCTGTTATAATCAGCTTAAATCAGACTGGGGGATCGATGCAAATAATACGAGGGTCCGTGCTTGAGTATACAAACAAAACAGCAAACCAGCGAACAAAACTCCGCCTTGATTTTGTCACACTCGCTGTCGTGTTTTCTACGTCGCATCTGTTATTGTCGGTTGATAAGGGGTACAACAACGACAGACTGTATTTTTCTACAGTTCCCGGCCATGTTAAACCCTGTAAGCTGCCCAGTGGTCTGTTCAACTGCTCTGTCCCTCACTACTCCCAGTTCCAGGACCACCTGCACTGTAACCTGAGGAAGCAGTGTGAACATGGACGGGATGAGACAGAACACTGCCCTTTCAGCAGTCCTCAGTGCCAGGGACTGGTGGCTTCTGTGGGGAAATGTTTTACTTTGGTAAAAGGAATCGCTGATGCTGATTACACACAATCAGGATATATGTGTGCAGAGGTGGGCGAACGAACCATAACATTAAAATCAAGAAAGGAGCATGATGATGCTTTACCCTTTTTCAAAACACACGCCACACACATAGTACTAATGCTTGGGTTATCAGTTGGGTGGTATTATGTACCATTTGTTTATAGCAAGTTTGCTAAGTGGGCCAACGATACATTTGTATATATCATAAATCATCTGTCACTGGACTATGAAAATTACTTGAAGGAACAATACTATCCTGAACGACCAATCGGTTATGGATTTTTAGATGATGGGGCACTTCAGATTAAGGATAAATTTCGTGAGAAGCTAATGATTAATATGCTTATTTGTGAACATAAATTACCATCCTTCAGTTATCAGCAGTCTATAATTAAACAACCAGAATTCAACTTGATCAAATCCATGACTGCAAAGACAAAAACACGACAGGTTATGTTTGTCTTTCCAAACGGACACTTTACACATTCGTTTTTGCTTTTGTATTTCAGAAGTAAGGCTGAGACAGCAATGGCAATGCATCCCCATGTATTTATGAACACGAGTAGTGGAGATGAATGTTCATCTTCCTCTCATCAGGCAACCAATGGATGTTCATTCCACATTGTGTTTTCATGTGATGATGGAGTCACCACAACTCACCCCACTTTTGTCTGTGACTTTAGACAGCACTGCCCTGATAACAGTGATGAGTCATTTTGTGAGCATCCACCGTGTGGTGGCTTTATGTGCAATAATGCTCAATGTGTGTCGAATGGCCAACGTTGCAACGAATATTCAGACTGTTTGGACAGTTCTGATGAGGCCTACTGTGCCGTATCTGAAACGTTTCACGACGTATTCAAGGGAACAGCCGAGACACCAAAATATCGCATCACGACAAATATAACACGATTTTACATCAACTTGGATGGCACTGGCTATTTCACTTGGGAGTTGATGAATGCAAGGGACTCATGTCCTGACACTCATTATATGTGCACAAAAGATATGCTTTATTGTCTTCCTGGTTACACTCGTTGCAATGGATTTAGCGACTGCGTTTATGGAGAAGATGAACAGAACTGTGAGGGGAAGAAGTGCGCTCGTTACTACCAATGTCGTGATTCCCAAGTCTGTGTGCATGAAGATCACCTGTGTGACGGCTGGGGTCAGTGTCCACAGTGGGATGATGAACTGACCTGTGACATGACTTGCCCTGAAGGCTGCCTCTGTCAGGGGGATTCCTTTGTGTGTGGTCAACCTTTTCCTGCCAGTATCTTCCCCCGCCTTCGCTATGTGGATGCTACAATGTCAGGGATGCCGCTGACTGATTTCTCAAATAATACGTATCTTGTTCACCTGAGCCTGGTTCATTGTCTTCTGGAAAACGTATCAGGTTTGGAAATCAATAACTTACGATTTGTAAACCTTTCCAACAACGCTATACCAACTCTGGGTCTGTCCTTTTTTCTTCATTTGCCAAATATACGGATCATATCCCTGGCAAACAACCCTCTCCACACCATAACAAGAGCATCATCGAAAAATATACATTATGGGCTAAGACACATTGACATATCAAAGACAGCCCTAGTGACACTTGAAAATAATATTTTAACATGTCCTCATTTTATAAACTATTTGAATGTGTCCCATAGTTATATTAAAACAGTTGGATCTAAAGGCTTCAAAGCCATGCATCAACTGGTTGAAGTGGATTTAAAAGAAAACCCATTAAGAAACTTCCCATTGGATTTGTATTCCAGCTTGTTCAGCTTGCAAACCATACATTCATCAGATTACAGGCTTTGTTGTACTGATATATTTCCAAAGCAACAGAAGACGCCAAAATGCACAACACCAGAGGCCGTACTCCCGTCATGCAGAACACTTCTACCCTCTGAGATACATGTGATTTTATTTTGGCTGGTGGCTTTGTCAGCCATTGTGGGAAATTTGACATGTTTCACTATTTCAATTTCAGTCAAGGACATTTTTGGCAGCAGATTCATTTTAACAAACGCCCATGTGCATCTCGCTGGTTCCTGTATGGGATGTCATGTTGTGGCTGCCCTGGCAGCGAATCATCTATATCAAGGGGAATACATCTGGTTTGAGAAAACATGGACAAACAGTATCACATGCAAGGTGAGTGGTTTTCTGTTCATGTTGTCACAAGAAACCTCACTGTTTGTGATGACATACGTTACATTTGATCATTTGCTGAGCATTTGCTTTCCGAGATTTTCTTTAATCTTCCAGAAATGCTCAACATTCATAACCTGTGCTGTGATGTGGATTCTTGGCTGTTTTCTGTCTCTGATACCCTTTCTACCTGGACTGTCTCACTGGGGTCTTTCAGGCCAGTCTGGTCTGTGTCGGCTGGCTCTGTTTCAACACTATCAGTACAATAACAGCTTTAACTGGTTCACGGTGCTCACAGCAACCAATTGTATCGTGTGCACGATGGCCACAGTTTGCCAGTTAATTACTCACACAAAAACACCAAAATACAGAATTGTGTTGGTTCCCGGCCGAAGATATCTGTATTCTTGTGTCCACCTGATGAACAAAGTATTCGCCAAGGAGGCTGTGTGTTGGTTTGTGTTTGGCACGGCTACATTGCTGACCACGTGTGGTGTGAGTGGGTCAGACAAGGTCCATGGCAGTTTGATAGTGTTCCTGTTACCTCTCAACTCTGCCCTCAACCCCGTGTTCTTCATGTGGACTGCATTGACACAGCACAGAGGGAAAGCGCAAGAAGCGAAACTGATCAAAAAACTTCACTCAAAGCTTGCTGTGCCCTCAAAGCCAAAACAAACAAACCCACCGATAATGAATATATCAAATTAAATTGGTTGGCGCTGCACTTACGGCGACGCGCTCTGCGGGTGCAACCGGAATTTCACATAAATAAGTCTCTGTGTGTAGAATATACCAAATATCAAAACGGGAGAAGAAAAAACACAATGGTCATCGTCACAGACCGTACAATTCTGTATTGTAGTCGCCAATGTATTATAGCAGCATTGATATTAGGCTTATATCACCATGTTTTGTAAGAACAGTTCTTTTTACCGGTGTTATTAAAATAGGGACGAACATGTTAGAATTGGGAAACTCACCAGGGTTTGGGTTGGGTGATCACAGTGGAAAAGGGGAAGAAGCAAGCTTTCCGCTCGTAGAGCTTTCATCAGACTGGGAGTTAGTGGGGAGAGAGACAGAGTTTAAAAGCAAAAAAAAACACAAAAATGAATAGAGCTCAGAATGGAAAGAGAGGGTTAATTGAGGTGAGGTAGTGTGAGTAGAAATCATGAATAAATGAGACAGTGAAAGTAAAAAGACAGAATTAAGGGGAAAGGGAGGTTATGATGGTAGTG
>CM065707.1:8988420-8990920 GCA_017654935.2 Phymorhynchus buccinoides
GACATTAGTAGATATAGAGATGGTGAGAACGATCCTGTAGGCAATGCCCGGAGGCAGTGCAATCCCCTTGGCTGCAGCATAAAGGGCCCAGTGCTTCCTCTGTGGATATATCACGTATTAGGCATTAGGTACCTTAGGGAAAACACGTGAAACCCGTGATTTTGATGCGCGATCTGGTGGGTCTTTAGCCCTTTCAACGCGAGCGAGGGCGGAAAGTAAGAAACCTCCTTCATACCCCCCCCCCCATCCCCCACCCCCACACACACACTTCCTCGAAAATACGGTCTGCAGTCGAACCCGTTTCACACACATTATCAGTTATTGGGATTTGCGAGTGTGATATTGCTTTTATCCTATCTCAAGTGGCTTGCTGTTTATCACACGAGGTCGGAGACCGAGTGTGATAAACAGCAAGCCACGAGAGATAGGATAAAAGCAATATCACACTCGCAAATCCTAATAACGGATATATACCGATATTTTACCTCTTTCAGGTGATAATCAAACACGCAACGAAGAAGCGAGACGGCCATGCATGCAGATCTAAAATAATACTAACCACTTCACCGTAGCAAGAAAATCCCACTCATCCACAAATAATATAGTTCTCCAAGTTAGAAAGTCGTGAGCTATTTTGATCTTGCTCATTGATACATTATGAAAGGAAACTGATTATTAATCGAAACATGAACCTACTGGAATTTGCTGTATAAAAAAATAGCCTTTACAATGACATATTCGTTTTACACAGCAATCACAGGCCATAGTTATTGTCATTTCGCCAATGACGAACTTTCAATGATGACGTAATTTCAGTGATTGCTTAAGTTCACTAAGATGACGTTTTTTGGTGTCCCCCTCAGAAGGCGCTATTTGCAGTGACACTAACTTGAGATAAGGTTGCTGGCAGCTATTTTTATCATTTGAAATTTCACTAAAAGTTACTATTCACATTTGTTTTTCAATGTAAAATGTTCATTGATACATTATGAAAGGAAACTGATTTTTGGCATTTATCGGGTTAAGGCACAGGGTTAGGAGTATGTTTGGGCTTTTTGTTTTACTAAGCATCACTTGATGCAAATAAAGAAAATATGGTTTGAGTACTGCAGATAGTCGCGTGCGAGTGTACAAGCCGTGAGATATATAACTGTGACCTCAAGTTTCTAATAGCAACGGTGTATTCTTACACCTTTTCTCACGCGCGTTGACACTAAGCCTATGGGTTAATAATATGCAAATGATATATCTGGATATTATCAGTTATTGGGATTTGCGAGTGTGATATTGTTTTTATCCTATCTCTAGCCACGTGAATAAAAAAAAAATGTAATGAGATAAAAATAGTTAACTTGCTGTAAACATGCGTTTTCTGTGAATAACTGGCGTGATGTATCAAAACATTGGTCTATTTCTTCATACAATGCTGATACAAGGCTGAAGAGACATTTTTGTTGCGAATTCCTTCCAAGAATCAATATGATTGAAAGTTCTACAAAACTCAATTCATTTACAGAAAAATAAGCATTCAAAAGTCAAGTACTGCCTGTAGAAACTATGCATATTTTTGTATAAGAAAAAACACTCAAATATTGTGGTTTTCACGATACTGGTATTTGAATCGAATAGAAACTATTTTCGCTTCAGTAATGGCGTCTTCCCATGACGTCATCTCGTGAGACAGGCTCGCGCAGTAGCAGACATTTTTGTTCCCAACGATTTTCAAAAAGTTTAAAACCACAAAAAATTATTGTGTTCAACATCGTAAGCTTAAATTTATGGCGTCGAAGCAAACATTAGTGATTTCCTAATAAAGTTAGAGGTGTGGAGCAAAGTATTGTTAGATTCAGCGTTTGACGATCCTTTCCAATTCGCAAGGGAAGCCACTCCTTTTGTTAGTAAACAGGCAAACTGTCGCCAATTCGGTAAGCTCAATGCGGGGCATGTAGGAAAAAATTGGCACGGTAGAATTTTTTTTAAACCTTTGAGAACATCACTAGAAGGCTTCATCTTACACCCGCCACTGCTTATTAGCGGTCGGTGGGCTTAGATAGCGAGCGGACAACTGATTCTGTCAACGCTTTTCAACTGTAAATCTCCGCACCGCCGATCAGTGATCTGTCCGAAAGATGAAAATTTCAGCTTGAAAGCGAGGAACCTGAATCCTCTGTAAACCCGTTACGACTTATTTTATGGTAAAAATAATGCAGCGACTAGAATAAATTATTCTTTTTCCATTTTGGCCCATTTGCAAACTCGAAAAGTTTATTATTTTTTGATTCGCTTAAATTTAAAGAAAGGGACGTAACTCTGTGTGAGACTGGCACAAATACGATCGTCGCTACTATCTCAAGTGGTTTGCTGTTTATCACACGAGGTCGGAGACCGAGTGTGATAAACAGCAAGCCACGAGAGATAGGATAAAAACAATATCACACTCGCAAATCCTAATAACGGATATATACCGTTATTTTACCTATTTCAGATGATAATCAAACAC
>CM065707.1:8998420-9000920 GCA_017654935.2 Phymorhynchus buccinoides
ACACAAGTGATTTTCTATCCGTGAAAAAATGTTTTTATATACACACACACATATATATATATATATATATATATATATATATATATATATATATATATATATATATATATATATTGAATCCTTCACTGGATCCACCAACATGGCATCCCATCTCTTCTACTCTCTTCGAGGGATTGTAACTTTTAGAACATTATTATTTTTGTTATTTTACACAAGATTTTTACCATTTCTTTTTAATTAAGTGCTGGTTTGCTTTTATTGTGGACTTTCAATCTGGTGCAAAGAGGACAACCTTTCTCTTGTAGAAAGTCTTCTAGCTCAGTTTGAATGTTCACTGTGGACATTCTTTGCAGGCCGATATGCAGACTGAAGAGTCTTTCTCAAAGACGAAACAGCTGTCTTTGCATAGGCATTGTCTATCTCCCCCATTGGGAGAAAAAGTAAATCAGCACATTATTTTCTTTTATTCTTTTCAGAACACAGAATAAATTGTAAAGTTAAAATTAAAGTTATTCAGTTTCTTTCTTAGGCTCACAAACTTAAATATTGGACACAAAACAAGTTTTTTTCAAGCAAACTATATATATATAAGAGGAAAGTTTAATGGTGTGGTTGTTTTTTCTTCTTCAATTCTTGTACGTTTATATATATATATATATATATATATATATATATATATATATATATATATATATATATATATATATATAGAGAGAGAGAGAGAGAGAGAGAGAGAGAGAGAGAGAGAGAGAGAGAGAGAGAGAGAGAGAGAGAGAGAGAGAGAGAGAGAGAGAGAGAGAGAGAGAGGCACACGCGCAAAGATAATTTCCTCGCTGGCTCTGAAGTTGACATAGCATGACATAACCTAACATTCATTTGCATTTTGATGCGATGTCTTCAACTGCAAAACAATGTCATGAACTAGTGGCCAGGACAGATCGGGTTTTCCCTTATTAGAGCCTATACATCGGGGTAGTTCTAAGCACCGGAACGGACCGGAAGTGACCGGAACGAATGCCGGAACGGACCGGATCGGACCGGAACGGACACTGGAACGGACTCAAGCTCATATACCTAGACTAAACGTAGGATAGCAACCTTTATTTTGAGCATTGCTTTATTCCCAATTTGGCCTGTACATATACACACAAATGTACATGACTGTAAACACACACTCACATACACTCTCTCTCTCTCTCTCTCTCTCTCTCTCTCTCTCTCTCTCTCTCTCTCTCTCTCTCTCTCTCTCTCTCTCTCTCTCTCTCTCTCTCTCTCTCTCTCTCTCTCTCTCTCTCTCTCTCTCTCTCTCTCTCTCCCTTTCAGAGTCATAATTGTAGTTGGATTTGATACCCTAATTTGGGGTTCAAACTCGAAGGCTCTCTCTCGTGAACCCCTTCACAGAATTGTCTAAACATTTGTGTTGTGATTCTTCACTGTTCTCAAATAATCAGGCATAAAATCTATAATCGTGCTGACCTTGACCTTGTTGAGATTAGTTGTTTTCCATTGTTACTTGTATTTACAATGGTAAAGATGCGAAGGGAAGGGGAGGTAGGAGGCGTAGCAAGCAAAGGATATGTCTGTCGTTGGGATCAGTCCACTCGGGAACATATCTGCCGCTCGGCGATCCACTTGTTATGGTTGGGTATGGAGAGTGTGTCTGCATTTTTGCTAAATCGTTTTGGGTCCAACCTCGAAGACGTTTTCTCATTTCTAGGTCTTTTGTGAAAACAGCGTGATCACTTCCACACAAGATGGTACGAGTGCTAGCTACACGACAGACTAACGATCTCTCGCCTGTCGTAACCATGTCACCATAACCATTCTTCTGTTGCTAAGGTGATCTTTAAGCTCTCATGTTCACTTGGCTCACCACTTTGTCACTGTGAAGTAAAAGCATACTCACAATAAGTGTCCTCCAAATCATCCTGCATGTGTCATGTATTTAAGCCTTTCTTGTGAACGAAAATTGTGAAGATATGATACTGATGCAGAGGGTAAGACACTATAATGTGCTATGACGTCACAGCTCTGATGACGTCATCTTCCCAAATCTGTATGCTATCATTCAGAAGGCAATTGCATTAGAGACGTGCTTTTCAAAGGGATACATAGCAAGTGAAAAATGAAATTGCGTTTTTTAAAAGTAAAAAACTATGCTGCATGAAAGATAAACATCTCCAGCACACATTATCGTGTAAAGTTTAACAAGCCAAACTCCAGGAGTTGAGGAATTCATTTAGGGGGTAAACCTACCAAAAATACAGGAAAAATAACATGCGTGCGCACTTGGATTCATTCATTTATACTTGGATAATCAACCCCATATCAGTTAATATATGTGTATATGGGTGTGTGTAAATGTAAGTACATGTAAGTATGCATGTGTACCTATTTTAGCATGTGAATGTTTCTCTAGAAGTTTGATAATATTTGTGGGTTTTGGGTGTTTTTTTTGCCCCGTTTTGTTTGAGGTGTTCACTTGTATGCCATACAACAT
>CM065707.1:9005139-9007639 GCA_017654935.2 Phymorhynchus buccinoides
GTATACATCAGAAACAGACCTAAAGGCAAGAGAGAGAAGAGAACGAGAGTGGAGCCACAACGACGGGGGAACAGGTGGGTTTTGAGGTTAGGTTTGAAAGCAGAGAGGGTCGGTCGCTGACGGGGGGGGGGGGGGGGGGGGGGGGGAGTTTGTTCCAATATGTCAGTCCTGAGACACACACACACACACACACACACACACACACACACACACACACACACACACACACACACACACACACACACACACGCACACACACACACGCACACGCACGCGCGCACACGCACGCACACACGCACACACACACACACACACACTGATATCCTACGCACACAGCCCATATCTCCAGAGTAACCCTTGCCTCCTCACCTCTGACATGGATACAAACCTGTACATCAAATACATAATCCAGTATCCAGTGTGTTCCAATATGTCAGTCCTGAGACACACACACACACACACACACACACGCACACACACGCACACGCACGCACGCACGCACACACACACGCACACGCACACACACACACACACACACTGATATCCTACGCACACAGCCAATATCTCCAGAGTAACCCTTGCCTCCTCACGTCTGACATGGATACAAACCTGTACATCAAATACATAATCCAGTATCCTCCAAAACTTTCGCAAGCTCCCTTCAAATGTCTTCTACAACACGCCAGAACTTCCTTTTCATCTTCTTTTTCATCCTCCTTGTGACTGGATTCACGTCGAGATAGTTTGAGACACATACCTAATCATGATTATCTTAGAAGTCCTTCTAAAGTCCTATTACTTTAGAAGGACTTCTAAGAAGTTATCATGATGATAAATCTCGCACTGTATCATTATGGATACAGGCACCATAGCAGTCACCGTTTTCAACGTCCAATCCTTTAATTGGATACTACCATGCATTTTTTCAGCCTATTTGTTTTCCTTTTGTAGGTTAAGAAATTTACACTAGGCATCGTGGACGATTGTTATCTACCGGACAGACAGACAGACATATTTGCAGACATACAGTCGGTCAGAACGGCAGATAGCTAGACAATTGCGCTGTTTCTAGCTCCAATAGAAAAACGTTCGATTTTTAAGTAAAGAGAACGTTGAAATTGTCTTTTTTACCCCAGTAGTTAGGGATTTGTTTGTTTGTCTTTGTTTGTCCGTTTGGTTGGGGCCTGGGCACTGCCTTATGGAGTGTCTAGGGTCGGCTAGTTCCCAGCTTCCTGAACGTGACAATTAGTAGCTGCCTGCAGCTCCCTGTAAATATCCCTATCCCAGTCCAGAAATAGGAATGTATTTTTATTTTGTTTGCTGCATTTTGTATTTTTCTACTGGACCCAAGTAAATTCAAGTAGACTATGTGTGATAGCTGATTTCTGTCTTTGCTTTTCTTTTCTCTCTCTTCTGCTTCATTTTCTTTGGTCACCCCCTAATGTGTGTGCATTTACTTCTATAAAAAAAGAAGCTGGCCACCACCACAGAAGAAGAAGAAGAATAAACACCAAAACTACGGGAAACTACTGTGGTTGCATAGATCGTTTATGTTTATACGAATTCTGTCCCTTTGATTACTGCCTGAAATCTCTCTCTCTCTCTCTCTCTCTCTCTGGTCGCAATATGGAAAGAAGATACACAGGCAGTTCATATGCTGACTTACGCAGCAGAAATATGGGGCCTTGACGAAAACATGGACAAGGTACACACACTGCATGGCTGTAAAACGATTTCTGAACAGAAGGCATATCAATGGTCAGGCAGTTCCACGACGGCATGCATGCACGCTAGAGTGCAGGATGATGGAGAGTATTATCGACCTGTCTCCGTAACAAACGGCGTCAAACAATATAAGTTATTTGGATTTGGGCATGGTAGGCCTACATGACTTTTGGGATGTCCCGAGACCGTGTTCTTTTGCATACGAGAGCTTAAGTCATGTACTATGCCCAAATCCAAATAACATATATATACCGATCTTACCATTTATGTAAAAAACCCAGCAGAAAATCACAATGCATTGAAGAGGCGAGATGCGCCTCCATGTAGATCTGAATCATAGCAACCGCTGTACCAACATAGCAAAATCCATTAATCCACAAAGAATATAGTCCGCAGTTTACAAGGTCGAGTGCTATTTCAATGCAAATTGAACAAATCTTCGCAATAGTAATTGTCATGTCCCGAATGATATTTAGTGTTTAAAACTCTTATTGCACAGATTAAGACCATATGAACCGGATCATTTTCGGGGTGGAAAATAAAGTAAACTTACTACACTGAAATTAAGGGAGAACGGGGCTGGTCCGCCTACTTTGTAGCTTTTTCTCGCCATAAAAGGCAAGCCAACTGAAGTAGAAGCTCATTTTTAGACCACTTGTTGAGTAAATGTATGGACAACATACGTTTATAGAAAATGCAGTTAATTCAGATTCATTCGTTAGAAATCATAGCAAAAAATAGATTTTTTTTGCTCTCAACTTTTCTCAAACTAATG
>CM065707.1:9015139-9017639 GCA_017654935.2 Phymorhynchus buccinoides
AGTTTGGTCAGTTTCGTGGTGCTAGGTCACATTTTGCCATGCTTCAAGCAATTGAAGAAAATAGGATTGGTAAACTTTGTGTTCTAACCGTGTTCGATCGTGCGTGATACGCTACTGCGTCACGCTTCACACTGTTTCATTCTGGTCAAGAAAGTCGGGTTGAAGTCATGTTTACACACCCACACACGCATACTTATGGACGCGCACACGCACACACCCACACACACGCGCGCGCGCACGTGCTATGCACACACACACACACACACATATACACACACACACACACACACACACACACACACACACACACACACACACACACACACACACACACACACACACTCACACACACACACAAATACATACACCCGTTTCACACACATTATCAGTTATTGGGATTTGCGAGTGTGATATTGCTTTTATCCTATCTCAAGTGGCTTGCTGTTTATCACACGAGGTCGGAGACCGAGGGTGATAAACAGCAAGCCACGAGAGATAGGATAAAGGCAATATCACACTCGCAAATCCTAATAACGGATATATACCGATATTTTACCTCTTTCAGGTGATAATCAATCACGCAACGAAGAAGCGAGACGGCCATGCATGCAGATCTAAAATAATACTAACCACTTCACCGTAGCAAGAAAATCCCACTCATCCACAAATAATATAGTTCTCCAAGTTAGAAAGTCGTGAGCTATTTTGATCTTGCTCATTGATACATTATGAAAGGAAACTGATTATTAATCGAAACATGAACCTACTGGAATTTGCTGTATAAAAAAATAGCCTTTACAATGACATATTCGTTTTACACAGCAATCACAGGCCATAGTTATTGTCATTTCGCCAATGACGAACTTTCAATGATGACGTAATTTCAGTGATTGCTTAAGTTCACTAAGATGACGTTTTTTGGTGTCCTGCTCAGAAGGCGCTATTTGCAGTGACACTAACTTGAGATAAGGTTGCTGGCAGCTATTTTTATCATTTGAAATTTCACTAAAAGTTACTATTCACATTTGTTTTTCAATGTAAAATGTTCATTGATACATTATGAAAGGAAACTGATTTTTGGCATTTATCGGGTTAAGGCACAGGGTTAGGAGTATGTTTGGGCTTTTTGTTTTACTAAGCATCACTTGATGCAAATAAAGAAAATATGGTTTGAGTACTGCAGATAGTCGCGTGCGAGTGTACAAGCCGTGAGATATATAACTGTGACCTCAAGTTTCTAATAGCAACGGTGTATTCTTACACCTTTTCTCACGCGCGTTTACACTAAGCCTATGGGTTAATATATGCAAATGATATATCTGGATATTATCAGTTATTGGGATTTGCGAGTGTGATATTGTTTTTATCCTATCTCTAGCCACGTGAATAAAAAAAAAATGTAATGAGATAAAAATAGTTAACTTGCTGTAAAAATGCGTTTTCTGTGAATAACTGGCGTGATTTATCAAAACATTGGTCTATTTCTTCATACAATGCTGATACAAGGCTGAAGAGACATTTTTGTTGCGAATTCCTTCCAAGAATCAATATGATTGAAAGTTCTACAAAACTCAATTCATTTACAGAAAAATAAGCATTCAAAAGTCAAGTACTGCCTGTAGAAACTATGCATATTTTTGTTATAAGAAAAAACACTCAAATATTGTGGTTTTCACGATACTGGTATTTGAATCGAATAGAAACTATTTTCGCTTCAGTAATGGCGTCTTCCCATGACGTCATCTCGTGAGACAGGCTCGCGCAGTAGCAGACATTTTTGTTCCCAACGATTTTCAAAAAGTTTAAAACCACAAAAAATTATTGTGTTCAACATCGTAAGCTTAAATTTATGGCGTCGAAGCAAACATTAGTGATTTCCTAATAAAGTTAGAGGTGTGGAGCAAAGTATTGTTAGATTCAGCGTTTGACGATCCTTTCCAATTCGCAAGGGAAGCCACTCCTTTTGTTAGTAAACAGGCAAACTGTCGCCAATTCGGTAAGCTCAATGCGGGGCATGTAGGAAAAAATTGGCACGGTAGAATTTTTTTTAAACCTTTGAGAACATCACTAGAAGGCTTCATCTTACACCCGCCACTGCTTATTAGCGGTCGGTGGGCTTAGATAGCGAGCGGACAACTGATTCTGTCAACGCTTTTCAACTCAAATCTCCGCACCGCCGATCAGTGATCTGTCCGAAAGATGAAAATTTCAGCTTGAAAGCGAGGAACCTGAATCCTCTGTAAACCCGTTACGACTTATTTTATGGTAAAAATAATGCAGCGACTAGAATAAATTATTCTTTTTCCATTTTGGCCCATTTGCAAACTCGAAAAGTTTATTATTTTTTGATTCGCTTAAATTTAAAGAAAGGGACGTAACTCTGTGTGAGACTGGCACAAATACGATCGTCGCTACTATCTCAAGTGGTTTGCTGTTTATCACACGAGGTCGAAGACCGAGGGTGATAAACAGCAAGCCACGAGAGATAGGATAAAAACAA
>CM065707.1:9025139-9047180 GCA_017654935.2 Phymorhynchus buccinoides
CAGCTCTGATGACGTCATCTTCCCAAATCTGTATGCTATCATTCAGAAGGCAATTGCATTAGAGACGTGCTTTTCAATGGTATACATAGCAAGTGAAAAATGAAATTGCGTTTTTTTAAAGTAAAAAACTATGCTGCATGAAAGATAAACATCTCCAGCACACATTATCATGGAAATTTGAAGAAGTCAAACTCCAGGAGTTGAGGAATTCATTTAGGGGGTAAACCTACCGAAAATACAGGAAAATAACTTTTTTAATTATTGAAGTTAAATAGATTTTTTGGGAACTAAAATGGTTATAATTTGATATGGAATTTAAATGTCCTATCCTTGGTGGGTTTTGTGCCATTTTGCATTGGGGAAGGGGAAATATACACCAAAACCGTTTGCGTAAAAAACGTTAACAAAAATTAAGTATTTTCCCCCCATTTTGACCAGATAATTAAAAAGCTATAAAAGATATTTGCTTAAAAGTTTGCACACATTTGTAAAACCTAATTACCTGCAAGTATTTGTGGCCGTTTTGAAAATAATTGATAGCTGTGTTTACTTTATGACATAATTATTGTAGTTTTATTTTAATATATTTTGTGTATGCATGCATTAAGTGATAAAACGTGAAATCTGCAACATATGCTTTATTTTCCATGACAATACCCAGATATAACAACAATGTACGTGTATAACAACATTCAAAACATTCAGAAAACTTTTTTTTTATTCACGTTAGGGGGAAGTGATATAATCATGCTATTTTTAGTAACACTACCACGTGTTTTTCATTTAACTTTTATGTTGAGGTGACTAACTTAATTTTTAGCCTTATAAAAGATTATGTATGTCTTTTAGTCGGTATGTGACATTCAGGATTAATTTGGGGTAATTTAATGGGATAGCTGTATCTTTATCATAAAGTTTATGACCCCTGATAAAGTAGGCCTACCCACTTACAATACCTAACGTCATAGATCAAAAGCTAACAAATGAGTTGATTTGCTACAAACCTGACCTTATTATTGAAAACGGATTTTATGTGTAACTAATTACAGCATAATAATATAATATAGTAAAATAATAATAATAATAATAATAATAATAATAATGGGCATTTTTTATAGCGTGATACCCCGTAGTGGGCTCATCGCGCTTTACAAAGGCATTCAAATTATAAAGGCATCATCATACAAAAATGGTACAAGGAACAAGTTAACAGTATCACATCAAGGCATTATAAATACTGAAAAGAATCCAATATACATAAAAGCATCTTGAAAGTAATTTGTGACCACTAGGACCTTTGCACACAGGTACAACACATCAGTCTGTCGGGTAGGAAAAAGGTCCTTTAATAGAAAGAAAAAAACAATACGGACGTTTCAGACTATAAGTCCGTTTTCAATGTAAGGACACAAAAAGGAAACACAACAAAAGTGACAGCAAGCAGGAAGCTTGTGTGTGAGTGTGTGTTTGTATGTATTCATCCCATGTCCTATTACGTTTTGACCCTCGGTTGTTTATGTCAAAAATATGCCATGCAACATTGTTTCTGTAATTCTGAGAATATGTTACTCTGTCTCCCTTTCTGCTTCTCTCTCTCTCTCTCTCTCTCTCTCTCTCTCTCTCTCTCTCTCTCTCTCTCTCTCTCTCTCTCTCTCTCTCTGTCTCTCTATATGTGTGTGCGTGTATGCATGTGTGTACATGTACGCGTGTGAGTGTGTGTGTGTGTGTGTGTGTGTGTGTGTGTGTGTGTTTTGTAGTGATTGATGCTCACTTCTTGGTAACGGTTTAATATACAGTTTTTGAATGCAGAGTCAACACCTATTCAGTGTCTCACTCATTCTACTCAGTCATTTTTTCTCATTTTCCTTCTTCTTCCATCGCTTCCTTTAAAAAAAAAAAGAACAACCCAAGGTAAACATGGATGTACAAAACAAGTACTGTATATAGAATCAAATTATTTCACTGACTAAACCGTCCCCCTACGCCCCCCCCCCCTCCACCCCCACCCCACACCTCCACCCCACCCACACACACATGATAAAGCATCAATTTAGTTAAAAGTAAGCAAGCATAGGAATAATTAATTGTACAAATCAATTTATGTGTGTAAAATAAATCAAATGTAAACTAGTTCATGGACTGACCCCCCCCCCCCCCCCCCACACACACACACACTCACACACATATAAGCCATCAAGCTAAAAGTACATGAAGAACAATCCAAAGGTAAAAAAAGGTGTACAAAACAAATACTTGTAATGTAAGATCAAATGTAAATTATAGCACAGACTGAACCGTCCCCCTCCCCCCCTCCCACCCCCTCCTCCCCTGCTCTCCCATCCTCTCCATACACACACTAACACACTCCTCTAAACATCAGGACCATAAAATACATGGCATGGTATCACACATAAAATAATTAATGTAAAAGCAAATGGAACAAGAAATGATATTAACATAGCACCTACCTCCATGCCCTTTTCCCCCATAAGCACACACACACACACACACACACACACACCACACACACACACACACACACACACACACACACACACACACACACACACACACACACACACACACACACACACACACACACACACACACACACACACACACACACACACACACACACACACACACACACACACACACACACACACACACACACACACATTTGCCGCCATTGTTCCTTCACAGGATGGGGAATGCTGCAGGCAGGGCCACCAGACCAACCAGTTCACAGGCCACTATTCAACAGGCGCACCGCTGTGGGCAGATAAGACCGCCTCAGCCTATCGGTCCTGGCACTAAAACTGATCAGCCTTCCTGATCTTGAAGACACCTGGGCCTGCAACACTTCACACAGAGGGTGACTGGGGTCACCCTGGATGGCCCTCAACCGCCTGAGTGCTCTCCGCTCGAACAGCTCCTGCAGGCCATCCACAGGCCTGCCGATCAGCCTGCCAGCTGTCTTGACGATTTTCGACAGCCTGGCCCTGTCGAGTTCTTTGAGGCTGCCGAAGGAGCTGAGGAAGTTGATGGTAAGCACCGAGTCCACTGTAGCTTGATAGAAGAGCTCCAGCAGCCTCAGGCCCACCACAAATTTGTTGAGCTTCCTCAGGAAGAAGAGGCGCTGGTTTCCCCGCTTGAGCAGGGCCTGGGAGTTGGCGGACCAGTCAAGCCTGCTGTGGATGATGGATCCCAGGTACTTGTACTGGTCCACCATCTCCACCACCTCCCCCCCGATGAACAGTGGAGCCGGCGTAGGCGGGTTCCTCCTGAAGTCGACAACCATCTCCTTGGTCTTGGCCACGTTCAGTAGGAGATGGTTGTTGTCGCACCAGCCAACCAGCGCCTCCACAGCATCCCTGTAGGAGCTCTCGCTGGTCTTCAGCAGTGTTGACTGCCAACATCTTCCAGCAGCCCTTTAACCAGCAGTACGGCGGTCAACTGACAGGGGAGCGGCCATCCACCATTCTTTGAGCCCCCTTCTGCCAGCACCGCCGCACGACAATAACCTGTCCAACGTTGGACTCTTCCTCACGCTCCTGTTTACCGTCGAGCCAGGATCACGCCCACGTCTTTCTTCAGTACAATCTGGAGCTTCCTCCACACCATTCTTCAAGGATTCTCCAGGTCGTATAACTAGCAATTCTGTTTGTTTGGGGGGGTTCCATGTGTTATTGGTCCCCCAGGATAGCATAGGACACTGTACAAAAGTGCAGTCGTTGGAGTACCCAAGAGGAATTTGGCAGTGAGGCTTTGCACCCAAACCCACATTGCACGTCAATGAACTCTCGTGGTTACTTCGACGCCTAAACCATGTAGAGTAGGTCTTCGACGAGCTTCTCCTGCTTCAGGGTCATCTGGGTCCTTAACCTTTTTGTTGTTTTTGCATAGACCTGTCTTTTCGAGGAACCTTATACGTGTCAGAGGGCAGGTCGCTAATTAGGGTTAGGACCTGGCAGTCTTCAGGATTTAAAGATTTGTTAGGTCGATCTAAAGTTAAAATGTAAAAAAGTAAAAACTAAAGTTATAATTTGAAATAATTAGTTAAGGTTAGGATTTCCCGGAAGTAGGAGATAAGTGTCTAGTTCAAATAAATTAAAGAACTTACTAAAACCTTAAAATTATATTTTAAAAAAAAGTAAAATAGTGTAGCACTTTACAAACGTCTTGTTCTAATCTTTTGATTGGCTCAGCCAGAAAACGTAAAATGTAAGCTTGGATGAAGTTGTAGTTGTGGTGCACAGCTTTTGGTAAAATAACTGTTCTTGTTTTTGATTGGCTCTGCCAAAAAACGTAACATGTAAGACTTGATAAAGTTATAGTGTACGGTACGCTCGAATCGCTCTGACGAAAACAATTCAGTGTTTTTAAAGATCCAGTTTTTCTTCATTTTAATCAGAGTTATTGTGTTCTCGTTATTCAAAGTGTTTTCTGGTGTTTGCGCCATTATTCCTTGTTTGCTAGATTGAGGGCATTTATATCTAGAGAGTGAATTAGTCAATTTATTCGCTTATGTTAGGACTGGGGCCTTTAGGCCCAGCACCGGTTCCAGAAAAATGGCGTCTGAGTCTGAGAAGCAGAGCAACAGTGATGAGCCGGCTTCGGCTGATTTTTCCTCACCTGCGGATATGTTCAAATGCATGCAGACTATGATGGGACAAATCCTGGACAGGGTTGGAAGTTTGGAAAAAAGGATGGAAAGGGCAGATGATGATGGGTTTGCCGGGGGCCAGCAGTCTGAATCACCCATTGCCAGTAATACTGGCACTAGCAGCACTACCCCCACTACTACGCCTAAGTCTAGGCCTAACACACACACACGTTCAGGAGAGGACAGAGACAGCGACAATGACTCAACTAGTGGCTTTTGTGTTCAGATAGATCAGGAGCAAGAAGAGTTTGATTCAGATGACGATGTGCTTCCCCTTATGGAGGACAAATATGTGGTGTGTGAGTCTGTGGGGGAGGCTGTTCATGACAAACTGGCGAGGATCGCCACCAGTTGCTTCACTGCTCCGATGGAGGAGAGCAAACTGAAGGAGAGAATGCAGTCGATAGCAACACCATCAAATTGCACGGCTTTGGAGCCTCCGATTCTCAATGACGAAGTTATCGACAAAGGTGGCATTGACAAATCGGCGAGACGGAATGACGACCATCTCTCCAATGTGCAGAGAGCGATTAGCGAAGCTGCATCTGTCGTCCTATCGTCTGCAATTTAATCTACTGCACAAAGCAACTTCGGAGGCTATGGCAAGCTCAGCGAAGCTGAAAAAAGATTTGCTTTCAACAAAGCAGAAGTCGCTTCGCGGAGAAGATAGCTGCGTGCATGAATAATTGGTCACGGCTGCAAATGCCATGCTGACAGGATGCGGCGAGGCCATGGCGATGATGGGGTGGCAACTCTGGAGCTATCCATTAGACGGCGTTACCAACTGCATCCAAGTCTGCCAAAAGACATGCAAGCCATTTGTGGAAACCCAAAGATAAAAACAACTGATAAGTTGTTTGGGGATGAGGCAGAAAAATACATCAAATTTGCAAAATACACCTTCAAAACCAAGCAAGCATCACGCTGTCACCCCTGTAGCTCTACTTCTAGTCTGCGCAGCTCATCATACCACAGCAGGCCTTTTTAGGCCAAGGTCAATGTCGGGCTTCAGAGGCAAGAACAAAATGACGTCATACAACAACAGGAACCAGAGAGGAAAGAGCAGTTGGAAGTACAGAGGGAAACAGTACTAGACTCTCAGCCTTCTAAGCCCGTTCAGCAAGAAGGAGAAGAAAGAAAGGTGAGAGACTTCTATGATTCTTTAGAGAATATAAAATTAGCCTTAGAGATTCAATCTAAAAAAATTGTAGCGGGCCAGATTCGGTTTTGTGTGTCTCAATGGGAAAACATTGCTACTGACTGTGAGATTTTGAAAATGGTCTCTGGGGTGAATATAGATTTAATCAGTTTCCTGTTCAATGTCAGCCAGTGGTTAAGCATTGCCTTTCTAAGGAACAATCTGCAGTAGTAGACGCCGAATTGACAAACCTATTGAAGAAAGGAGTTGTGAGACAAGTAAGTCATTCAAATCAAAATTTATTTCACCCATTTTTCTGGTGCCTAAGAAAGACAATAAGTGGAGAATGATACTAAATTTAAAGAAACTAAATTTAGATGTTGAATATCACCACTTCAAAATGGAAACTTTGAAAGACGCCTTAGCACTAGTGACTCCTAATTGCTTCTTCTGTTCTCTTGATTTGAAGGATGCTTATTTCTCTGTGCATGTGAATGAAACATCTCAAGACTATCTGAAGTTTGAGAGGAAAGGACAATTGTATGCTTTTACTGCTTTCCCCAATGGCTTAGCTTGTTGTCCACGATTGTTCACAAAGTTAATGAAACCGGTTATGGCTCACCTCCATTCCTTGGGTCATGTGTCAACGATTTTTATTGACGATACTCTCTTGATGGCTGATTCTGAGGAAGGCTGTGTAGATAATGTACAAGATTCTCTAGAACTGTTCCATAAACTTGGGTTTGTTGTTCACCCATAAACGTCAGTGTTGATTCCTTCACACACAATCACCTATTTGAGTTTTGCGTTGGATTCACAGACTATGACAATCGCCCCAACTGAAGAGAGAAAAAGAAGTATTCGAGATTATGCTGCTGAACTGCTTCGTAGAGGTTATGCTTCTGTATGAGAGTTAGCTCAATTCATTGGCAAGGTAGTGGCTGCTTTCCCTGGTAATATGGAAAAGGAGAAGGTCCAGGCATTGAAGGAAAATAGGGGTGATTACGATGCTAGTGTCAGTTTTTCTCAGGATTCAAGAGTGGAAATTCTTTGGTGGTATGATAACATTGTGGGATTGAAGAACGATATAGAGATTGATAAAGGCAATCCTGACATAGTTCTCTACACAGATGCTTCATTGTCAGGTTGGGGCTGCTCTTGTGATCTAGGCAGATCTGGGGGGCACTGGAGTCAAGAGGAATCTGACAATAGCATAAATGTGCTGGAGTTGAAGGCAAATCTATTAGCTTTGCAGTACATTGTAGGAAATAAATCAGATATACATGTCAGATTGATGATGGACAATACTACTGCTGTAGCTTGTGTGAACAAGATGGGAACCAGCCATTCTGAGCTTTGTAATGCTGTGACCAAAAGTATTTGGGAGTTTTGCACTCGGCGCAACATGTGGGTTTCAGCTCCATATATACTGGGTAAAGCGAATGTAGAAGCAGATGAAGAATCTCGGAAAATAAACCATGATGCAGAATGGAAAATTAACTCGAATATGTTGTCTAAAGCTTTGTTATGTCTTGCGGCAAAACCAGATATTGATCTTTTTGCATCTAGACTTAATTTTCAGTTTTCCAAATACATAGCATATAGACCAGATCCGTCTGCCATTGCTGTGGATGCTTTTTCTGTTTCTTGGTCTGACAAAGACTTTTATGCTTTCCCACCTTTTTGCATCATTTCCAGGGTGCTACACAAAATCATCAGGGACAGAGCAAAAGGGATTCTAGTGGAACCACACTGGGCCAGTCAGTGCTGGTATCCACGGCTTGCCAGGATGCTGATGCAGCCGCCTAAGCTGCTTCCTCCGGGAAAACTCTTAGTGAGTCTTCCTGCTCAACCAACAAAGAAACATCGTCTCCACAAATCGCTACAGCTACTCATATGCAGAGTATCAGGCGACGACTCAGACTGTCGGGCCTTTCGAAGCATGCTTGGGAAGTCATTTGTTCATCATGGCGGAGTGGGACTCAGCAGCAGTATTCCTTGTACATCAGGCGCTGGTGGAAGCATGCGAACAGAAAAAAATATTAATCCCGTTTCACCATATGTAAGTGATGTAATAAACTTCCTCAATTATTTGTTCAGATCAGGCCTGAGTTACAGTTCTTTGTGTATAGCAAGATCAGCCCTGTCTTCCTATTTAGATTGTGTGGATTCTGAAGTTTTTAATGAACATAAACTAGTCAAACGATTTATGAAGGGAGTCTTTGAATTGAGACCTGCATTGCCAAAATATACATCTACATGGGATGTAGACATTGTCTTGCAACATTTAGAATCTTACTGCCCTGTGCAAAAACTGACTCTTAAGGAGTTGTCTTATAAACTGGTTGCTTTGTTGGCCTTGCTATCTGGACAGAGGTGTCAAACACTACATAGACTATCTCTAGTGTCTATGAGGCTCACTGAGTCAAAGTGTGTTTTTTTGTGGACAGTCTTGTCAAACAATCAAGAAAAGGAAAACATGTAGCTCCTCTGGAATTTTTAGCCTACCCTGTAAATAGGAGTCTGTGTATTATAGATACGCTTCAGGAGTATCTTGAGAGAACAAAAAACATCCGTGGTGTTGAGAACAAATTGCTTATTAGCTATATGAAGCCCCATAAGCACATCAGTAAAGACACCCTAGCGAGATGGCTGAGCGACGTGCTTCAAAGAGCTGGTGTGGACACACAGCAATATGGAGCTCATAGTATGCGGTCCGCTTCCACAACAGCAGCTTTTGCTCACGGGGTTCCTGTGGATACATTGATGCGGGCTGCCGGTTGGAGCTCTGAATCCACCTTCACCAAGTTTTACAAGAAACCTCCGAGCATCCACATGGGTCAGACCTTGATTGATACATACATCAGCAAGCGTTGAAGTAAGTGTATCTTTGCCTTGCTCTATGTCAGTGGTCTTGGGTGAGTTGGTATACCATGTCCACTAAATTTTAACTCTAAAGTATCTTAACGGAGTTGAGCCTCTTGCAGCCGAGGTTAAATTACTACGGACAGGGGAGACTTACCTTGTAAGTTGAACCCTCGTCCTGGATTTAACCGAGGGTGTAAGAGGACACAACTTAGTTAATCCCACCCTCCTCTTTCCCCAAAAATGCCTTTTATTTTAAAAACAATATTTCATGGCAGCAGGCAAAAAGATAGAACAAATTGTGCTTTTCCTGTATTTCATAAAATTTAGTGAACATGTTGTTCTAAAGAGTGATTTAGCGTGTGCGGGCTTATCTATATTAACTAAGTTGAGTCCTCTTACACCCTCGGTTAAATCCGGGACGAGGGTTCAACTTACGAGGTAAGTCTCCCCTGTCTGTAGTAATTTTACATTCTTTAAAAATGTAGAGATGAGCTTGGTTTATTGTACATATCATTATTTTACTAATAAAAAGTGTGCGAGATAATTTGTCAATACCAACATATTGTTTATGAATAAATGAAATAAAGAAAATAAACAATTGTGTTATGTTGTTTGCAGATCTACACTCCTATCTAAAACTATTCATCTCATTGGATCATATTTGCCAATCGTGCTTCATCTTTTATAACTTACCACGTGACTGCCACGTCATCAACTGTTATTGGGAGAATCGCAGCTGAAGCAGAAGGGAACCAGCTCCAGCCCAGTCAGACATTTGCGACAGTTGGAAACACAAGAAAAGCAGTTCCATACAACAAGAATGAAAAGAACTCGCTCAAGTAGTAGGCCACTCTTGGGAGATACCATAGGTCAACTCGAGCCACGGATCATCAACTTCTTGCGACAGAAGCATACCAGGAGAGACAGACCTGGCACCACGACCTATTGACTCTCAACCGCATTCAGAGTTATTTGTGGTAGGCTACACATTCATTCTTTTAGCATCGTCTTTGGTCATCATACTCATTCTTCCAAGGTATCAATTTTGTTTCAGGTCAAACGGGGTTGTATTCGCGTTCCATACTTTTTCTAAAATATTATTATTCATCAGCCAGATCTACATGATCGAACGATGACCACGACAAAGCAAGTGAATGTCATCTCCACCTTGTTTCATCCTCATCCCCATTTGTTCATTGATTATGTAGAACATGTATTTTCCTTTCTAGAATCTGCATGAGTTGAATCTATTTCGAGCATGAATTAGTATCTTAGTTTCATGAATGATGCATGAATCCTTATCTGATTTCAGGACTCTTGATTATGGAGTAAAAAGGTAAGATAGTGCATTTGTAAAGGATGTGAGTGTGAGTGTGAAAAGTAGCTGTGTGGATCTAGGCACACAGAGAACTGACACTGCACGTTCCTTGCAGGTTTCCCGTTACCGGTTCCTGTTAGCTGTACTCCAAGACGTCTCTGATAATACGTCATCGATGCAACTACGACTCCTCTCCAGTACGTGGTCATCACTGAACCACGTGCGACGTCTGAACAGCACCACATGAGGATCAGCGAATGAAGTACTGCACCTCAAGATCAAGTACTTCATCTCGGCAATCATCTCAGCTAAGTGACAGGACTAAACAAAACACTAACACTAACACACCACATCCTCTAGTCTTCACAAAACATTGTATATTTTGTGCAAAAGAAACATCTTCTAAAAAGACTCTAACAATAAGCATCTGAGAAGATGAGAAAATAACAACACTAACATTTTAGCTTGTATTATCACAACATCTGCTTTTTGGCTCACGTCGTTTTTTAAAACAAAGTGAGTCTATAGTATCGTACATGTTCGGTTGTGTGTCTGTGTGTGTGTGTGTGTGTGTGTGTGTGTGTGTGTGTGTGTGTGTGTGTGTGTGTGTGTGTGTGTGTGTGTGTGTGTGTTGCGTCCGTGGCCCCGACCATTAACCTTAACTCAAACCTTAACGTTGTCATTTTCTCTAAAAATAAAAGGCGTTAGAGGGTTAAAGTTAGCAGGATACTTGATTTTGACGTGAGCCTTCAAGTCATGGCGATCAAAGCAGTCAGATACATCGGTAAGGAACAAAAGAAAGAAAATCATTTGTTGCAGAGATTACTTTTGTGCTGTAGGCCTACTGAGTACACACTAGAAAGAAGACTCTCCATTAGATATACAAAAACGCTCTTTAAAAAGAAACACAAGACTTCAGGTGTGTACAAATAGGTACATTTTAACGTCGTTAACTCATATTTTCTGTAACAAATAGATACATCTATTTGTACCGAGTGTGGCGCGTTGACGGCCCGTTTGTTTCGTTTTGGAGCGTCTGTGGCAACGGTTGTTCGTGTTCGTTCGCGCATCGTGTCTGCGCTGAAATACTTTTACCGCACTTCCGGCGTTTATTTGCACACACAAAGTCTAGGCTAGAGATCACGTCTTCATAATGAAGACTACGTACCTGACATTTAGCCCACATTCATTTCAGTCTTGACAAAAATATACGGAAAATCCAGTGTTCTCTCCTTCGACGTAAGAAACCAGATCATAATCCGATCGGCGATGCTTAGGAGCCAAGGCCTCGTGCGTGACTCGCCCGGGCTTGACCTTAACCTTTCATGGTGAAGAGAGGGGGGGGGGGGGTATGAACGAAACGAAAATAAAATATTAGCCTAGGACTAAAGTATCTTATAGAAATGCAGATGATGCGGAACAAGATTTATTCGCATGAACACTCAGTTTAAAACAGTAACAGATCAGGAGTAGGGCCTTACGAATTCCGCATCTTCATTTTCCTAGTAGATGTCCTGTAGGCCTGTATTGTAAGGTTGTTGTTATTTGGGAAAATTCGCTTGTCCTCGAATCACAATGGCGTCTGCCGGCCGCGCGTGCTATCTGCGTGAGTAAATTATCCTTCTTCTTCTTCAAGTTGGGGATGTTTATCATGCCCCGCACTCACCGGTCTTCATTCAGACCATTAATAGCGCACACGGCACAGGATGCGTGCTATGTGAATTCGTGTCATCCATCCCACCGGCACACACGACCTGACATGTACTGGGGTTCAAAGGATTATGCAGCGCAGGAAAAACAAAAACAACAATAATTATAATAAGTCTAGACAAATAAGAGGATGTGCACGACCTGGCACCCCTGGCTATTCCGATAATACCCAGTCGCACACGGGGGCGGGTGGGGGGGTGGGGGGGGACAAAAACAAAAACGGTAGGGGGGGGGGGGGGGGGTAGTAGTGCTTTTTAGTCAGGGAGCTTCAGCACCTTCGAAACTTAAAAAGTTGTTTTTGAAGATGACTCGTGCTACAGCATGACAAAAACCAAGCCATCAGTAGGCCTACGTTGAAAGCGTTCACCACAATTACTGGGAGCTGCTGTGGCGCAGTTGGTAAGAGTCGCTGGCTCGTAATCCATCAAGTTTGTGAGTGTGGGTTCGAATCCAGCTGGGGCCACAGTGGTGTGTCCTTGGGAAAGGCACTTTACTCCCATTTTCCTCACTCCACCCAGGTGTAAAATGGGTACCTGACGTCAGTTGGGGAAAAAGTCCTTCGGATGAGACTTACAACTGAGGTCCCGTGTGCGAACGCATGCACAGATCTCTTGCGCACACGTTACAGCCCATTCCACTAATCGGTAGGAGACAGGGGCAGGATAAACATCCCCAATAGGAAGAAGAAGAAGAGATTGCTTCATGGCGGACTCGCATGTCTCGAGGGTTAGCTTGTGTGTGTGCATGCGCCCTATGTGTGTGAGAGAGAGGTCATTTGAACTTTTTATTCTGTTAGGCTCGACATAATTCAGTTCCACTACTAGTCTATTATCACTCACACACCCTACACAAATTTGTTGTTGAATTATTTTAGCTTATGCCACATCCTGAATTTGACGCATAAAACTGAAACTCAGACAGAGAGTGTGGAAACAATACTAACTAGGCCTACATCTTATATTTAGTTATAAGCCTACTGCTAGGCCTAAGCAAAAGTAGGCCTAACTATAGGCCATACATTCCTTTCCAACACACACACACACACACACACACTCACACACTGCCTCTAACACATAGGCTAGGCCTAGCAGTCTCTGTCCATCCATCGACGTCTCGCGCACCGGTTGCTTTCCTTTGCATCGCGTGGAAGAAGGTATAGCGCATGCACACATGTCAGCATTATCAGGGGATTTCAAAGTACTTAGTTCCGATACAATGTATGAAATCAAAGGTGACGTCTGACCTGTGAATAGAGGTCAAACGTCTGACGTAATCAACATAGCCGCTATTAATTACTCCCCTGGGCATTAAACAGTTGTGTATGACTTTAAACTCGTCTAGTTCCCTCTACCACACCCTACCCCCCCCACACCCCTTTTTTAAAATCTCATAAACATTCATCTGCATAGCAAAGTCTGTCTAAGAATACTCAAATTATCCCTAATTGTTTGTTTTGGGATCTCTCTTCTCCCCATAATATCTCATCAGTTCACTTTTTACAGTATCCTTGCTGAACTTATTTGCTTTCTTTTTCATACTAACCCCTAAAGTGCAGCAGAATCTTCAACATGATGAAGTTGGCTGCCTATGGTGAAGAAGAAGACAAGGAAAGATCAACGACTCACTCTGTTTTTTAAGAGTGAACACAACCGATCCCAGGGATCGGGTCTTTTTTGCTAGAAAATATCTGCCTCCTTCAAAAATAATCCAAAATGGGGTCTTAATTAAGGGAGGGGTCTTGTATTTTTTATTACAAAGGAGGTATTTTTAATAGTTAGAAAGAAGGGCAATATTTCAGAAGTTAAGTAGGTCATATGTGGGAAGGAGTCTTATAATGGGAAATGTTATAAAGCAGGTTCTATTGTACTTAATTGTACATTTGTTAATGGTTTAGGCTTTAATTATTAAACAGTTTGTTTGGTTTTTAATAAGTAAAGTTTAACTCTACTAGAGTTTAAGTCTACTGTAGTGTTAAACATAAATTTCATCATATTTTTTTTACAGTATGGGTGACTGGGGAGCTCTGACTGGAGGTGGGACATCAGTGCGACTGGGACTCTATGAGGCTTCAGGAGACAGCTGTATGCTGTAGATCCAGCGATTCTCATTTGGTTAGGTGAGTGAGCACTAACATTTGCACGCACAGGGTTCTGTTAACTGAACATTCTGTGCTTGACTGGTAAACAAAAATGGGCCCAAAAAATTGAAACTGTCCGTTACCGGGATGGACAATATCAGGAAAGGGTGGGAGAGTGAGTTCACCAAAGCAACATTAGGCCTAGCCTGCTCTACTTAGGCCTGGTTATTTTTATTATTTTTGCTCTAAGTCCATTTTTGACCCTTACACCTTTTCCTCCAATCCCTACTCTATTATTTTAAAAGTAAAAGCCCATTGTGATGATAGCTTAAAGGGATGGGAGTATACCTAGGACGTGGTGTTAATTAGTGAGATGACCTTTGGCTCCCATTACCCAATTCCTGTAGTGTTAAGGATAACACGCTGTCTGAATTTCAGACAGAGATCTAGGTTCAAATCCTGGCAGGAATCATAAGAGCCTGGTTATCTCACTTTTCTTTCTACTCCCAATTCCATACCTAACTTTCTCTGACACTCATATTCTTCACTGCCATTAAAAAGCATTTTAAGTTCCTCTCGTCTTTCCACTCTTTTGTTTCCCCACAAACATTACCTATGGTTAGTTGTTGTTGAAGGGGGGTGGGGGTCGGGTGGGGGGTGGAGAGGGAGAATTTTAAAAAAAAAATGCTGACTGCTGTTGAGATAGCCTCTCGCAGAGACTCTTTTTGTGCAATAAACAGAATCACTTCTTATGTTATATTTTTCTTAGTATGCAGGATTTTATTGATGTCCTAATTTGAGCAAGTCATTGACATATCCTGTAACATTCCAGTGTTAGTATAACTGCATTAACAGTATATCTATTCTAACCAAACCAACATAATAATAAATAGTATGCGTAATTAACGCTAACTGCATTAACATTATATATTCTAACCAATGCCAACATAATAATAAATAGTAATACAAATAGTATTCACCTTTACATAAAATTAAGACAGAATGTATGCATTACACTCTGATAGTCTGAACCTTGATTTAAATTTTCAATTCACAAACTTTTATAGGGAACCATTGGAAATCTTCATTGTACTATTACTAAACTGATTGGAAAACACAAATTACTCTCATTGGATTTGCATAGCTAAATTAGTGACATTGACACTTCTACATTCTCTATAGATAGTAATCAAAATTAGACGTGAGCCTTGAAGGCTTCGCCTCTTGTTAATAAATGTAATACGTGCTCGTAACTTTGGTTTTAGATCTGTTGAAGAGAGTGAAAGGAAGGGGCGTATGCGTGTACTATCTCTCCTGGTCAGAATCATCTGTTTGTGTGCGACAAAGACACGAACATGACTTATTGTGTGTGAGAGAGAGAGAGAGAGAGAGAGAGAGAGAGAGAGAGAGAGAGAGAGAGAGAGAGAGAGAGAGAGAGAGAGAGAGAGAGAGAGAGAGAGAGAGAGAGAGAGAGTGAGTGTGTGTGTGTGTGTGTGTGTGTGTGTGTGTGTGTGTGTGTGTGTGTGTGTGTGCGTGCGCGTGCGTGTGCGTGTGCGTGCGCGTGCGCTGTGTGCGCGCGTGTCCGTGTGTGCGAGAGAGAGAGAGAGAGAGAGAGAGAGAGAGAGAGAGAGAGAGAGAGAGAGAGAGAGAGAGAGAGAGAGAGAGAGAGAGAAATGACAAATGAATGTTTTAATGGCATCAGCAAGGTATATGCTATTTGACATGGGGTTACACAAAGTTGAAAGATAATTTTTTTTTTATAGTAACAAACAAAACATGAACACTAATTTCATTTTAAGCAATAAGTCAAAGCTCATGCGACCAACAGTTCTTATTAGTCAAAGTATCAGAACACTACAAAATTTAGCTAATAGTATCGCTTCTTTTTTCGGATGTTATTAGCGTCAGCAACAAACATTGCCATATAATTTAAATAGTCTATTCTGTTTGTTTTTAACAGAGCTGTTAAATCCCGTCTTTCTGCTAACGGTGATCTAAACACATTGCATTTCTCACGCACAGCTTTATGTGCTTCACAATAAAAGAAAAAATGTTGTTAATCCTCTGTATCATTTGACGAACACATAGGACAATTCATATCAGGCAGTGTTTCAGTATTAAACCAGCGCTGGCTTGCTTGGAGTCCAAGCGTTTTCGTTCTAAAACGAGCTAAAGGATACCTGTACCATTTTTGTGTTAGAACTAACACATATTTTTCACACTGTAAATCGCTATTAAACTTTTTTTTAAACATGCATACTTCTCACTCCCTTCCAGCCCAGAATGCCATATTTGTTGATGGAAAGAAATTAGTCGTTCTTTGAATTCACATATGAAAAATGTATCGTTCCCAACTCCCTGGTTGTTCCAGACATAGCCAAACCAACTTTCAAAAAGCAACTTCTTTACTTGAGAAACCCAGTTGTGTTTTCCACTTTCATCTAGAATGACTAACATATTATACGAGAGAGAGAGAGAGAGAAGGGAGGGAGAGAGAGAGAGAGAGAGAGAGAGAGAGAGAGAGAGAGAGAGAGAGAGAGAGAGAGAGAGAGAGAGAGAGAGAGAGAGAGAGAAAGAGAGAGAGAGAGAGAGAGAGAGAGAGAGAGAGAGAGAGAGAGAGAGAGAGAGAGAGAGAGAGAGAGATGCGTACACACATGCACGTGTGTGCCCCAAGCAAGCAAGCATGGTTTCTCTCCCCCCTCCTCTATCTCTCTCTCCCTCTCTCTCTCTCTCTCTCTCTCCACCCTCCCTTTCTCTCTCTCTCTCCCCCTCTCTCTCTCCCCCCTCTCTCTCTCTCTCCCCCCCCTCTCTCTCTCTCTCTCCTCTCTCTCTCTCTCTCTCACTCTCTCTCTCTCTCTCTCTCTCTCTCTCTCTCTCTCTCTCTCTCTCTCTCTCTCTCTCTCTCTCTCTCTCACGTTATTTATCGTCCTCGTTATCTATCGCCCCTGAACAATAAATCACAACCCCCTTATCACTGAAGGTCGAAAACAAAACAAAGAAAATCGTTGCACTAATTACTCCAGGCATTTATTTAATTTACGACCAACGAGGCAGACTGAAGCAAGGTATACCAGATCGTGTGTCTTTGAACGAGTATGTCACAAGGCTAAGCGACTTTGATTTGTGTTTCTAACGGTACCAGCAGAGAGAATGCCTTCTATGATCATGTGTCTTTAACATAGTGAAAAAACAACCACACACACAAAAACTTAGCGACTTCATCGTTCGTTGTGAACAATAGGTCTACTATAGGCAGTACTTTCCTTTTTTTCGATGATTAGTTTGAGAAATGTGGCGAACAGCTCATAATGAAAGGATATACAGGCTAGCATAATCTATCTGGAACTATTCAAAATCAACCCATTAATGCCCACTGTTCCATTTTTTGAATGCTAAGATTAAGGGGTAAAACTCTGTCAAATACATTTCTACAGCAAAATGTTTGTACCAGGCATGTCAAATGCAGCTGGGTCTATCAGACTATGGAGGTCTAGAAGACTTTTTTCAATGCAATTTTCTGGATTGGTTGGTACACAGACAACAGTCCACAGTTCTTACACAATTCATATTTTCATATCATACAAAGTAGAAACAATGGAGACAATATTATCTAAGCATTGTTCTTAGTGATTTTTCAGAAAATGCTCCTACTTACACCTGTAGCTCTGCCCATACCTTCCCAACACTGGGACAGTGGGCACGAGAGGGGTGGGGTTTCAGTACATACATGATACAAAGAAGAAACTTCCTTGTCTTATATTCCAGAACATGCAAAGTTCACCATGTTTATCTTATGCTAGAAGGTGAAAGTATCATCCAAGAAGTGAATTTCTATTTAAGGCTGCCAACTTAGATATTTGAGGATGATATATACGGTAGTATGAGGTATTGTCTTTTAGGCTGTGTACGTAATGTTGTGAGCGACAGATAGCCAGTGCAACAGAAGGGTAGCAAGATGCTAATTGTTTTAAGAAAATTAGTGGTGAATCCACTTCACAATGCAAAAAGGATTTTAAAATCATTGATCAAGGATGTTCAAAATCAGATCCCGTCTTGGTTCATTAGAAGAAGTAAACCATGAATGGTGTCGATCACAGCATCGACAAGCACTGGGTTGCCACACACTCAAAAAGTGGTAGTCCCTATCTTTCCTTCTTGTATATATGATTGTTTCCAGTAAACATGGCTTCTGTGTAGAGCATGTTGGACAGCATAGAACAACCCTATGATTAAGCATGTTTGTAATAATTCGCAAAGCAGTTGCCAGAGTTTACCATGCACTAGTTTTACATGCAGCACATGACTATCTAGGGGCTATGTGACTGTGAATAAGTATTTAGCAGAAGTGATCAGTTTGATGGGGTGAATGATCCAGTAAAAATAATGGCCAGCTCAACTAAAACACTTTTCATGCACTAAAACGTCCTGGTTGTGACGCCCAAAATGCTAAAATCGGGTTTGCGAATCATGCTTTTCACAGTATTTTTGCAGAGAGCATTTGAAAAAAACTATAGTAAACCAAGACATTTCTTCTTCTGTAGGCTTAGGTGAAAGTCAAAGGGACCAAATGCTGCGTTTCTGTCTCACAAAAAATGCCATTCTTTGTTCACGTTCTGTTTTATTCAATATAAAATGTATGAATAAACACCCTTTACTCCATTAAAAATGTAAGGCTTGCTCAGATCCATGGTCTATGACAGTTTCTTGTAACATGTAATCCTATTACTCCACACAAATTCATTATATCAGCTATCTTGGTTTGTAAATGTGATTTGAAAAAGTATGAAAACCCTACTCTCTCGTGCACAATGTCCCAAAAATGGGATGGTCATGTTTTGTCTTCTAAATCACAAAATGTTGAGATTAATTCAATATGACTGTTACATATGTTGATTAGAGATAAAATGCCATATAAACATGCACATTGTAATTGAAAATAAAATTTGGGCATGGGTACAAAGTGAAAAAAAAAGAAAAAGATGAGAGACGAAATCGTCAGCTCTATGATGCAGATGTTACAGAGTTGAAACGTTTTTGGACATGAGCATGATTGTGTGTCTGTATGCGTGTGTATATTACAGTGCACACACGCGCGTGCTCATGTGCATGCGTGTGCATACATTTCTTGGGTGAAAGTGTGTGTGTCTTAATTAAGATGAAGTGGGTTAACTTGCCTAAACTTATTCGTTTTTGCGTATGTTAAAAACAATCGATTTTCCCTTTAAATTGTGAGACAGAAATGAGGATACCCATTACAATCCTCAAACAGGAGCAAGCGTATTCGTTAAAGAGCAACTAAATCAAAGCTTCTGATCCTGTGTAAGAGGTTTTCATCTTTCTTTTGTTCTGCAGCTTCAAGTATAGATTTCCACTCATCTCTCTCAAAAATTGTTATGGATTCTGTGGTCCAGACCTTTCTGTTTTATTTTCTTCCAACCTGTCTTACTACAGAAAATACAGTCAGGCTTGAAGATGACATTTTCAGATGTTGCAGAACAAGGTCTAGGCTGGGAAGTGTCACTTGTGGTACTAGTACATTGTAAGCGTCCAAGGTTACATGTGAATCTCCGATAGCAGTCTCTGTGATAGCCATGCTCTTGTTTCAGTTCTTGAGGCACTAACCTGCAAGAATATGCCATGCGATAGGCAGAATCAGGAGGTTCCAAAAGTATACGTTTACAGATGCCCTTGAGCTTTGTAATTTTGTTTTCAGTTTTTAAAAAAATTCAGACATGTATGTAAACGTGTCAGAGTTTGAATCCTGGAAGTGAATCACACAACATCCAGGCGTTTCCTGTTCATATGAGGTGGTGGCACAATCTGTGTGTTTTCGCTTTCGTGACGCCATTACTTCTTAGCTCTGGACCCCTCAGTCATCTGCAATTGTGTTAGAATTTGTATGTAACAGATGTTTTTAATACAAGACATGATTTATAAGCAATCAAGTGGTCAAACATGAACAAGATCTACCAAAAAGGCGTTTTTAAGGATTCTGAGCAATATTCCAGTTTTGGGGGTAGGGGTGATCTGTTTGCAACTATGACATCCCCAATCGGTCCAGAACCTTCACACTAGGCCTGAATGACCCTAATACATTGTAGTTTGTGAATATATATGCCAAGTTAGGGATTTGTTGATTATTTCTTAAGTGTGAGGGATGACATCCTCTTTGATCCAAGTTTATTTTTCACTTCGAAATCGTGGTTACTTGCATTATAACCAGAATCATTAGTCTCCTTATTAGTATCACTGTATCGTAGACATAAGGAGTTGTCCAAAGTACAAAGACGCCAAGCCAGGAACTACGTGAAAATAAAGCACTGTGCATGCCTGCTTCTGATGATACCCGAGTCACCATTGTCTGAACTCGGACTGAAAGCAATGGGACCCGATGTTTCATCATGTTTAGCCATTTCTTACCATACAGGATCCAGCTTGTGCAACATGTATGACGCTGAACATGCAAGTTAAAACAGTGTCGATATTGAAATCCAAAAGAAAAGATTCAACAACAAAAACAACACAAGTCACGACGATTCAGACTCAACCCGTTTTACAGCAACTTCAACAAACCTTGCATTTTTGAAGATGCAAGATCCCTGAACTAAATATATATTTTTTTAAGTTTGTTTTTCACTTCCAGAGATTGTCAACAGATGTATCTCTATTTTGATAGCAGTCTCGTGTCGCTCACATTTGTACTCGTAGGTGTGTGTGTGTGTGGGGGGGGGGGGGGGGGGGGGGGGGGTCAAAAGTAAGCAAGTTTGATTTCAAAATCGAGATCCAATTTTAAATGGTATCAAAACTGACCTACTTTTTTTCCAAAGAATACTTGCATTCAACATTTTCAAACTATTTGTTTTATAAATATATTAGTCTTTATTTCGTGAAACTTGAAAAGACCCATTGAAGTTTGGGGCGATGAATCATGACACCTCCATGCACACTAGAGACGTGTTTGGCATATCATAACTACAGGCAAGCAACGCCCTGAATCAATGAAGTATATAATAACAATGCTAGTATGGGTGTGTATCAACTTACGCAAGTCAATACATCTTGAATATTAAAAAACACTTCAGGACTTTCTAGCTGGCATTGCAGTACCTCCAGGATCATTCGACTATCTTTATTGGTATCAATGTTCATGCTCCAGGCCGCAGGACATTAAACGAACTTTCATCATAGGTGTGTATGATTGAGACTCAACATAATTAACATTGTGATGGTGCATGGGAAAAAACCAACATACGTCGCTCAGAATGTTTTTGAACAAAAAGCCAAACATAGTCAACAACCCCCCAAATATCAGGTTTTTTATGCCTAGAGTATATTTATCTCTATTTTTATGTATTCTACCAATACTCACAACATAAAAGACAATATTGAATCATTTTTTTGTTTATTTGATTTATAAAAAAATCAAGTTAATAAAAAGAAAGAACTAAAAATATAAAACTAAAACCTAATAAGAACTGAAAATAAAAACCTAAGCAAGATAACTCAATTCGAGGAATCTTTGCTCCATCATGAAAAATAAAAATCTCAACTTACGCCAAAATTCCATTATGTCTGTTTTCCCATGCACTACTATACATTGTATCAATTATTGTTATTAATATTCCTTTGTTTTCCTTTTTGTGGATAGTGTCTATCTATCTTGGATTATATGAAGTGCATTTGATGTTGTGTTTGTTTCGAATGGTTTCTAATTATATTGTCCATTTGAAGAACACTCCCTCCATTGCAAAGGGGAGAAAGGCTACCAATTGTGCAATACAACATTGACAGTGGGCCCATGCGGGGGGATGCTGTTCCATTTATATTTGTAACGGGAAAGAAAAATGAGTTTAGCATCCTCCGACCTGGTACATGTACAAATAGGCGTACAACATATTGCAAACAACCCCGTGGTAGAAACGGTTATAGGCGTACAGCATATTGCAAACAGTCCCGTAGTAAACACGGGGCAGGCAGTGAAATGGTTACCTGGGAACATAAAATATGGCATCTTGATCTGCAATACTGCTGATTCCGTTACAACACTATTATATGGTATTATCATTGGGCTTATCCTTAACTCCCAACATTAGGAACAACATTTCTTTGAATGACCGACCCTGATTAAATAACTGCTGGGGTGATAGGGGTGGGAGGTGAGGGGCGGTATGTCTGTACCTGTGTGTAAGGGTTTCTTGTTAAGATGGATCATTTTAGTCATATGGAAAAGCGCTTAAAGAGTAAAATTTAAGACTATACATGTT
>CM065707.1:9047680-9076367 GCA_017654935.2 Phymorhynchus buccinoides
ACGTGTGTGCCCAAGCAAGCAAGAACATGGATTATATGTCTCTCTCCTCTCTTCTCTCTCTCTCTCCCTCTCTCCCTCTCTCTCTCTATTCTCTCTCTCTCTCTCTCTCTATCTCTCTCTCAACGTTATTATCGTCCTCGTTATCTATCGCCCCTGAACAATAAATCACAACCCCCTTACCACGGACAGTCGAAAACAAAACAAAGAAAATCTTTGCACTAATTACTCCAGGCATTTATTTAATTTATGACCAACGAGGCAGACTGAAGCAAGGTATACCAGGTCGTGTGTCTTTGAACGAGTATGTCACAAGGCTAAGCGACTTTGATTTGTGTTTCTAACGGTACCAGCAGAGAGAATGCCTTCTATGATCATGTGTCTTTAACATAGTGAAAAAAAACCACACACACAAAAACTTAGCGACTTCATCGTTCGTTTTGAACAATAGGTCTACTATAGGCAATACTTTCCTTTTTTTCGATGATTAGTTTGAGAAATGTGGCGAACAGCTCATAATGAAAGGATATACAGGCTAGCATAATCTATCTGGAACTATTCAAAATCAACCCATTAATGCCCACTGTTCCATTTTTTGAATGCTAAGATTAAGGGGTAAAACTCTGTCAAATACATTTCTACAGCAAAATGTTTGTACCAGGCGTGTCAAATGCAGCTGGGTCTATCAGACTATGGAGGTCTAGAAGACTTTTTTCAATGCAATTTTCTGGATTGGTTGGTACACAGACAACAGTCCACAGTTCTTACACAATTCATATTTTCATATCATACAAAGTAGAAACAATGGAGACAATATTATCTAAGCATTGTTCTTAGTGATTTTTCAGAAAATGCTCCTACTTACACCTGTAGCTCTGCCCATACCTTCCCAACACTGGGACAGTGGGCACGAGAGGGGTGGGGTTTCAGTACATACATGATACAAAGAAGAAACTTCCTTGTCTTATATTCCAGAACATGCAATGTTCACCATGTTTATCTTATGCTAGAAGGTGAAAGTATCATCCAAGAAGTGAATTTCTATTTAAGGCTGCCAACTTAGAGATTTGAGGATGATATATACGATAGTATAAGGTATTGTCTTTTAGGCTGTTTACGCAATGTTGTGAGCGACAGATAGCCACTGCAACAGAAGGGTAGCAAGATGCTAATTGTTTTAAGAAAATTAGTGGTGAATCCACTTCACAATGCAAAAAGGATTTTAAAATCATTGATCAAGGATGTTCAAAATCAGATCCCTTCTTGGTTCATTATAAGAAGTAAACCATGAACGGTGTCGATCACAGCATCGACAAGCACTGGGTTGCCATACACTCAAAAAGTGGTAGTCCCTATCTTTCCTTCTTGTATATATGATTGTTTCCAGTAAACATGGCTTCTGTGTAGAGCATGTTGGACAGCACAGAACAACCCTATGATTAAACATGTTTGTAATAATTCGCAAAGCAGTTGCCAGAGTTTATCATGCACTAGTTTCACATGCAGCACATGGACTATCTAGGGGCTATGTGACTGTGAATAAGTATTTAGCAGAAGTGATCAGTTTGATGGGGTGAATGATCCAGTAAAAATAATGGCCAGCTCAACTAAAACACTTTTCATGCACTAAAACGTCCTGGTTGTGACGCCCAAAATGCTAAAATCGGGTTTACGAATCATGCTTTTCACAGTATTTTAGCAGAGGGCATTTCAAATAAACTATAGTAAACCAAGACATTTTACTTCTTCTGCAGTTTAGGTGAAGTCAAAAGGACCAAATGCTGCGTTTCTGTCTCACAAAAAAATGCCATTCTTTGTTCACGTTCTGTTTTATTCAATATAAAATGTATGAATAAACACCCTTTACTCCATTAAAAATGTAAGGCTTGCTCAGATCCATGGTTTATGACAGTTTCTTGTAACATGTAATCCTATTACTCCACAAAAATTCATAGTATCAGCTATTTTGGTTTGTAAATGTGATTTGAAAAAAGTATGAAAACCCCTACCCTCTCGTGCCCACTGTCCCAAAAATGGGATGGTCATGTTTTGTCTTCTAAATCACAAAATGTTGAGATTAATTCAATATGACTGTTACATATGTTGATTAGGGATAAAATGCCATATAAACATGCACATTGTAATTGAAAATAAAATTTGGGCATGGGTACAAAGTGAAAAAAAAGAAAAAGATGAGAGACGAAATCGTGAGCTCTTTGATGCAGATGTTACAGAGTTGAAACGTTTTTGGACATGAGCATGATTGTGTGTCTGTATGCGTGTGTATATTACAGTGCACACACGCGCGTGCTCATGTGCATGCGTGTGCATACATTTCTTGGGTGAAAGTGTGTGTGTCTTAATTAAGATGAAGTGGGTTAATTTGCCTAAACTTATTCGTTTTTGCGTATGTTAAAAACAATCGATTTTCCCTTTAAATTGTGAGACAGAAATGAGGATACCAATTACAATCCTCAAACAGGAGCAAGCATATTCGTTAAAGAGCAACTAAATCAAAGCTTCTGATCCTGTGTAAGAGGTTTTCATCTTTCTTTTGTTCTGCAGCTTCAAGTATAGATTTCCACTCATCTCTCTCAAACATTGTTATGGATTCTGTGGTCCAGACCTTTCTGTTGTATTTTCGTCCAACCTGTCTTACTACAGAAAATACAGTCAGGCTTGAAGATGACATTTTCAGATGTTGCAGAACAAGGTCTAGGCTGGGAAGTGTCACTTGTGGTACTAGTACATTGTAAGCGTCCAAGGTTACATGTGAATCTCCGATAGCAGTCTCTGTGATAGCCATGCTCTTGTTTCAGTTCTTGAGGCACTAACCTGCAAGAATATTCCATGCGATAGTCAGAATCAGGAGGTTCCAAAAGTATACGTTTACAGATGCCCTTGAGCTTTGTAATTTTGTTTTCAGTTTTTAAAAAAATTCAGACATGTATGTAAACGTGTCAGATTTTGAATCCTGGAAGTGAATCACACAAAATCCAGGCTTTTCCTGTTCAGATGAGGTGGTGGCAAAATCTGTGTGTTTTCGCTTTCGTGACACCATTACTTCTTAGATCTGCACCCCTCAGTCATCTGCAATTGTGTTAGAATTTGTATGTAATAGAAGTTTTTAATACAAGACATGATTTCTAAGCAATCAAGTGGTCAAAAATGAACAAGATCTGCCAAAAAGACGTTTTTAAGGATTCCGAGCGATATTCCAGTTTTGGGGGTAGGGATGATCTGTTTGCAACTGTGACATACCTAATCGGTCCAGAACCTTCACACTTGGCCTGAATGACCCTAATACATTGTAGTTTGTGACAATATATGCCAAGTTAGGGATTTGTTGATTATTTCTTAAGTGTGAGAGATGACATCCACTTTGATCCAAGTTTATTTTTCACTTCGAAATCGTGGTTACTTGCATTATAAATCAGAATCATTAGTCTCCTTATTAGTATCACTGTATCGTAGACATAAGGAGTTGTCTAAAGTACAAAGACGCCAAGCCAGGAACTACGTGAAAATAAAGCACTGTGCATGCCTGCTTCTGATGATACCCAAGTCACCATTGTCTGAACTCGGACTGAAAGCAATGGGACCCGATGTTTCATCATGCTTAGCCATTTCTTACCATACAGGATCCAGCTTGTGCAACATGTATGACGCTGAACATGCAAGTTAAAACAGTCTCGATATTGAAATCCAAAAGAAAAGATTCAACAACAAAAACAACACAAGTCACGACGATTCAGACTCGACCCGTTTTACAGCAACTTCAACAAACCTTGCATTTTTGAAGATGCAAGATCCCTGAACTAAATATATATTTTTTTAAGTTTGTTTTTCACTTCCAGAGATTGTCAACAGATGTATCTCTATTTTGATAGCAGTCTCGTGTCGCTCACATTTGTACTCGTAGGTGTGTGTGTGTGTGGGGGGGGTCGGGTGGCGGGGGGGGGGGGGGGGCCAAAGTAAGCAAGTTTGATTTCAAAATCGAGATCCAATTTTAAATGGTATCAAAACTGACCTACTTTTTTCCCAAATAATACTTGCATTCAACATTTTCAAACTATTTGTTTTATAAATATATTAGTCTTTATTTCGTGAAACTTGAAAAGACCCATTGAAGTTTGGGGCGATGAATCATGACACCTCCATGCACACTAGAGACGTGTTTGGCATATCATAACTACAGGCAAGCAACGCCCTGAATCAATGAAGTATATAATAACAATGCTAGTATGGGTGTGTATCAACTTACGCAAGTCAATACATCTTGAATATTAAAAAACACTTCAGGACTTTCTAGCTGGCATTGCAGTACCTCCAGGATCATTCGACTATCTTTATTGGTGTCAATGTCCATGCTCCAGGCCGCAGGACGTTAAACGAACTTTCATCATAGGTGTGTATGATTGAGACTCAACATAATTAAAATTGTGATGGTGCATTGGAAAAAACTTTTATGTATTCTACCAATATCAATAACATGAAAGACAATTTTGAATCATTTTTTTGTTTATTTGATTTATAAAAAAATCAAGTTAATAAAAAGAAAGAACTAAAAATATAAAACTAAAACCTAATAAGAACTGAAAATAAAAACCTAAGCAAGATAACTCAATTCGAGGAATCTTTGCTCCATCATGAAAAAAAAAAATCTCAACTTATGCCAAAATTCCATTATGTCTGTTTTCCCTATGCACTACTATACATTGTATCAATTATTGTTATTAATATTCCTTTGTTTTCCTTTTTGTGGATAGTGTCTATCTATCTTGGATTATATGAAGTGCATTTGATGTTGTGTTTGTTTCGAATGGTTTCTAATTATATTGTCCATTTGAAGAACACTCCCTCCATTGCAAAGGGGAGAAAGGCTACCAATTGTGCAATACAACATTGACAGTGGGCCCATGCGGGGGGATGCTGTTCCATTTATATTTGTAACGGGAAAGAAAAATGAGTTTAGCATCCTCCGACCTGGTACATGTACAAATAGGCGTACAACATATTGCAAACAACCCCGTTGTAGAAACGGTTATAGGCGTACAGCATATTACAAACAGTCCCGTAGTAAACACGGGGCAGGCAGTGAAATGGTTACCTGGGAACATAAAATATGGCATCTTGATCTGCAATACTGCTGATTCCGTTACAACACTATTATATGGTATTATCATTGGGCTTATCCTTAACTCCCAACATTAGGAACAACATTTCTTTGAAATGACCGACCCTGATTAAATAACTGCTGGGGTGATAGGGGTGGGAGGTGAGGGGCGGTATGTCTGTACCTGTGTGTAAGGGTTTCTTGTTAAGATGGATCATTTTAGTCATATTGTAAAGCGCTTAAAGAGTAAAGTTTAAGCACTATATACATTTTCTTAATAAATAAATAAAGTTGATACTGTAGCTTTTATAATAGTAATTATTATGTTGTGTTGTATCATGTTCTATGTCTGATGCCCAATAGGCATTTTCTGACAATGCATTGGTTCCTGTAGAGTATGGGTCTATCCTTGAAATGACTTCACAGTCATCTGGCCACATCTATATGGGAATCAGAAGTGGACTGAGACATTGTATACAGCGAATACCTGTACCAGCGGAGCATCATCTCATGATCAGTTTCAAGCGTCTTGTGCGGGAGAAATGTTTTCAATTGTATCGCCATCGTGGTTCTTACTCGAATAACTTTTGCTTTCTAAGCGAATGTTTGCTATCAAGAACCTGCTTTCCAATTGACTTTGACTTTGACGCAGCTGATATGTACTATGCCGGTCATGACAGATTCTTTCTATATGCAGATTGTCAAGGCAGATCGGAAGAAAACATTGGCAATGCAAGTGCAGGTGCCTACCAAAGTTTCCAGTTTTTGTTTTCCTTTTTCTCTCAAAATGATAAACCCCAAAGGCTGTCCCAGTTCGTGTGGAACTGCTCAATGAAGAACTACCCCAGCTTTCAGCGTCATGTGGACTGCAACCTGTGGACAGAGTGTGACGATGGACGAGATGAACACCAACACTGTCCTTTCAGCAGTGAGCAATGTCAGGGACTGGTGGCCATGTGTGGACAATGTTACAAATTCAGTAAGCCTCTGCCAAGACACACTGCAAGTGATGAATATTGCAAAAATCATGGAGGCTTTGTCGGTTTTCCTTCGTGTGTGAGTGATTTTTACTTCACTCTGGAAAAAACATCACAACATTTCCGCTATTTTGAATTATATCACATTGGCCTAGAATACTTCCATCGTTTTGTGCCTAATATGTACAAATTCACACCACAAAGTGCAGACAGAACTGTATTTTTTCATTATTTTAATGTGAATGATATCGACATGTCTGAATACATATTCGAATACGGTATTGTAGTGCACTTACAAACTATGTCTATTTATGCGATGAATTACAATCTATTTGGGACAGTTTGTGAAATCAGGTCCAACATGATTACAAACCATCAGCTAGAGAAAATCCCTGTATCCAGTGTCTTAGAACTATCGGCTAAGAGACACTATTATTTTATAGAGTGCCATAATGGTGATATGACACACATACATGTAGCTTGTGATTCTGACAGACACAATGTGTGCCAACAACAGGTTGAATATATTTGTCACATGTCTGATCAAACGTTGCACCTTCGTCTTGTCAATTCCCCAGAACACAGCGCCTATTCACTCTCGACATTTACCTGTAGTAGTGCTGCCTTAACCACGTTGTCCTTTTCCCTGGTGTGTGACTTTAAAGCTGACTGTCCAGATTCCAGTGATGAATCCTTCTGTCATCGTCCCATTTGTAGCAAGTCTTTCACGTGTTACAATGGTCAGTGTGTCTCCTATAGCAAGATGTGTGAGGGCATCCCACAATGCAGGGACGATTCAGACAAAGCCCAATGTGCAATAAACACCGTTTCTAAAAGCTTCAAACGTCTCCCTTCCCCTGTTCGGATAGATTTCGATGGAAGCAAATATTTTACAGTGACACCAATGAATATAACTGAAGCCTGTCCTGATAGTCACTACCGTTGTCCTGGTGAGTCCAACGACTGTCTGCCCATTTATACAAGGTGCAATGGGATGTATGACTGTATAGGACATGAAGATGAAGAATGGTGTGAAGAGATCACATGTCAAGGACTTCTGCGATGCAGGCATTCTCCTATATGTGTACATGGTGATCACATCTGTGACGGCTGGCCTCACTGTCCACAGCGTGACGATGAAATGTGGTGTGATATGGCCTGTCCAGTCAACAGCTGCCTTTGCAAGGCTCATTCATTCCTGTGTCCTAAGCCATTCAATGCAAAACTCTTCCCTGACATCCGCTACGTGGATGCCTCTGGTTCAGGGATGCCATTGTCTGATATGAATAATAAGTTATATCTCATTAGTCTGGTTCTTAGTCATTGCTCGCTGACAGTTGTCCCTAAAATGAACTTGTTAAATTTGAAATTTCTTGACTTAAGTCACAACAGACTGAATTATATAAACATAAGTTCGATTGTGGGGCTAATAAATATGCAAGCTTTTTCATTGTCAAACAATCCTCTTACATTGTTGAATGCAGATAATTCTGCAGCAGCTGCAGTCCACACCCCAGTGCCTTTGTCAGTAGACCTGTCGTACACAAATCTCAAAGTGTTGGATTCTGCAGTATGGACAACATTTGCTAATTTACAGGAACTCAATTTAACCTATACGTCTATTCATACCATCAGCCCTGGGGGGTTTCACTACATTCCCCACCTTACATATCTCTACTTAGATGGCAGTCCTGTAGAAACGTTCTCTGCTAACATTTTTAAAGATCTCTCACGTCTAATTCTCATATCCACACATAACTATAAACTGTGCTGTCAACAAGTTCTCCCTAATAACTTTGATGGTTCTTGTGTTGCCCCTAGAGATGGATTATCGTCCTGTGGGGATCTATTGCAGTCATGGACGTACCGTGGGTTTCTGTGGCTGGTGGCATGTCTGGCTATATCTGGCAACATGTTTTGTTTCTGTGCACGCGTGCTTGTCAAGCGAATGACTTTGTCAAGTGGTTTTGCCACGTTTGTTGTAAACCTGACCATGGCTGACTTTCTGATGGGTGTTTACATGACAATTATCGGAGTGGCTGATGAACACTATCGTGGTGAATATATTTTTCAGGATCACTCATGGAGGAGAAGCATAGCTTGTAAGATAGCTGGCTACCTCTGTCTAGTGTCCAGTGAAACGTCTGCGTTACTAATCTGTCTGATTACTTTGGATCGTTTCATTGTCCTCTGCTTTCCATTTACCTCCTGGCGATTTGGAAAAACATCCGCATCTGTGACCTGTATGTTGATTTGGCTGTTTGGATGGCTTCTGGCCTTGTTACCTTTACTTCCAGTGACAGCACATTGGGAGTTCTATGGTCAGACAGCTATCTGCATTTCACTGCCAGTGATGAACAGAAATGCTAAGGGACATATGTATTCTTTTAGTGTAATGATTGTCCTTAATTTTGTGTTGTTTATGCTTATATCTGTTGGACAAGCATTAATCTACTGGTCTATAAAAAGCAATACTTTGAAAACTAATTCCACTAAGGTATCAAAAGACATGGTCATAGCACAACGCTTAGTCAGCATTGCCCTGACTGATTTCATGTGCTGGTTTCCCATTGGGTTGTGTGGGATTTTGGCATTGTCTGGAATCCCAATACCTGGACATTTGAACGTTGCTTTAACTGTCTTTATTCTGCCTTTGAATTCTGCTGTCAATCCTTTTATGTACACGTTAAACATTTGGGCAGAAAAACAAAAGAAATCCAAAGAATCCAAACTTCTGAAGTGGATGGAAACACACAGTGATGTATTGGCATGAGTGAACGTTGTGAAGATGCTTTAAAATATCCAAAGCAAATCGAACATGCACATGTTTCACTATTCCACAAATAATTTGCAGTCTCACTAGCAACCTATATCAACAGGCTTTAAAAAAATAAGAAGAACGCTCATAATTTCTATGGTTATAAAAGAACCGGAATAAGGTAGTCTTCCTTTTTACTAAATACCAGCCTACACTTTCTTTGTGGAATCATATTTTGAAGATATTTTTCCATATGTTATTTGGGAAAGGAATTCTTTGATGATGCAGGATAAAACCTCACATAATGGGTATTTCGCACGAATTCAATGATCGATCTAGCATTTAGATATATTTCTTAGTTTTAACCTTAGAATCATTTAAAGTTTGACATTCGAGGTACATTGTTTGCACACAAATATATTGCAGAACTGAGATAATTTTTAAAATCTTTGCTTTCATTTATTAGATTTATAAAAAAAAGATTAAATAGACAAAATAAATCGTTAAAGTTTGATTTCATGCTTTGTATATGGGTAGAATTCATACAGACTAAAGTAAATTTGATGTGATCAGAAAATCGAAATTTCAAGGGTTGTTGACTATCATAATGTGCGCCATTTGCTTGGTTGTACATGCTTCATCGAAATTCTGTGTTTAACATGGTAAGGTTATTTATTTGCTTCACAAATCTTAGCACCTCAAATATCAACACAGATCCTCTCTCCCACGTGCCTCTACAAGGGGACACACAAAAATATGAAAAAAAGTTACACAGACAAATTTGTTCTTTTTATTTCGTTCTCACTTGCAGTATGCTTGCATACTATGCCTTCAAATAACATCTAAATAAGACAGAATGGAACAGAGTTAAACAACAATTGCGGGAAAGGGAATGACAAACAAGCCATCGACGATATTTGGTCTTAGGTCTTATCATGACACCACTAACCGAGTAATACCTAAGAACAGATTACTGTGAATACTGTTATATTTTTCATTGATGACAAAAGTGTCTTAATAATAATAATAATAATGACATTTTATGTAGCGTTTATTCTCCTTACAGGGCTCTAAGCGCTTCACAAAGAAGTTAAAGATCTGAGCAAAAACAACAAGAAAGCAACGCACTTATCGTAAGGAATAACCCACAAGGAAATCACAATAACTACATTTACGTCCCCCCCCCCCTTTCACATTCACCTAGAATCCCAAACACATTACAAATAGCGTTTTCCACGCGAAAGGCATTTTCATACACTACACCCCCTCCTCCACCCGCCCCTGTAGCTGTATTCACCACCACCCTTCATAGACCTCAAGCTGACCTACTTTTCATAGATCTCCCAGCACGCACGCATGCATGCAGAGACACACACGCGCGCATGTGCAGAGGGACAAATACCCCTAACACGGATGCACTGGCACGAACGCACGCACGCACACGCGCACACGCACACGCACACGCACACACACACACACACACACACACACACACACACACACACACACACACACACACACACAGACCCTAGTTTGTAGTCAATCCTGGATTGAATAGGTAACCAATGAAGATACCTTAGAAGTGGGGAGACATGTTCCCGTCTAGACGACTTCAACACACAAGTGTGGCAGCACTGTTTTGAACCCTCTGTATATTATCAATAAGATATGTTGGAGAGCCACCCAAGAGACTATTACAATAATCCAGCCTGGACAGGACTAGCCCAAAGACCAGTGCCTTTGTGGCTTCCACTGAAAGAAAATGCCAGATAGAGCTAATTTTGCGAATTTCAATGTTGGCAGCTTTGCAGACGTTTGAAACTTGATGCTTGAAAGAGAGTCTTGAATCAAAAGTGACTCCAAGGTTTCGAGCCTGAGAAGAGAAGACTATAATTATCAGAAGTGCCAATGGTGGTGGAAGAAGGGAGGGCAGGGTGATTTTGAAACTTGGGAGGGGCAATGAGGATCAGTTCAGTCTTATTTTCATTCAATTGTAACTTATTTGAAGTCATCCAGTGCTTTAAGTCATGAATACAGTTCTGGATGTTACTGACCATATTAGCAACTTCAGACAAAGAGGCTGACTCGGGCAGCTGTGTGTCGTCAGCAAAACCCTCATGCATCAATGACATCAGACACAGGTCTGACGTACAAGGCAACAAGAATGGGCCCAAGGACAGAGCCTTGTGGCACACCGCATGTATGAGGAGTGGTTGTGGAGGAAAGGCCATTTACACAGACTGTCAGAGAACGAGCGCTCAGATAGGATTTTATACATCTGAGAACGGTGCCCTGAATACCAACAGAGTTTTGAAGTCTGGAAAGAAGAATGTCGTGATCTATCGTGTTGAATGCTGCAGATAGGTCCAGAAGCGATATAAGAGATATTTTGTCATTGTCAAGGACGAGAAGTAGATCACTAACTACATTGAGGAGGGCAGTCTCTGTGCTGTGACCAGCCCTGTAAGCATAATGGTGGGAGTCAATGAGATTGCTATGAGTGAGATGCTCTGAAAGCTGAAAGCTGGGAAAGAACAATTCTCTCAAGGATTTTGGACAGGAGGGGAAGGTTAGAAACAGACCTGTAGTTTTTCAAGAGGTATGGGTCCAAAGAGGGCTTTTTAAGTAAGGGACCAACAACAGCAGATTTGTACACTGGGGGAAAAATACCAGATGAAAGGGAACAATTGATAACATCAGTTATGTGGGGAAGCAAGACATCAAGACAATCAATCATGAAAGATGCAGGCAATGGATTAAGTTTGCATGTTTTGCACAGTGAGTTGGTTATCACTTTTCTAACATCACCCTCGGTCACACTACTAAACGAGGTGAAAGTCTGTCCAGAAAAGCTAGTATCACAGACAAAAGGGGACTGTGCCAAACAAGTTTTGTCCAAATTGTCTCGTATAGTTTTGATCTTTGAGTTGAAAAAGTCAGAGAAAAGCACAGGAAGGTCAGAGGGGGAGAAAACAGTAGGTAGTGGAGTGTTGCTTTTTTGTCCACCAGACTGTTTGTCAGCTGATAGAGTTGAGCGGATGTCTTACAGTCCATTATTTTGCTGGAAAAGAAATTAGATTGGGCCTCAAACACAATTCTGTCCACACGATTTTTCTGCCGGTTGAAGATTTCCTCATGAACGTGAAGCCCTGATTTCTCCAACTGGCTCTCCGCTCTGCGTCCCTCAGCTTTTGCAGGCTGGATCTGGTCGGACGCAGAACTGTACCAAGGACAGGACGGCCGATTGGTGACCTTGCAGCGTTTGGCAGGAGCATGGACGTTGAGGGTGTCTCACCCTGGCGGTACACTGCCCAGTCCAACGTGTAACCACGGCGGTGAGTTGCAGTACTGACCGACTGGGACAGACCTAAGTGTCAAGAAGGTCCAGGAGTTTGGAAGTAGAGGGGTGGGAGGACTGGTCAAGGTGAAAGTTGACATCACCAACGATTAAGAACTTTCCTTTCAGATTGTTGCAGTAATCTAGAAGGTCTGGAAATTCATTGAAGAAATATTTTTCTGTCAGTTTGTTTAACCTGTTTGTGGGTGGGCGGTAAAGGGCAACTGGTCGATCGTATGCTGGTGAAGGGTGATGGTGAGGTGGACAATCTCAAAGGACGAATGTTGAAAGGGAACTTTAATTATCTTCATTATGTTTTCGGTCTGAACAGCTGTCGGTCCTTACAATATTGGCCGTTGTCACGGTTCTCATTGATTAAAGTCAAACGGACATACAAGAAAACTTACCCTCTCGCAACCACCCCGCCGTTTTTTCATCACAAAATAGTGGTAGTTCGTACATCTGGGATCTTCAGCTACATTTAAAACCTGGATCGGGACCCGAGCGTGCCACGGTTTTTTTTCCTCGCGAATGTTCGGTCGTCACGTTCGGACATACCTTCAGCCAACAAAAATATTTTTCTGAATAATATTAATTCCCTCCGCTTTTCCGAAGTGAATAACGTAATCTTACTGCCTTCATTGTTGTTTGAACTGAAAAGGGTGTTTAAACTGGACCCCGAAATGATCAGATGTAAACAAACAGAGAGAAAAGTAAGATGGGTTTTGGGACGACCGACAGATGTATTGTATTTTGCCAAAATTTTGCTAAAATGCAAATTCTTCAAAACAATATTGACTCTGGCACTTTTTCAAGCATCTGTTGTCTTATAACATCAGTCAAATTGGTTGTTTTTTATTTTCAAAATTATTTATTGATCAGCAAACTTGTATGCCTTGTGGCGCCATTTTTGCAAGTGAAAACGCACAGAGTAATCAATCTTTCACTTCCATTTAAAGGCACATCTGAACACGAACTTGTAAACATGTTATCATATGTATTTCTCCTTTTATCATTCAACACAATACACAAAACAAAAAACGTAAAGGTTTTATACAAAAATGTTTAATTTGCTTCACAAACGCACAGCTCAACGACTTTTTTTTCACAGGCTCCTGCGTGTGTGTGTGTGTGTGTGTGTGTGTGTGTGTGTGTGTGTGTGTGTGTGTGTGTGTGTGTGTGTGTGTGTGAATGTGCGTGTGTGCGTGTGTGCGTGTGCGTGTGGGTGTGTATGCATGTGCTGTGGGTGGGAGCATGGGTGTGTATTTCATTGTTATTAGTCCTGTTTTTCTGTTTTAAACGTGTGTGTGCGCGTGCGTGTGTATACATGTATGTGAGCGTGCGTTTGCTCATACGTTGTTGTCGTTGTGTGTGAACGTGTGTGTGTGAGATAATTTAGTGCGCATATGCTAAAGTGCTTCTTAATTTATTGTTCGGAATTTTATTTTAAAATGTTTTTCACTTAAATCATTTTACATTTAGCTACAGTATTTTTTTGTTTTATGATGATCTTACAGATGTGTATTCTTTTTAATCTATGTGTAATTTAATCATGTGTGCTGGTCACAATATAGTGGTTGGGTGTGTGTATGGCTGGGATGGGGGTGGCTTGTGTGATGTTGCCTCAAGTTTATATATATTACGTAAAGTGTTATATTTCTGAAGGATTGCTTCACTGCGTGTAACGTTGTGAGTGAAGGGGGTAGGCGGTGGATAAATAAAGTTGTGCTCAGATCCGTAGTGCGGCAATAAATAAGTGTTGGAAATGTAGAGGGGGGGGGGGGGGGGGGGCAGGGAATAGACATATCTCAAGATATTAAATACAAGAGATTTGGCATGGGAGTGTTTATGCAAAATTATTTTAATGCGTGAGTTCATTTTGTCGCTATCAATTTGTGTTGTTTCTTTTATATGAATGTGACGTGCTGCACGAACATTATCCTGTAGCTGAGGACATAATACATCATTTGATTGATTGATTTGATTGAAAATAGCCCAACAGGAATGCTTTACATTATTTGAATTGTTTCCATTATATTTCTAATACAAATTTTATCTTTTCTGATACGCGAAGTGAAACAATACTGGTAAATCGGTTTCAGGAGTGAAAAAAATCTATTTTGTTGATATATAGAATTAATGTTATCTGCGTTAAACAAACAACCAGTGTCTCACTATCATGTTTGAAACACTGAAATTCGATTCTCTTCTGTAACGCTTTGGAATGCAATTGAAGCTATGCAGTTGCAAATAGACTTGAAACTTCTGTCATATTGTCTTCACATTGCTATGGTGGAGAGGCAACATCTTCAGTGTACTTGGAATCCTTGTGTAAAGGCTGTCCTGCCCAAACCAAGTGGCAGCTGTAACCCAGTTTACATAGCTGGGGAAAGCTCTGTGAATTTAGTAATGTTGTCATGTCCTTGTGGAGCATTGTGACAGCTGAATGTTTTCACACTTATTCTTGCAACAGGACCCACACCCTGCAATACTTTGAATCATTTGGTCTTATGAGATGGTACAAGCAATATAGAAATCATCAGTGTAAAGCAGGCCACTTTATTCAAGGTGTGCAGTGAAATAATTGAAGTGTTGGTTTTACCGGCCAGAGCATCAGCAAAACAACAAGCTCAATTCAGCACAAAGAAGTGCTAATGGCTTGCCTTTGCAAACATCCTAGCCATGTATAGCAAGTTCCTTATTTTGGTATTATACAGGAACAATGTCTGCTGCACAAAAGAGCCATTGAATTTCCTTTACTAGGTCGGATCTCGGGATGGACAGGATGTTCGGGTCTACCCTGTTGCAAGTATAATGTGAACCCATTCAGCTGTGACAAATCTCCACAAGTCCAAAATTACTATTTTGTTGGCATTAGTGTGTGTGCAATACAATTGCATCTGAAAAATGTTGTCTAGCATAAGATTATTTTGGTATTAATTTGTGCGCAATACTCATGAGTAAATGCAATTGCATCTGAATAGCTTTGTCTAGCAGCGACATTAGCACCACCAAGTTTTTCCCACAAAGGAATGAATATGACGACATTATCAAAACATTGGATCTCGCGATGGACAGGATGTTCTGGTCTATCCCGTTTGAAGAATAATAAGAACCCATGCAGCTGTCACAATGCTCCACATTTCCAAAATTACTAAATTCATAAGATTTTGTTGGTATTAATGTATGTGCAATACAATTTTATTTGAATAGTTTTGTCTAGCAGCGACATTAGCACCATCAAGTTTTGTACACAAAGGAATGAATATTACGAAATTATCAAAACATAGGCGCTTCAGAATCTCAGGTAAGTCTGTAATAGACTGAAGTGCTACCCAGTCCCACCAAACCATATCCACATAAAATGTGCGCACCAACACAAGGATCATAATTACTGCACAATATAACCCATGGGATCAGCCAAACGCCACATATGGGTTGCACTAATATCACCTGTCGTGCTCAAGAAAAATTTCATGGAACGTTTTCAAATTTTCTAAAGGCAATTGATTGGTTGCTATGCACACGTAATAGCAATGCATTTATATAAGCATTATCAAAACAAATATCCATTTGTAGTATTTTGAGACCCGAAAACCTATTTTACGCGTTCTACGTTTTAGCAATCTTTCTGTTATAAGACAAACTGTAATCAGCAGATAAATGAAAGCAACACCTAAGGTATATTGATGGGTTCAGCACTGACTCTAGAACGCGTCTAAGTGATAACATAACCCAAACTGTATCATTACTTTTCTGTTGGCCCGTGATAGTAAATGCACCATGTCAGAGTGCATGGGCATTAACGAAGCTAAGACACACCAAGTGCAGGTAATAAAACACCACACATAATTCTAAATTATTATGCGCAGCAGTTCATAATATATTGCCCGGACAAACTAAATGTTGGTTTGCAAAATATTGCACAGCCAGACAAGAATGCTTTTGCAAGCTATCCCCCAAAAAAAAGTAATTTTATTGACAAAAAGGACACGCCCACTTCAGATACAATTGTGTTGCATGGAAGCAGGGGTAAAAGCCAAATGAATTAAGTCTAATCTGTATAAAATTGATCCATCATTTGTAAAGTTGTTTTTGTTTAGATTTTGAACACTTGATAAATGTGTCTGCAGTTTTGGTGGATGAGCAAGGAGTCCTAAACAAGAATAATGCATCATTTAAAACAATCAGGGTGGCTTGCCCAGGAATAGAATATTTCACTGATCAGAATAACTTTGTATTCCATCAGTCCAATGGGTCAGCCTGTCGTGATTCGTTTGCAGTTGACTCTGTGTCTTCTAGCACCATTCGCACCCGTGTGTGTGGTAATCACAGAAGCCATTGTGAACTATATCGACGAGTTAAACAGTACCTGAGGATTTATCTTCGACGTCTCCAGTACTGGTGTGACACCATTCAGTGGTCCACTATTTTGTCAGTGAAGGACAAAATACGTGGCCGATTGACAACTAGCATACGATGTGATTGGCATAGCTCTGAGGAGTTTTACTACTGCCAGCCAAATAATGACCACATATTTATAGAACATCAGAACAATCCTCGAGTTACAATAAATTTAATTGAATTCACACACTATGAGATCGTCATAGAACATTTGGGGAAATACTCCGGGTACATGATAGTACTGCCAGTCTTGCAAGACCAGCGTATCCATGGAAAAGTAAAGGGCCCCGCTGGACACGCTGTTATAATCAGCTTAAATCAGACTGGGGGAGTGATGCAAATAACACGAGGGTCCGTGCTTGAGTATACAAACAAAACAGCAAACCAGCGAACAAAGCTCCACCTTGATTTTGTCACACTCGCTGTCGTGTTTTCTACGTCGCATCTTTTATTGTCGGTTGATGGGGGGAGCGACAATCAAAGACTGTATTTTTCTACAGTTCCCGGCCATGTTAAACCCTGCAAGCTGCCCAGTGGTCTGTTCAACTGCTCTGTCCCTCACTACTCCCAGTTCCAGGACCACCTGCACTGTAACCTGAGGAAGCAGTGTGAACATGGACGGGATGAGACAGAACACTGCCCTTTCAGCAGTCCTCAGTGCCAGGGACTGGTGGCTTCTGTGGGGAAATGTTTTACTTTGGTAAAAGGAATCGCTGATGCTGATTACACACAATCAGGATATATGTGTGCAGAGGTGGGCGAACGAACCATAACATTAAAATCAAGAAAGGAGCATGATGATGCTTTACCCTTTTTCAAAACACACGCCACACACATAGTACTAATGCTTGGGTTATCAGTTGGGTGGTATTATGTACCATTTGTTTATAGCAAGTTTGCTACGTGGGCCAACGATACATTTGTATATATCATAAATCATCTGTCACTGGACTATATGCGTGATTTGGGACAATACTATCCTGAACGACCAATCGGTTATGGATTCTTAGATGATGGGGCACTTCAGATTAACAATAAATTTCGTGAGAAGATAATGATTAATATGCTTATTTGTGAACATAAATTATCATCCTTCAGTTATCAGCAGTCTATAATTCAACAACCAGAATTCAACTTGATCAAATCCATGACTGCAATGACAAAAACACGACAGGTTATGTTTGTCTTTCCAAACGGACACTTTACACATTCGTTTTTGCTTTTGTATTTCAGAAGTAAGGCTGAGACAGCAATGGCAATGCATCCCCATGTATTTATGAACACGAGTAGTGGAGATGAATGTTCATCTTCCTCTCGTCAGGCAACCAATGGATGTTCATTCCACAGTGTGTTTTCATGTGATGATGGAGTCACCACAACTCACCCCACTTTTGTCTGTGACTTTAGACAGCACTGCCCTGATAACAGCGATGAGTCATTTTGTGAGCATCCACCGTGTGATGGCTTTATGTGCAATAATGCTCAATGTGTGTCGAATGGCCAACGTTGCAACGAATATTCAGACTGTTTGGACAGTTCTGATGAGGCCTACTGTGCCGTATCTGAAACGTTTCACGACGTATTCAAGGGAACAGCCGAGACACCAAAATATCGCATCACGACAAACATAACACGATTTTACATCAACTTGGATGGCACTGGCTATTTCACTTGGGAGTTGATGAATGCAAGGGACTCATGTCCTGACACTCATTATAGGTGCACAAAAGATATGCTTTATTGTCTTCCTGGTTACACTCGTTGCAATCGATTTAGCGACTGCGTTTATGGAGAAGATGAACAGAACTGTGAGGGGAAGAAGTGCGCTCGTTACTACCAATGTCGTGATTCCCAAGTCTGTGTGCATGAAGATCACCTGTGTGATGGCTGGGGTCAGTGTCCACAGCGGGATGATGAACTGACCTGTGACATGACTTGCCCTGAAGGCTGCCTCTGTCAGGGGGATTCATTTGTGTGTGGTCAACCTTTTCCTGCCAGTATCTTCCCCCGCCTTCGCTATGTGGATGCTACAATGTCAGGGATGCCGCTGACTGATTTCTCAAATAATACGTATCTTGTTCACCTGAGCCTGGTTCATTGTCTTCTGGAAAACGTATCAGGTTTGGAAATCAATAACTTACGATTTGTAAACCTTTCCAACAACGCTATAACAACTCTGGGTCTGTCCTTTTTTCTTCATTTGCCAAATATACGGACCGTATCCCTGGCAAACAACCCTCTCCACACCATAACAAGAGCATCATCGAAAAATATACATTATGGGCTAAGACACATTGACATATCAAAGACAGCCCTAGTGACACTTGAAAATAATATTTTAACATGTCCGCATTTTATAAACTATTTGAATGTGTCCCATAGTTATATTAAAACAGTTGGATCTAAAGGCTTCAAAGCCATGCATCAACTGGTTGAAGTGGATTTAAAAGAAAACCCATTAAGAAACTTCCCACTGGATTTGTATTCCAGCTTGTACAGCTTGCAAAGCATACATTCATCAGATTACAGGCTTTGTTGTACTGATATATTTCCAAAGCAGCAGAAGACGCCAAAATGCACAACACCAGAGGCCGTACTTCCGTCATGCAGAACACTTCTACCCTCTGAGATACATGTGATTTTATTTTGGCTGGTGGCTTTGTCAACCATTGTGGGAAATTTGACATGTTTCACTATTTCAATTTCAGTCAAGGACATTTTTGGCAGCAGATTCATTTTAACAAACGCCCATGTGCATCTCGCTGGTTCCTGTATGGGATGTCATGTTGTGGCTGCCCTGGCAGCGAATCATCTATATCAAGGGGAATACATCTGGTTTGAGAAAACATGGACAAACAGTATCACATGCAAGGTGAGTGGTTTTCTGTTCATGTTGTCGCAAGAAACCTCACTGTTTGTGATGACATACGTTACATTTGATCATTTGCTGAGCATTTGCTTTCCGAGATTTTCTTTAATCTTCCAGAAATGCTCAACATTCATAACCTGTGCTGTGATGTGGATTCTTGGCTGTTTTCTGTCTCTGATACCCTTTCTACCTGGACTGTCTCACTGGGGTCTTTCAGGCCAGTCTGGTCTGTGTCGGCTGGCTCTGTTTCAACACTATCAGTACAATAACAGCTTTAGCTGGTTCACGGTGCTCACAGCAACCAATTGCATCGTGTGCACGATGGCCACAGTTTGCCAGTTAATTACTCACACGAAAACACCAAAATACAGAATTGTGTTGGTTCCCGGCCGAAGATATCTGTATTCTTGTGTCCACCTGATGAACAAATTATTCGCCAAGGAGGCTGTGTGTTGGTTTGTGCTTGGCACGGCTACATTGCTGACCACGTGTGGTGTGAGTGGGTCAGACAAGGTCCATGGCAGTTTGATAGTGTTCCTGTTACCTCTCAACTCTGCCCTCAACCCCGTGTTCTTCGTGTGGACTGCATTGACACAGCACAGAGGGAAAGCGCAAGAAGCGAAACTGATCAAAATACTTCACTCAAAACTTGCAGTGCCCTCAAAGCCAAAACAAACAAACCCACCGATAATGAATATATCAAATTAAATTGGTTGGCGCTGCACTTACGGCGACGCGCTCTGCGGATGCAACCAGAATTTCACATAAATAAGTCTCTGTGTCTAGAATATACCAAATACCAAATATCAAAACGGGAGAAGAAAAAACACAATGGTCATCGTCACAGACCGTACAATTCTGTATTGTAGTCGCCAATGTATTATAGCAGCATTGATATTAGGCTTATATCACCATGTTTTGTAAGAACAGTTCTTTTTACCGGTGTTATTAAAATAGGGACGAAAATGTTAGAATTGGGAAACTCACCAGGGTTTGGGTTGGGTGATCACAGTGGAAAAGGGGAAGAAGCAAGCTTTCCGCTCGTAGAGCTTTCATCAGACTGGGAGTTAGTGGGGAGAGAGACAGAGTTTAAAAGCAAAAAACAACACAAAAATGAATAGAGCTCAGAATGGAAAGAGAGGGTTAATTGAGGTGAGGTAGTGTGAGTAGAAATCATGAATAAATGAGACAGTGAAAGTAAAAAGACAGAATTAAGGGGAAAGAGAGGTTATGATGGTAGTGGTTTGAGGAAGCAGGGTGTGAACACACACACACACACACACACACACACACACACACACACACACACACACACACACACACACACACACACAGACACACACACACACACACACACACACACACACACACACACACACACACACACACACACACACACAAACAGTACACACACACACACACACACACACACACACACACACACACACACACACACACACAAACAGTACAACACACACACACACACACACACACACACACACACACACACACACACACACACACACACACACACACACACACAAACACACACACACACACACACACACACACACACACACACACACACACACACACACACACACACACACACACACACACACACACACACAAGCACACTAATCACATCGGAGAGAGAAAAAAAAAGAGGGGTGTGAGTGGGAGGAGGGTGGGGGGGGGTAAGGAATAAATATATAAATAATTAAGTAAATAAATTGAAATAAAATAAAATACAATAATAATAATAAAAGAAAATAAAACTACAAATAAATAAAATAAACAAAGAAAACTATGAAATAATACAAAAATAAACATGTTAAAATCTATTAAGATTATAATTATTTTTTTAAAAAAGTTATGTAAATAAACAAGTAAAAGGAGAGAGAGAGAGAGAGAGAGAGAGAGAGAGAGAGAGAGAGAGAGAGAGAGAGAGAGAGAGAGAGAGAGAGAGAAAGGGGGGGGGGGTAGAAAGAAAAAAAAAAAAAAAAAAAGAAAAAAGGAATGAACGTGAAAAGAGAAAATGTTAGTGCAGAAAGGGGAAAAGGAGGGGGGGGGGGGGGGGGGGGGGGGCTGGAGCTCAGCTGCTGTCACTCTCGGGTGTTGAGGCCAGCAGGGGCAAGGGTGCCGAGTCTGGCGATGATGGACGACTCCATGAAGAGGCGGTAGAGCCCACTGGTTCTGTTCTGCCCAACAGCAGCCACTCTTGCATGGGGTGAATTTGTGGTAGTAGGGGCTGTTGAAGTTTGACCCCTCCGGACCTTCGTAGCCCAGCCTGCATTGAGCGATGGTGCTCCGAGTACCGCTCGTTGAGACTGAGGTACGTCTCACCAGTGTATTACTTCGAGCACAGTGTACAGGTGATGACGTACACCAAGTCTTCTGACTGGCAGTCAAAGCTGGCTCGAACCCTGAACCGACCCGATGGGCCAGTAATCGTGGTGCAGCGGTCAATGAAGGGGCACGTCTTGCATCCTTTATTAAAATAGTTCTGCTTACTTAACACTTTGATACATCTACACTCAATTATGCAAGAATATTATTACAATGTAATACCTTTCCAATACAGAAACAGTAAACCTATTTACTATTGTTGAAATAAAACAAAATGCCATTAAAAGGCTATGTCTACAGCATTACACAATCTCGAAAACCCCCACGATACCTCGACGGACAAAAACCATGTACCATGGCAAAGTACAAATAACTAATAATGTTAGCACCCACCCTCTTCAGCATGATGTTCTTTGCAATACTGACTGAGGCCTTTCGAGATTGGGATATTGGAGTCGGTTTCAGATACTGGACTGAGGGGAAGCTCTTCAACTTGAGGAGACTGCAGGCTAAAACAAAAATCCAGGAAAATAGAATTATAGCCCGTGACCTCCTATTTGCTGATGACTTCGCATCGAATGCCTGTACACAGTTTGGGCAAAGTTTTGTTCTTGTTATTCAATGTACCAATACAAAACTTAAAACTGGGTCAATGTTGTCCATTTTGTATGACAAATACAAATATGAAAATATTCAAGGAAAAAGTAATTGGGCCATGGTTACGTAATTCGTACCACTGTCACGTAATACACACACACACACACGTGTGTGTGTGTGTGTGTGTGTGTGTGTGTGTGTGTGTGTGTGTGTGTGTGTGTGTGTGTGTGTGTGTGTGTGTGTGTGTGTGTAGAAAAACATACATACATACATATGTATGTCAGTGTGTGTATGTGTCTGTGCACGCGTGCGTCTATGTGTCACTTGAGGACAGGTGGCATTGCGGTAGGTTCCCGAAGACCAACTCATCCCCTCGGCTGCAGCATAAAGGACCCAGTGTGGGTGTATCATGCATTAGGTATTAGGTACGTTATAGTCACAGAGGCGTCTCTGTGAAATTCGGGTTGCTCCCACGTAATCTTTTTTTGTATATTAAACAGTTCCTCCATTCACCTTTTTGGAAAGTTCTGTGAGAGAAGATGAAAATCTGCTTAACGTCCTCCTCCGGTCTGGAACAGAGACATTTGGGACATTTGTAGATACCAAGATGGTGGGAACAATTCTGGAGGCAATGCCCGGAGGCGGTGCAACACCAGAACAGTCCCGATTTTTTTAACAATACAGATAGGTGTAGCAGTAACCACGCCTCGGTTAAACCTACTATCTACTGTCAACTCATTTCTTCTCAGTAGTACCTCAGTGCGCATTGCCGTGGATTCCCCTAAAGTTACAGCGACAGAATTGTCAGAAGTGACTGTAGTTGCTTTACAGGAAAGAAAGAACATCATCGGCTATGGTACCGCCACAATCTAGTTAGTATGATTATTATGATATATCACGTATTAGGTATTAAGTACCTTATAGTCACAGAGGTGTCTCTGCAAAATTCGAGTTGCTCCCCAGGTAATCTTTTTTTGTATATTAAACAGTTCCCCCCACCTTTAGAAAGTTATTTGAGAGAAGATGAAAATCTGCTTAACGTCCTCCTTCGGTCTGGAACAGACACATATGGGACATTAGTAGATATAAAGATGATGAGAACGATCCTGTAGGCAACGCCCGGAGGCAGTGCAACACCAGAAAAGTCTGGAATTTGTAACAATACGGATGCTACATAAAGGAAAAAAAAGTTATGTGCTTGTAACTTCCTCTAATCTGTCACTCTCTTTGACTCTGCCTTTTCCCTTTTGCTTACTGTCAACTTACTATATTTCTGCCTTGCCGGTCCACTCTCCTGCCCTTTTATTTTTTTTATTTTTTTCAAGAAACGCTTTCAAAAAGATTTCCTCCAGCCTTTCTCCGTGGTTTATACTAGATACATGTCATCTACTGTCTGTCTGTATCGCTGGTCCATTCACGCATCTCTCATTGTACGTGTGACCTCTTTACACAATTATTGATCAGGGCCTGTATTCACGTTGAGATAGCATGAGACTTAGCATGATGCTAACTTAGAAGCTCTTCCAATGTCCTATGCGATTTAACAGGACTTTTGGAAGAGCTTCTAAGTTAGCATGATGCTAAGTCTCATGCTATCTCAACGTGAATACAGGCCCAGATAAGTTTTTTTTTTTTTATCTGAGTGGCAATTGTCAACCAAAAGACGATTTTTGGAGGAAAAAAAACTAGGGGAGAGCACTTCGTGAAAATTACTGTTATTTACCTCCATTACTCGGCCAAATGTCATAGCAACAATGCAACAATGGCGTCGAAGCTTGAAACCGCAGGATGCTAGTCAGCGACTTGCAAACATTTTTGGGTTTTTTTATAGAAAAATTAAGGGTGGTCAGTGGCCACAAACTGTTAAAACTTGCAAAATGTGACGTAACAAATATAAATGATATAATTTTGTAGAATGACGCACGGTGTTCTAAGTGCTGTATGTCTGCTCAAACACACGAGTCGATAGACCACGGGAGCTGATGGTAGAGTGACTTCCCCTGCTTGACGGATTGAATCAGGCAAGATCATTCCCACACACCATGAAATTACTCCCCTTAATTATTTCCGAACAATTCCTATTAAACCCCCAAAATTGTTGGCACGTTCTAACGAGTAGTGTCCAAACTTTGTATAATCATGTTTGTTTTAAGTGGGAAAAAAAAGAGATAATTTTTGGCATGTAGCTATTGTCGAGTCGGACTATTGACATGTCGGACCATTGACACGTCGAGCAAAAATAAACTTCGGACTACAGACACGTCGGACTATCGAAATATACCCACGTTCACGGACGCCTGAAACGTGCATGCAAAGCGGGAGGGTTTCTTTTTTTTCTTCTTCTTCTTCCGATTGGGGATGTTTATCCTGCCCCACGCCCAAAGTCTTCGTTTAGACTGATATTGGTGCACAGGATGCATGCTTTGTCAGTTCGTGTCATCCATTCCACTGGCACAACACGGCCTACTCGTACCGAATAGTGGAATGGGCTTTAACGTGCGCGCAAGATCTTGTGCGTGCGTTCGCACACGGGACCTCGGTTTTAGGTCTCATCCGAAGGACCAGGAAATAGGAGTAAAGTATCTTTCCCAAGGATACAACACCGTGACCAGCTGGGTTCGAACCCACCGCACCCACGAACCCGTTGGATTACGAGCGGAGACTCTAACCAACCGGCCGCGGCGCCTAAATGATCATTACGAAATAAAGAGACGCCATTGATGTCATAACCTAAACGATGCCATAAACACAAAACGACTTCGCTACCGCACTTCTTTGGTGACGTCATAGCTAAAATGACGTCATTAACGCGTCCGATAGTCACCATCGGCCATTCTCGGGTCACTGCCGTTCAGCTAAAGCTAAAGGGGTCTCCACACTGCATACGATTCAACTACAAAAAAAAGCGCGATCCGATGGTGACGATGTCTGTCAGTCATGATTCACGTGAAATTTTGTTGATTTTAATGCATGTTTTTAATGTTGCTTTTGTAAAACGCATCGAGCATACTACTGTATGGATTTTAGCGCTATAGGGAATGCAGTTATTATTATTATTATTGTTATTATTATTATTATTATTATTATTATTATTATTATTATTATTATTATTATTATTATAGTACATTATAGTCACAGAGACTTATCTCTGATGAAATTCGGGCTGCTCTTCCCCGGAGAGAGCGTCGCCGCAAGTGCAGCGCCTATCCCATTTTTTTTCCTCCGAAGGACTGGACGTTCAGTTCGATTTTCCTGTCGAACTAGAAAGAAAGGGCGAGGAGGCCGGGATTCGAACCCGTGTCACTCACTCACGTTGCGGTCATGCATTACATTTGGCAGGCGAACCGGATAAGACGTATCCGAGTGACGGGAATTCCCTTTCCTGCTGACGGATCACTCGCATACGTCATATCCAAAATCCAAACATGGAGACGGGTCGTTCGTATACGTCAGACCTGACTTTACACAATTCCTTACCTTCTTTCTCTGTGCTCTAAGGGAAGCAACCTCTATGATAAGTTTTCGGGATATCTTGGCAAGATTATCGCCGCTAGTTTGCACTCGATAGTGTGTGTAGTGTAGGAATGTCGTTCTGGAATGTGGAAAAGGCGGTCGGGATTTCCCACGTAGGTGCGTTGGAATTCTGGTACCAAATCAGTTTTTTGTTTGTGTCAGTTTGAAGTGATGTCTCATATACGGATTATATAGCTATTCCTGGATGATTCCAAGGTAAGATTAAGCTTTTTCGTCCCATGTTTTCCTTGTTTTGGTGTTGTACATATCAGAATCGAATGTAAACAAGGTTTTTTCTCTTCCCGTAACCTTAGCTACTTTATGACAACAGCGTGACTATATTTTTATTAGCGATTAAATACATTTTACCATAACCGATTAGTTCCGTGTTTGCTCTTTCATTTTGTACCAAACACTAAGGTGTTGACGTTTGTTTACCTCGCGTAAAAAAAAATCAGAAAAGTGCCAAAATACCCCGTCAGCACGGAATAGGTGCTGTGTGGGCGATGCGTCACAGGGGAAGAGCAGCCCGATGTAGCTGCAGGCGGGATAGTATTTTAAAGACCCACTGACCCACTACGATTAAGTCCCTTGGTTGTTGTTTTTTCCTGGGTAGCTGTGACCCACATAATATACATAAATCCCCCAACTTCAAATTGAGGCTGCTCTTTCAAATGATGTTTCGTTTTGAATTTCACGTTATATTTCACATTAATTTCACATTGTTTTTTTCCCTGGGTAGCTGTGACCCACATATAAATCTCCCCAACTTTAAATTGAGGCTGCTCTTTCAAATGATGTTTCGTTTTGAATTTCACGTTACATAGCTATTTGCTCGTCAGTAAAACAAAAATTCTACAAACAGCAAAGGAAGCAACTGCTATTCCAGAGGACCAGGGCCTGTATTCACGTTGAGATAGCATGAGACTTAGCATCATGCTAACTTAGAAGCTCTTCCAAAAGTCCTATTAAATCCTATAGGGCATTGGAAGAGCTTCTAAGTTAGCATCATGCTAAGTCTCATGCTATCTCAACGTGAATACAGGCCCAGGCCACAATTTGTTTTTTTATGATAGAGATTCCTTGCCTAGAAGACGTCCCCACTCCTCTCTCGACCCCCCAAAAAGGGACTTGAAGTCAGGTGGTGTTGGGGAAGGTCCCCGAAGACCAACTCATCCCCTTGGCTGCAGCATAAAGGGCCCGGTGCTTCCTCTGTGGATATATCACGTATTAGGCATTAGGTACTTTAGGGAAAACACGTGAAACCCGTGAGTTTTAGACCAATTCTGATCGCTTCTCGGCCTTTTGGCTAAGACAGTGATTCAGGAACATCAATTTTTGTTTATACCCTGGTTGGTTGGTTCAGCCCGTCGTACATGGCGAAAGCCGATACGCGACGTTAAACTGAACTTCCATCCAACCCGTGATTTTGACACGCGATCGGGTGGGTCTTTAACCCTTTCAACGCCAGCCATATTTCAGCACCAAAAAGAAAAAAATCCATTAATCTTACCTGGATAGGGAAAAAAAATAATCTGCAATGTTGAAAATTCCTCTGTGGCATGTATAAAGTAATGCCTATCCTTACCTCCCTAAATTAACCCTTTCGCCGCCAGCCATTTTTCAACCAAAAAATGCCATTACACTTAACTGGGTAGAGAAGAAAAATGATATGCAATATTGGGAGTTCCTCTGTGACATGTGTAACATTAGGCCTATCCTTACCTCCCAAAATTAAGAAAATAGGGTCTTTGGATAACAGGCCCTGATTTGATGCCTTTTAGTGACATGGGTGTTAAACCATTGTGGTGCATAAATGCGACATTGGCGGTGAAAGGGTTAATAAAATAGGGTCTTTGGATAACAGGCCCTGATTTGATGCCTTTTAGTGACATGGGTGTTAAATCACTGTGGTGCATAAATGCGACATTGGCGGTGTGAAAGGGTTAATAAAATAGGGTCTTTGGATAACAGGCCCTGATTTGATGCCTTTTAGTGACATGGGTGTTAAATCACTGTGGTGCATAAAAAATGCGACATTGGCGGTGAAAGGGTTAAGAAAATAGGGTTTGGGGATAACATATCCTGGTTTGATGCCTTTTAGTGACATGGGTGTTAAATCATTGTGATGTTAAAATGCGACTTTGGCGGTGAAAGGGTTAAGAAAATAGGGTCTGGGGATAACATATCCTGGTTTGATGCCTTTTAGTGACATGGGTGTTGAAACCATTGTGGTGCATAAATGCGACATTGGCGGTGAAAGGGTTAAGAAAATAGGGTTTGGGGATGACATATCCTGGTTTGATGCCTTTTAGTGACATGGGTGTTAAATCACTGTGGTGCATAAAATGCGACTTTGGCGGTGAAAGGGTTAAGAAAATAGGGTTTGGGGATAACATATCCTGGTTTGATGCCTTTTAGTGACATGGGTGTTAAATCACTGTGGTGCATAAAATGCGACATTGGCGGTGAAAGGGTTAAGAAAATAGGGTTTGGGGATGGGACATATCCTGATTTGATGCCTTTTAGTGACATGGGTGTGAAATCACTGTGGTGCATAAATGCGACATTGGCGGTGAAAGGGTTAAGAAAATAGGGTTTGGGGATAACATATCCTGGTTTGATGCTTTGATATTTCATCAGATTCGTGTACAGGGGGGGGGACTACAACTAATAATTATAGAGAACAAAACGAGTAGCAGGGGTTTCATCACATTCATTCAGACAGTAGAATTTCACGTGAATCATCTGTCTCTATAAACCGGTAACT
>CM065707.1:9081867-9099339 GCA_017654935.2 Phymorhynchus buccinoides
CCATCGGATCGCGCTTTTTTTTGTAGTTGAATCGTATGCAGTGTGGAGACCCCTTTAGCTTTAGCTGAACGGCAGTGACCCGAGAATGGCCGATGGTGACTATCGGACGCGTTAATGACGTCATTTTAGCTATGACGTCACCAAAGAAGTGCGGTAGCGAAGTCGTTTTGTGTTTATGGCATCGTTTAGGTTATGACATCAATGGCGTCTCTTTATTTCGTAATGATCATTTAGGCGCCGCGGCCGGTTGGTTAGAGTCTCCGCTCGTAATCCAACGGGTTTGCGAGTGCGGTGGGTTCGAACCCAGCTGGTCACGGTGTTGTATCCTTGGGAAAGATACTTTACTCCTATTTCCTGGTCCTTCGGATGAGATCTAAATCCGAGTTCCCGTGTGTGAACGCACGCACAAGATCTTCCGCGCACGTTAAAGCCCAGTCCACTATTCGTTACGAGTAGGCCGTGTTGTGCCAGTGGAATGGATGACACGAACTGACAAAGCATGCATCCTGTGCGCCAATAGCAGTCTAAACGAAGACTTTGGGCGTGGGGCAGGATAAACATCCCCAATCGGAAGAAGAAGAAGAAAAAAAAGAAACCCTCCCGCTTTGCATGCACGTTTCAGGCGTCCGTGAACGTGGGTATATTTCGATAGTCCGACGTGTCTGTAGTCCGAAGTTTATTTTTGCTCGACGTGTCAATGGTCCGACATGTCAATAGTCCGACTCGACAATAGCTACATGCCAAAAATTATCTCTTTTTTTTCCCACTTAAAACAAACATGATTATACAAAGTTTGGACACTACTCGTTAGAACGTGCCCACAATTTTGGGGGGTTAATAGGAATTGTTCGGAAATAATTAAGGGGAGTAATTTCATGGTGTGTGGGAATGATCTTGCCTGATTCAATCGGTCAAGCAGGGGAAGTCACTCTACCATCAGCTCTCGTAGCTAGCTATCGACTCGTGTGTTTGAGTAGACATACAGCACTTAGAACACCGTGCGTCATTCTACAAAATTATATCATTTATATTTGTTACGTCACATTTTGCAAGTTTTATCAGTTTGTGGCCACTGGCCACCCCTAATTTTTTTCTATAAAAAAAAAAAAAAATGTTTGCAAGTCGCTGACTAGCATCCTGCGGTTTCAAGCTTCGACGCCATTGTTGCATTGTTTGTTGCTATGACATTTGGCCGAGTAATGGAGGTAAATAACAGTAATTTTCACGAAGTGCTCTCCCCTAGTTTTTTTTCCTCCAAAAATCGTCTTTTGGTTGACAATTGCCACTCAGATAAAAAAAAAAAAACTTATCTGGGCCTGTATTCACGTTGAGATAGCATGAGACTTAGCATCATGCTAACTTAGAAGCTCTTCCAAAAGTCCTGTTAAATCGCTATAGGACATTGGAAGAGCTTATAAGTTAGCATCATGCTAAGTCTCATGCTATCTCAACGTGAATACAGGCCCTGATCAATAATTGTGTAAAGAGGTCACACGTACAATGAGAGATGCGTGAATGGACCAGCGATACAGACAGACAGTAGATGACATGTATCTAGTATAAACCACGGAGAAAGGCTGGAGGAAATCTTTTTGAAAGCGTTTCTTGAAAAAAATAAAAAAAATAAAAGGGCAGGAGAGTGGACCGGCAAGGCAGAAATATAGTAAGTTGACAGTAAGCAAAAGGGAAAAGGCAGAGTCAAAGAGAGTGACAGATTAGAGGAAGTTACAAGCACATAACTTTTTTTTCCTTTATGTAGCATCCGTATTGTTACAAATTCCAGACTTTTCTGGTGTTGCACTGCCTCCGGGCGTTGCCTCCAGGATCGTTCTCATCATCTTTATATCTACTAATGTCCCATATGTGTGTCTGTTCCAGACCGGAAGGAGGACGTTAAGCAGATTTCCATCTTCTCTCAAATAACTTTCTAAAGGTGGGGGGAACTGTTTAATATACAAAAAAAGATTACCTGGGGAGCAACTCGAATTTTGCAGAGACACCTCTGTGACTATAAGGTACTTAATACCTAATACGTGATATATCATAATAATCATACTAACTAGATTGTGGCGGTACCATAGCCGATGATGTTCTTTCTTTCCTGTAAAGCAACTACAGTCACTTCTGACAATTCTGTCGCTGTAACTTTAGGGGAATCCACGGCAATGCGCACTGAGGTACTACTGAGAAGAAATGAGTTGACAGTAGATAGTAGGTTTAACCGAGGCGTGGTTACTGCTACACCTATCTGTATTGTTAAAAAAATCGGGACTTTACTGGTGTTGCACTGCCTCCGGGCATTGCCTCCAGAATTGTTCCCACCATCTTGGTATCTACAAATGTCCCAAATGTCTCTGTTCCAGACCGGAGGAGGACGTTAAGCAGATTTTCATCTTCTCTCACAGAACTTTCCAAAAAGGTGAATGGAGGAACTGTTTAATATACAAAAAAAGATTACGTGGGGAGCAACCCGAATTTCACAGAGACGCCTCTGTGACTATAACGTACCTAATACCTAATGCATGATACACCCACACTGGGTCCTTTATGCTGCAGCCGAGGGGATGAGTTGGTCTTCGGGAACCTACCGCAATGCCACCTGTCCTCAAGTGACACATAGACGCACGCGTGCACAGACACATACAGCACACTGACATACATATGTATGTATGTATGTTTTCTACACACACACACACACACACACACACACACACACACACACACACACACACACACACACACACACACACACACACACACACACACGTGTGTATTACGTGACAGTGGTACGAATTACGTAACCATGGCCCAATTACTTTTTCCTTGAATATTTTCATATTTGTATTTGTCATACAAAATGGACAACATTGACCCAGTTTTAAGTTTTGTATTGGTACATTGAATAACAAGAACAAAACTTTGCCCAAACTGTGTACAGGCATTCGATGCGAAGTCATCAGCAAATAGGAGGTCACGGGCTATAATTCTATTTTCCTGGATTTTTGTTTTAGCCTGCAGTCTCCTCAAGTTGAAGAGCTTCCCCTCAGTCCAGTATCTGAAACCGACTCCAATATCCCAATCTCGAAAGGCCTCAGTCAGTATTGCAAAGAACATCATGCTGAAGAGGGTGGGTGCTAACATTATTAGTTATTTGTACTTTGCCATGGTACATGGTTTTTGTCCGTCGAGGTATCGTGGGGGTTTTCGAGATTGTGTAATGCTGTAGACATAGCCTTTTAATGGCATTTTGTTTTATTTCAACAATAGTAAATAGGTTTACTGTTTCTGTATTGGAAAGGTATTACATTGTAATAATATTCTTGCATAATTGAGTGTAGATGTATCAAAGTGTTAAGTAAGCAGAACTATTTTAATAAAGGATGCAAGACGTGCCCCTTCATTGACCGCTGCACCACGATTACTGGCCCATCGGGTCGGTTCAGGGTTCGAGCCAGCTTTGACTGCCAGTCAAAAGACTTGGTGTACGTCATCACCTGTACACTGTGCTCGAAGTAATACACTGGTGAGACGTACCGCAGTCTCAACGAGCGGTACTCGGAGCACCATCGGGCTCAATGCAGGCTGGGCTACGAAGGTCCGGTGGGCTCGCACTTCAACAGCCCCTACCACAACTTCACCCCATGCAAGAGTGGCTGCTGTTGGGCAGAACAGAACCAGTGGGCTCTACCGCCTCTTCATGGAGTCGTCCATCATCGCCAGACTCGGCACCCTTGCCCCTGCTGGCCTCAACACCCGAGAGTGACAGCAGCTGAGCTCCAGCCCCCCCCCCCCCCCCCCCCCCTCCTTTTCCCCTTTCTGCACTAACATTTTCTCTTTTCACGTTCATTCCTTTTTTTTTTTTTTTTTTTTTTTCTTTCTACCCCCCCACCCCCTTCTCTCTCTCTCTCTCTCTCTCTCTCTCTCTCTCTCTCTCTCTCTCTCTCTCTCTCTCTCTCTCTCTCTCTCTCTCTCCTTTTACTTGTTTATTTACATAACTTTTTAAAAAAAATAATATATAATCTTAATAGATTTTAACATGTTTATTTTTGTATTATTTCATAGTTTTCTTTGTTTATTTTATTTATTTGTAGTTTTATTTTCTTTTATTATTATTATTGTATTTTATTTTATTTCAATTTATTTACTTAATTATTTATATATTTATTCCTTAACCCCCCCTCCCCCCCCTCCTCCTCCCACCCCACACCCCTCTTTTTTTTTCTCTCCGATGTGAGTTTAGTGTGCTTGTTGTGTGTGTGTGTGTGTGTGTGTGTGTGTGTGTGTGTGTGTGTGTGTGTGTGTGTGTGTGTGTGTGTGTGTGTGTGTACTGTTTGTGTGTGTGTGTGTGTGTGTGTTGTGTGTGTGTGTGTGTGTGTGTGTGTGTGTGTGTGTGTGTGTGTGTGTACTGTTTGTGTGTGTGTGTGTGTGTGGTGTGTGTGTGTGTGTGTGTGTGTGTGTGTGTGTGTGTACTGTTTAGTGTGTGTGTGTGTGTGTGTGTGTGTGTGTGTGTGTGTGTGTGTGTGTGTGTGTGTGTGTGTGTCTGTGTGTGTGTGTGTGTGTGTGTGTGTGTGTGTGTGTGTGTGTTGTGTGTGTGTGTGTGTGTGTGTGTGTGTGTGTTTCACACCCTGCTTCCTCAAACCACTACCATCATAACCTCCCTTTCCCCTTAATTCTGTCTTTTTACTTTCACTGTCTCATTTATTCATGATTTCTACTCACACTACCTCACCTCAATTAACCCTCTCTTTCCATTCTGAGCTCTATTCATTTTTGTGTTTTTTTTTGCTTTTAAACTCTGTCTCTCTCTCCCCACTAACTCCCAGTCTGATGAAAGCTCTACGAGCGGAAAGCTTGCTTCTTCCCCTTTTCCACTGTGATCACCCAACCCAAACCCTGGTGAGTTTCCCAATTCTAACATTTTCGTCCCTATTTTAATAACACCGGTAAAAAGAACTGTTCTTACAAAACATGGTGATATAAGCCTAATATCAATGCTGCTATAATACATTGGCGACTACAATACAGAATTGTACGGTCTGTGACGATGACCATTGTGTTTTTTCTTCTCCCGTTTTGATATTTGGTATTTGGTATATTCTAGACACAGAGACTTATTTATGTGAAATTCTGGTTGCATCCGCAGAGCGCGTCGCCGTAAGTGCAGCGCCAACCAATTTAATTTGATATATTCATTATCGGTGGGTTTGTTTGTTTTGGCTTTGAGGGCACTGCAAGTTTTGAGTGAAGTATTTTGATCAGTTTCGCTTCTTGCGCTTTCCCTCTGTGCTGTGTCAATGCAGTCCACACGAAGAACACGGGGTTGAGGGCAGAGTTGAGAGGTAACAGGAACACTATCAAACTGCCATGGACCTTGTCTGACCCACTCACACCACACGTGGTCAGCAATGTAGCCGTGCCAAGCACAAACCAACACACAGCCTCCTTGGCGAATACTTTGTTCATCAGGTGGACACAAGAATACAGATATCTTCGGCCGGGAACCAACACAATTCTGTATTTTGGTGTTTTTGTGTGAGTAATTAACTGGCAAACTGTGGCCATCGTGCACACGATACAATTGGTTGCTGTGAGCACCGTGAACCAGCTAAAGCTGTTATTGTACTGATAGTGTTGAAACAGAGCCAGCCGACACAGACCAGACTGGCCTGAAAGACCCCAGTGAGACAGTCCAGGTAGAAAGGGTATCAGAGACAGAAAACAGCCAAGAATCCACATCACAGCACAGGTTATGAATGTTGAGCATTTCTGGAAGATTAAAGAAAATCTCGGAAAGCAAATGCTCAGCAAATGATCAAATGTAACGTATGTCATCACAAACAGTGAGGTTTCTTGCGACAACATGAACAGAAAACCACTCACCTTGCATGTGATACTGTTTGTCCATGTTTTCTCAAACCAGATGTATTCCCCTTGATATAGATGATTCGCTGCCAGGGCAGCCACAACATGACATCCCATACAGGAACCAGCGAGATGCACATGGGCGTTTGTTAAAATGAATCTGCTGCCAAAAATGTCCTTGACTGAAATTGAAATAGTGAAACATGTCAAATTTCCCACAATGGCTGACAAAGCCACCAGCCAAAATAAAATCACATGTATCTCAGAGGGTAGAAGTGTTCTGCATGACGGGAGTACGGCCTCTGGTGTTGTGCATTTTGGCGTCTTCTGCTGCTTTGGAAATATATCAGTACAACAAAGCCTGTAATCTGATGAATGTATGCTTTGCAAGCTGTACAAGCTGGAATACAAATCCAGTGGGAAGTTTCTTAATGGGTTTTCTTTTAAATCCACTTCAACCAGTTGATGCATGGCTTTGAAGCCTTTAGATCCAACTGTTTTAATATAACTATGGGACACATTCAAATAGTTTATAAAATGAGGACATGTTAAAATATTATTTTCAAGTGTCACTAGGGCTGTCTTTGATATGTCAATGTGTCTTAGCCCATAATGTATATTTTTCGATGATGCTCTTGTTATGGTGTGGAGAGGGTTGTTTGCCAGGGATACGGTCCGTATATTTGGCAAATGAAGAAAAAAGGACAGACCCAGAGTTGTTATAGCGTTGTTGGAAAGGTTTACAAATCGTAAGTTATTGATTTCCAAACCTGATACGTTTTCCAGAAGACAATGAACCAGGCTCAGGTGAACAAGATACGTATTATTTGAGAAATCAGTCAGCGGCATCCCTGACATTGTAGCATCCACATAGCGAAGGCGGGGGAAGATACTGGCAGGAAAAGGTTGACCACACACAAATGAATCCCCCTGACAGAGGCAGCCTTCAGGGCAAGTCATGTCACAGGTCAGTTCATCATCCCGCTGTGGACACTGACCCCAGCCATCACACAGGTGATCTTCATGCACACAGACTTGGGAATCACGACATTGGTAGTAACGAGCGCACTTCTTCCCCTCACAGTTCTGTTCATCTTCTCCATAAACGCAGTCGCTAAATCCATTGCAACGAGTGTAACCAGGAAGACAATAAAGCATATCTTTTGTGCACATATAATGAGTGTCAGGACATGAGTCCCTTGCATTCATCAACTCCCAAGTGAAATAGCCAGTGCCATCCAAGTTGATGTAAAATCGTGTTATGTTTGTCGTGATGCGATATTTTGGTGTCTCGGCTGTTCCCTTGAATACGTCGTGAAACGTTTCAGATACGGCACAGTAGGCCTCATCAGAACTGTCCAAACAGTCTGAATATTCGTTGCAACGTTGGCCATTCGACACACATTGAGCATTATTGCACATAAAGCCATCACACGGTGGATGCTCACAAAATGACTCATCACTGTTATCAGGGCAGTGCTGTCTAAAGTCACAGACAAAAGTGGGGTGAGTTGTGGTGACTCCATCATCACATGAAAACACACTGTGGAATGAACATCCATTGGTTGCCTGACGAGAGGAAGATGAACATTCATCTCCACTACTCGTGTTCATAAATACATGGGGATGCATTGCCATTGCTGTCTCAGCCTTACTTCTGAAATACAAAAGCAAAAACGAATGTGTAAAGTGTCCGTTTGGAAAGACAAACATAACCTGTCGTGTTTTTGTCATTGCAGTCATGGATTTGATCAAGTTGAATTCTGGTTGTTGAATTATAGACTGCTGATAACTGAAGGATGATAATTTATGTTCACAAATAAGCATATTAATCATTATCTTCTCACGAAATTTATTGTTAATCTGAAGTGCCCCATCATCTAAAAATCCATAACCGATTGGTCGTTCAGGATAGTATTGTCCCAAATCACGCATATAGTCCAGTGACAGATGATTTATGATATATACAAATGTATCGTTGGCCCACTTAGCAAACTTGCTATAAACAAATGGTACATAATACCACCCAACTGATAACCCAAGCATTAGTACTATGTGTATGGCGTGTGTTTTGAAAAAGGGTAAAGCATCATCATGCTCCTTTCTTGATTTTAATGTTATGGTTCGTTCGCCCACCTCTGCACACATATATCCTGATTGTGTGTAATCAGCATCAGCGATTCCTTTTACCAAAGTAAAACATTTCCCCACAGAAGCCACCAGTCCCTGGCACTGAGGACTGCTGAAAGGGCAGTGTTCTGTCTCATCCCGTCCATGTTCACACTGCTTCCTCAGGTTACAGTGCAGGTGGTCCTGGAACTGGGAGTAGTGAGGGACAGAGCAGTTGAACAGACCACTGGGCAGCTTGCAGGGTTTAACATGGCCGGGAACTGTAGAAAAATACAGTCTTTGATTGTCGCTCCCCCCATCAACCGACAATAAAAGATGCGACGTAGAAAACACGACAGCGAGTGTGACAAAATCAAGGTGGAGCTTTGTTCGCTGGTTTGCTGTTTTGTTTGTATACTCAAGCACGGACCCTCGTGTTATTTGCATCACTCCCCCAGTCTGATTTAAGCTGATTATAACAGCGTGTCCAGCGGGGCCCTTTACTTTTCCATGGATACGCTGGTCTTGCAAGACTGGCAGTACTATCATGTACCCGGAGTATTTCCCCAAATGTTCTATGACGATCTCATAGTGTGTGAATTCAATTAAATTTATTGTAACTCGAGGATTGTTCTGATGTTCTATAAATATGTGGTCATTATTTGGCTGGCAGTAGTAAAACTCCTCAGAGCTATGCCAATCACATCGTATGCTAGTTGTCAATCGGTCACGTATTTTGCCATTCACTGACAAAATAGTGGACCACTGAATGGTGTCACACCAGTACTGGAGACGTCGAAGATAAATCCTCAGGTACTGTTTAACTCGCCGATATAGTTCACAATGGCTTCTGTGATTACCACACACACGGATGCGAATGGTGCTAGAAGACACAGAGTCAACTGCAAACGAATCACGACAGGCTGACCCATTGGACTGATGGAATACAAAGTTATTCTGATCAGTGAAAAATTCTATTCCTGGGCAAGCCACCCTGATTGTTTTAAATGATGCATTATACTTGTTTAGGACTCCTTGCTCATCCACCAAAACTGCAGACACATTTATCAAGTGTTCAAAATCTAAACAAAAACAACTTTACAAATGATGGATCAATTTTATACAGATTAGACTTAATTAATTTGCCTTTTACCCCTGCTTCCATGCAACACAATTGTATCTGAAGTGGGCGTGTCCTTTTTGTCAATAAAATTACTTTTTTTTGAGGGATAGGCTCGCAAAAGCATTCTTGTCTGGCTGTGCAATATTTTGCAAACCAACATTTAGTTTGTCCGGGCAATATATTATGAACTGCTGCGCATAATAATTTAGAATTATGTGTGGTGTTTTATTACCTGCACTTGGTGTGTCTTAACTTCGTTAATGCCCATGCACTCTGGGATGGTGCATTTACTATCACGGGCCAACAGAAAAGTAATGATACAGTTTGGGTTATGTTATCACTTAGACGTGTTCTAGAGTCAGTGCTGAACCCATCAATATACCTTAGGTGTTGCTTTCATTTATCTGCTGATTACAGTTTGTCTTATAACAGAAAGATTGCTAAAGCGTGGAACGCGTAAAATAGGTCTAAAAATGTCAGGTCTCAAAATACTAAAATATGGATATTTGTTTCTCATAATGCTTATATAAATGCATTGCGATTGTGCATAGCAACCAATCAATTGCCTTTAGAACTTATTTGAAAAAGTTCCATGACATTTTTTTTTAGCACGACAGGTGATATTAGTGCAACCCATCTGTGGCGTTTGTCTGATCCCATGGGTTATATTGTGCAGTAATTATGATCCTTGTGTCGGTGCGCACATTTTATGTGGATATGGTTTGGTGGGACGCACTTCAGTCTATTACAGACTTACCTGAGAGTCTGAAACGCCTATGTTTTGATAATGTCGTCATATTCATTCCTTTGTGGGCAAAACTTGGTGGTGCTAATGTCGCTGCTAGACATGGGTTATATTCAGATGCAATTGTAATTGCACACACACATTAATACCAACAAACATTTCTTATGAATTTAGTTTGGTTGGGACTTGTGGAGCATTGTCACAGCTGAATGGGTTACATTATTCTTCCACCAGGATGAGATTCAGAACATCCTGTCCATCGCGAGATCCAATGTTTTGATAATGTCGTCATATTCATTCCTTTGTGTACAAAACTTGATGGTGCTAATGTCGCTGCTAGACAAAACTATTCAGATAAAATTGTATTGCACATACATTAATACCAACAAAATCTTATGAATTTAGTAATTTTGGAAATGTGGAGCATTGTGACAGCTGCATGGGTTCTTATTATTCTTCAAACGGGATAGACCAGAACATCCTGTCCATCGCGAGATCCAATGTTTTGATAATGTCGTCATATTCATTCCTTTGTGGGCAAAACTTGGTGGTGCTAATGTCGCTGCTAGACAAAGCTATTCAGATGCAATTGCATTTACTGATGAGTATTGCGCACAAATTAATACCAAAATAATCTTATGCTAGACAAAACTTTTTCAGATGCAATTGTATTGCACACACATTAATACCAACAAAATCTGATGAATTTAGTAATTGTTGGACTTGTGGAGCATTGTCACAGCTGAATGGGTTCACATTATACTTGCAACAGGATAGACCAGAACATCCTGTCCATCCCGAGATCCAACCTAGTAAAGGAAATTCAATGGCTCTTTTGTGCAGCAGACATTGTTCCTGTATAATACCAAAATAAGGAACTTGCTATACATGGCTAGGATGTTTGCAAAGGCAAGCCATTAGCACTTCTTTGTGCTGAATTGAGCTTGTTGTTTTGCTGATGCTCTGGCCGGTAAAACCAACACTTCAATTATTTAATTGCACACTATGAATAAACTGGCCTGTTTTACACTGATGATTTCTATTTTGCTTGCACCATCTCATAAGACCAAATGATTTCAAAGTATTGCAGGATGTGGGTCCTGTTGCAAGAATAAGTGTGAAATCATTCAGCTGTCACAATGCTCCACAAGGCCAACATTACTAAATTCACAGAGCTTTCCCCAGCTATGTAAACTGGGTTACAGCTGCCACTTGGTTTGGGCAGGACAGCCTTTACACAAGGATTCCAAGTACACTGAAGATGTCGCCTCTCCACCATAGCAATGTGAAGACAGTATGACAGAAGTTTCAAGTCAATTTGCAACTGCATAGCTTCAATCGCATTCCAAAGCGTTACAGAAGAGAATCAAATTTCAGTGTTTCAAACTTGATAGTGAGAAACTGGTTGTTTGTCTAACACAGATAACATTAATTTTATATATCAAAAAAATAATTTTTTTTCACTCCTGAAACCGATTTACCAGTATTGTTTCACTTCGTGTATCAGAAAAGATACAATTTGTATTAGAAATATAATGGAAACAATTCTAATAATCTAAAGCATTCGTATTGGGCTATTTTCAATCAAATCAATCAATCAAATAATGTATTATGTCCTCAGGTACAGGATAATTTTCGTGCAGCACGTCACATACATATAAAAGAAACAACACAAATTGATAGCGACAAAATGAACTTGCGCATTAAAATAATTTTGCAAACACTCCCATGCCAAATCTCTTATATTTAATATCTCGAGCTATGTCTATTCCTTTGACACCCCCCCCCCCGCCCCCCTCTTACATTTCTAACACTTATTTATTGCCTCACTACGGATCTGAACACAACTTTATTTATCCGCCTACCCCCTTCACTCACAACGTTATACGCAGTGAAGCAATCCTTCAGAAATATAAAACTTTACGTAATATATGTAAACTTGAGGCAGCATCACACAAGCCACCCCCCTCCCAGCCACACACACACCCAACCACTATAATGTGACCAGCATACATGATTAAATTACAAATAGGTTAATAAGAATACACATGTAAGATCATCATAAAACAAAAATACAGTAGCTAAAATTAATGTAAAGTGATTTAAGTGAAAAACATTTTTAAATACAATTCCGAACAATAAATTAAGAAGCACTTTAGCACATGCGCATTAAATTATCTCACACACACACACGTTCACACACAACGTCAACAACGCACGAGCAAACACACGCTCACATACATGTATACACACGCACGCGCACACACATGTTTAAAACAGAAAAACAGGACTAATAACAATGAAATACACACCCATGCTCCCACCCACAGCACATGCACACACACACACACCCACACGCACACGCACACACGCACAATCTCACACACACACACACACACACACACACACACACACACACACACACACACACACACACACACACACACACACAGACACACACACACACACACACACACGAGCCTGTGAACAAAAGGTCGTTGAGCTTATACCATGTGCATTTGTGAAGCAAATTAAACATTTTTGTATAAAACCTTTACGTTTTTTGTTTTGTGTATTGTGTTGAATGACAAAAGGAGAAATACATATGATAACATGTTTACAAGTTCGTGTTCAGATGTGCCTTTAAATGGAAGTGAAAGATTGATTACTCTGTGCGTTTTCACTTGCAAAAATGGCGCCACAAGGCATACAAGTTTGCTGATCAATAAATAATTTTGAAAAAAAAAATAACAACCAATTTGACTGATGTCATAAGACAACAGATGCTTGAAAAAGTGCCAGAGTCAATATGTTTTTGAAGAATTTGCATTTTAGCGAAATTTTGGCAAAATACAATACATCTGTCGGTCGTCACTTGTGTATGTCCCAAAACCCATCTTACTTTTCTCTCTGTTTGTTTACATCTGATCATTTCGGGGTCCAGTTTAAACAACCTTTTCAGTTCAAACAACAATGAAGGCAGTAAGATTACGTTATTCACTTCGGAAAAGCGGAGGGAATTAATATTATTCAGAAAAATATTTTTGTTGGCTGAAGGTATGTCCGAACGTGACGACCGAACATTCGCGAGGAAAAAAAACCGTGGCACGCTCGGGTCCCGATCCAGGTTTTAAATGTAGCTGAAGATCCCAGATGTACGAACTACCACTATTTTGTGATGAAAAAACGGCGGGGTGGTTGCGAGAGGGTAAGTTTTCTTGTATGTCCGTTTGACTTTAATCAATGAGAACCGTGACAACGGCCAATATTGTAAGGACCGACAGCTGTTCAGACCGAAAACATAATGAAGATAATTAAAGTTCCCTTTCAACATTCGTCCTTTGAGATTGTCCACCTCACCATCACCCTTCACCAGCATACGATCGACCTGTTGCCCTTTACCGCCCACCCCCAAACAGGTAAAACAAACTGACAGAAAAATATTTCTTCAATTAATTTCCAGACCTTCTAGATTACTGCAACAATCTTAAAGGAAAGTTCTTAATCGTTGGTGATGTCAACTTTCACCTTGACCAGTCCTCCCACCCCTCTACTTCCAAACTCCTGGACCTTCTTGACACTTAGGTCTGTCCCAGTCGGTCAGCACTGCAACTCACCGCCGTGGTTACACGTTGGACTGGGCAGGGTGTACCAGTCAACCAGGGTGAGACACCCTCAACGTCCATGCTCCTGCCAAACGCTGCAAGGTCACCAATCGGCCGTCCTGTCCTTGGTACAGCCGTCCTGTCCTGCGTCCGACCAGATCCAGCCTGCAAAAGCTGAGGGACGCAGAGCGGAGAGCCAGTTGGAGAAATCAGGGCTTCACGTTCACGAGGAAATCTTCAACCGGCAGAAAAATCGTGTGGACAGAATTGTGTTTGAGGCCCAATCTAATTTCTTTTCCAGCAAAATAATGGACTGTAAAACATCCGCTCAACTCTATCAGCTGACAAACAGTCTGGTGGACAAAAAAAGCAACACTCCACTACCTACTGTTTTCTCCCCCTCTGACCTTCCTGTGCTTTTCTCTGACTTTTTCAACTCAAAGATCAAAACTATACAAGACAATTTGGACAAAACTTGTTTGGCACAGTCCCCTTTTGTCTGTGATACTAGCTTTTCTGGACAGCCTTTCACCTCGTTTAGTAGTGTGACTGAGAGTGATGTTAGAAAAGTGATAACCAACTCACTGTGCAAAACATGCAAACTTAATCCATTGCCTGCATCTTTCATGATTGATTGTCTTGATGTCTTGCTTCCTCACATAACTGATGTTATCAATTGTTCCCTTTCATCTGGTATTTTCCCCCCAGTGTACAACTCTGCTGTTGTTCGTCCCTTACTTAAAAAGCCCTCTTTGGACCCAAACCTCTTCAAAAACTACAGGTCTGTTTCTAACCTTCCCCTCCTGTCCAAAATCCTTGAGAGAATTGTTCTTTCCCAGCTTTCAGCTTTCAGAGCATCTCACTCATAGCAATCTCATTGACTCCCACCATTATGCTTACAGGGCTGGTCACAGCACAGAGACTGCCCTCCTCAATGTAGTTAGTGATCTACTTCTCGTCCTTGACAATGACAAAATATCTCTTATATCGCTTCTGGACCTATCTGCAGCATTCAACACGATAGATCACGACATTCTTCTTTCCAGACTTCAAAACTCTGTTGGTATTCAGGGCACCGTTCTCAGATGTATAAAATCCTATCTGAGCGCTCGTTCTCTGACAGTCTGTGTAAATGGCCTTTCCTCCACAACCACTCCTCATACATGCGGTGTGCCACAAGGCTCTGTCCTTGGGCCCATTATGTTTGCCTTGTACGTCAGACCTGTGTCTGATGTCATTGATGTCCTTGATGCATGAGGGTTTTGCTGACGACACACAGCTGCACGAGTCAACCTCTTTGTCTGAAGTTGCTAATATGGTCAGTAACATCCAGAACTGTATTCACGACTTAAAGCACTGGATTACTTCAAATAAGTTGCAATTGAATGACGACAAGACAGAACTGATCCTCATTGCCCCTCCCAAGTTTCAAAATCACCCTGCCCTCCCTTCTTCCACCATCATTGGCACTTCTGATTATAGTCTTCTCTTCTCAGGCTCGAAGCCTTGGAGTCACTTTTGATTCAAGACTCTCTTTCAAGCATCAAGTTTCAAACGTCTGCAAAGCTGCCAACATTGAAATTCGCAAAATTAGCTCTATCTGGCATTTTCTTTCAGTGGAAGCCACAAAGGCACTGATCTTTGCGCTAGTCCTGTCCAGGTTGGATTATTGTAATAGTCTCTTGGGTGGCTCTCCAACATATCTTATTGATAATATACAGAGGGTTCAAAACAGTGCTGCCACACTTGTGTGTTGAAGTCGTCTAGACGGGAACATGTCTCCCCACTTCTAAGGTCTCTTCATTGGTTACCTATTCAATCCAGGATTGACTACAAACTAGGGCCCATTTGCTTTGCCTCAGTATCTCAGAGACATTCTTCATGCCTACATCTGATCCCGTCAGCTGTGCTCTTCTGCAGATGTGTCTCTTGTGTATTCCGGTGTCAGAACCAAATGTGTTGGTTAGCGAGTTTTTGCCTTACAAGGCCCTTCTCTCTGGAACAACTTACCTCTCAGTGTCCGCCATTCCCAGTCTGTCAGCCCTTTCAAATCCTCCACAAAACCCCATCTCTTTCAGATGAAATAAACACCCTCTCTTGTATCCTGTCGTTATATAGTTATGCTGGAAACACTACATTCTGCATGCATGCGTGCGTGCTGGGAGATCTATGAAAAGTAGGTCAGCTTGAGGTCTATGAAGGGTGGTGGTGAATACAGCTACAGGGGCGGGTGGAGGAGGGGGTGTAGTGTATGAAAATGCCTTTCGCGTGGAAAACGCTATTTGTAGTGGTTGGGATTCTAGGTGAATGTGAAAGGGGGGGGGGGGGGGGGGGTGGGGGGGGGGGGGGGGGGGGGGGGGGGGGGGGGGGGGGGGGGGGGGGGGGGGGGGGGGGGGGGGGGGGGGGGGACATAAATGTAGTTATTGTGATTTCCTTGTGGGTTATTCCTTACGATAAGTGCGTTGCTTTCTTGTTGTTTTTGCTCAGATCTTTAACTTCTTTGTGAAGCGCAGAGCCCGAAGGAGAATAAAACGCCTACATAAAATGTCATTATTATATATTATAAAGACACTTTGTCTATCAATGAACAAAAATATAACAGTACACAGTAATCTGTTCTTAGGTATACTCGGTTAGTGGTGTCATGATAAGACCTAAGACCAAATATCGTCGATGGCTTGTTGTCATTCCTTTCGCAATTGTGTTAACTCTGTTCCATTCTGTTTATTTGATGTTATTGAAGGCATAGTATGCAAAGCATACTGCAAGTGGAACATGTTGAATAAAAAGAACAAATTTGTCTGTGACTTTTTTCATATTTTGTGTGTCCCTTGTAGAGGCACGTGGGAGAGAGGATCTGTGTTGTATTTGAGGTGCTAGATTTGTGAAGCAAATAAATACCTTACAATGTTAAACACAGAAATTTCGATGAAAGCAGTACAAACCAAGCAAATGGCGCGCATTATGATAGTCAACAACTTGAAATTTCGATTTCTGATCACATCAATTACTTAGTCTGTTATGAATTCTACCCATATAAAAGCATGAATCAAACTTTAACGAGTATTTTGTCTATTTAATCTTTTTTTTATAAATCTAAAAATGAAAGCCAAGATTTAAAATATCTCAGTTGTGCAATATATTTTGTGTGCAACCAATGTACCTCGAATGTAAACTTTAAATGATTCTCAAGGTAAACTAAGAAATATATCTAAATGCTAGATCGATCATTGAATCGTGCCGAAATCCCCACTATGTGAGGTTTTATCATGCATCATCCAAGAATTCCTTTCCCATAACATATGGAAAAATATCTTCAAAATATGATTCACAAAGAAAGGTAGGCTGGATTTAGTAAAGAAGAATACCCTAAGTCCGGTTCTTTATAACCATAGAAATTATGAGCGTTCTTCTTATTTTTTTAAGCTGTTGAAAGGTGCTAGTGAGACTGCAAATTCTTTGTGGAATAGTGAACAGTGCATGTTCGATTTCTTTGGATATTTAACGCATCTTCACACCGTTCACTCATGCCAATACATCCACTGGTGTTCATCCATTCAGAAGTTTGGAGTCTTTGGATTTCTTTGTTTTCTGCCCCAAATGTTTAAGTGTACATAAAAGGATTGACAGCGAATTCCACGCCGACTCCGCCCGTTACGCACACGTTCAAAGTCCCCGGTCTGGGATTCCCGACCCCCCCCCCCCCCTTGCCACCATCCCCCATCCCCCACTGGGCCCCCCGCCCCTGCGTCCGTAGGGCCATGCTGACTAAGCGTGTGCTCTGACCATGGTCTTTTGATACTAGTGGACTAGTTTTCAAAGTATTGTTTTATAGACCAGTCGATTGATGCTTGTCCCCCCGACTCGCCTAACCCCCCCCCCATCCGGCCAATCTTACCTACCCGACTACTAGTCCCTTGCCTTTCTGTTCCTCCTGGCCGTGCCCGCAGCTCGCTGTTGCCCCTCGCCTCCCCTGTGCTGTCCCTGGCCGTCCCGGTCCCCCGGCCCGCCGCCTCCCCCCCTCCCCC